>JAFBJS010000210.1:63246-624817 GCA_016785265.1 Paraplagusia blochii | reverse complement strand
TTTTTCCCCCCCCCCCCCCGTCTGTATCTTTTAATCTAACTCCAACTACCTCCATCTCTTCCCTCATCAATCTCCTCTTTGTCTACTACCTTCTATCGGATATCTTTTTCCAATATATCTGCTGTCCCTCCTCCAAACATGTCCAAAACCTCTCAATCTGGCTTCTCTAGCTTTTTCCCCAAAATTCCCTGTCTGTGTTGTCCCTCTAATCATCTCATTCCTGATCCAAAAGAGAATCCCAGCATCTTGAACTTCTCCACCTCCAGCTCTGCCTCCTGTCCTCTAACTATTCCTAATGCCTGTAATCCATCCATTATGGCTGGTCTCACAACTGTCCTTTAAACATTCACATCACATAGACATTCATCTAGAAGAAAATGTTGATGCAACACAAAAAAACTGGCATATTCCTGTTTTTCTACTTTATTTTTTGCTTCCTCTTAAATGACCAAACTTTTTTCACAACAGAAAGACAAGAGTAACAATAAATACTGACGTGAATGTTACAAAGAAGAACTGTGATGTAAACTGCTGTAGATGCTGATTTAGGTTCACTTACAAACCCAGTCAAGTTATTTTTGACATAAAGTCAGGATCCTATCACATTTCTCCAACTTCCTGATGGAGGGGCTGAAACCGCAAATATGGTGGGTAAAAAAACAAGCAGGATTTAAAAAAAACTATCGTCCTTCAGGACCCTTCACAGGATGTTAGGGACAAAGACCTTTAGAGGCTGGGATCTCAGGGAAGCAAGAAGGTCCAAGTAAAGACGAGGAGGAGGAGGAGGAGAGGAGTTGGTGGCAGGCCAGAAGGAGTGGTTTTGTCCTGGCTCTCATCTTATTCTATATCATCCTCAGTCAGACTCTGTGCACTAACGATACGCTGAAAGAAACGAGAAATTGTCAGAAAAGAATTAGAACAGTTATCCATTACCATTTTGGATATTGTTATTTTTTGAAAAGTAGTATTATCATAGCTGCTTTTCTCCATATAATACTGGATTAGACTTAAATCTAGCCTGCCAAACTTTAAGATGTGTATGTAGTTATGACTTTTCCCCAGATCTAAATGCGAGGGATTATTAAAGTCTTATATACTGTATATTTCTATCTTTCTATTAGACTTCTGTATTTTACGTGCACTAGCTTAATTTCCCCAATAGATGTGTAAAGCATTTATTATAGCATTCTATCCTTTATTAATGACTTTTACATGTAACTTAGTTGACACAAATACGCCATGACCCAATGTAGCAGACGATCCCTAAGGTTTACCAGCACCTTAGCCAACACTTGCAAAACCAACCTGGCTAATGCTGGGCAGTTTGGTGAGCAGCATCTGGAAGACGGGTGGAGGCAGCGTTTGCTGCAGCACCTGCAGCAGCTGCTGAGGTTGACCACAGACTGCAATGGCATTGGTCAGGTGATCCACACCTTTCTCATAATCCCCTGTAACCAGAGGAAATAGATTCTCCAATTTGGAACAGCTTCACAGAGAGGTTTCAGAGTTTTACTGCCTGAACATGGAAGTTTGTCAAAAAAGGCGTTACCTTGAGCCAGCAGCTCCTCTCCCAGTTGGATCTCCTCCAAAAAGAACTTCTGCACTGCTTCAGCATCTTTAAGGTCGGGAAGCTGTCGGACAGAGCACAGATGAGACAAAAAAAAGAGACAACAACAGTGATCCAAATATTTTGTTCCTACCTTTGCCAGACCTGCCCTGTCCTGTGCTACTTTCTGTTTTCGCCGCCCTGTTGTACCAATACAGAACAACATCAAATCAACTTGCACACAAAAAAAGACGTGACTACTACTTAAATCTAGTTCAGTGGTAAGATCTCAGTGGCACCTGGTGGACTCGAACCTAAAACCTTCTGGGCCAAAATCCACTTCCTCCACCACCAGAGTCAAAAGACTGTTTTATTATACAGTATATGATATAAGAAACTACAGAGAACAAACAAGGGTGTAAATCTAACCCGATCTCTTTGGCCTCCTTTATATTACCATATGCCGTGGTTGAAGAGTAGGACTGATTTAAGGTTAGTTCGTTGGGGTGAGATACGCATTAGAAATATACCTTAGTACCGTCCATTTCAATTCGCAAGAACCCAGCTACGCGTTTATCAGAGGGAGACTGACTTGATAACAAGAGGTTGTGCCGGTGTGTCAAAGCCCCGGTGAGTTCTTTCAATGAACAAATAAAAAAACATTCAAGCATTACGACTGGGTAAGAATGAACCATCTCGGAGCCCGGTTCCGAGGAAGACGGTGAGAACGAAGAGGTCAACACTTACGCTCCCGTAGCCTGTTCTTGAAGTTGGGGTCACTCCGCCTTTTCCTGTCGAAATAAATACAGTATCCGACGAACAGCGCCCCACACACTCCCGCAGCTATCGCGCTCGTCTTCCCACCCATCATCACCCGGAACCTGCTTGTTGTCTGACAAAAAAGTGATCAATATTCTGTTTATATTCGGTTAGCAGATTTGCGGCAGGGAACTGCAGGAGCGACATTCAGGGCAGAAGGACCCGAGAGGACCCCGCCGTGTGACAGCAGTAGGCGCCTACTTGTCGCCTGATCAAAAACATAAAGGAAACTGTTTATAAATAATAAGATATGTGGTGGTCCAACACAAAGCATCATTTCTACTGTGACTGTAAAGGCTAGGTGTTAAGTAATTTTGTGACCTAAAAGAAATAAAAAATACAACATAATTACACCAAACGCGTTTTTATAAAAGACTGCTATTGTCAGCAACATTATTGTTAACCTAGGTCACTTCATCCAGAAAATACTTTGCTTAATGTTTTATTAAACATCTACAATATTGAAATTATTAATATTATTATCATTGTTATTATTATTATTATTATTACTACTACTACTATGTGATAGAAGAGAGTCAGCTAGGAATAGATAGAAGACAAGAGCTGGAGAAGTTAAAGAGGCTGAGATTCTCTTTCGGAGAGACAAGGATGGACAGGATCAGGAATGAGGTCATTAGAGGAACAACACAGGCAGGAAGATCTGGCAAAAAAAGCTGTAGAAGCCAGTTTGAGATGGTATGGACATATGCAGAGAAGGGACAGTGGATACATTAGCAGAAGAATTATCCTAGAGATGGAGCTACCACGTAGGAGACAAAGAGAAGATTAATGATTGCAGTGAGGGAGGACATGGAGGTAGTTGGAGTCGGAGCAGAAGATGCAGAGGACAGGGGAAGATGGAAAAGGTTGACTCGCTGTGGCAATTCTTGAAAAAAGCCGAAAGGAGAAGAAGACTAGTTGTAGGTCTTGCACAATCTCAATGAAGATAAGATAGGTATCTGTTGAGAGATCAGTCAAAGAGATGAGGGAAAGTAACAATAAAAATGATCAAAGGATCTTTAGCTTGTCATCTATTTACCTTTAAAAGGAGGGAAAGGATTTGTCTGAATGTGAAAGTCGATAGATGGAAGATTGAATAATCTAAAGTCTACAGATTTGATAGATTTTCATAAGACTCTTGGGTGTACAAAATGAGTAAAAGATCTTACTTGGATCAAGGTAGGTGAAATGAAGCAGAAAATACCCGGATTAAGATTTATTAGACTAAACTGTGTTTGGGGAAAGTTGCTGTCATTGTGTGGAGGCAAATACAGGACAATATGTTAAAGAAATTACAGCAATCTATAAACTTTTTACTAATCTGTTGTTTCTGGGGTCAGTATTGTAGAGATGTATTTATTCAAGATGTTCTCGGTCTAACTTTTGTTTTAATGTGTAGAAATGGCTACTGGTAGTACAAACCTGAAAACTGAAGATCATATCCCGTGTGCCATCTGTTTGGCAACGTTCACTGACCTTGTGTCTACGCCATGTGGACACAACTTCTGCAAAAACTGTATTGTTAACTACTGGACCCCGAGGATCCACATCCAGGTGAACTGTCCCATGTGTAAAGAGGTTTTCAACACAAGGCCTCAAATGGAGATCAACTCTTTGATATCAGAGGTGGTTTATCTCTTCAGACGAGAGGAGAAGCTAAAGTCAGATATCATAATTGAGCAGATGATCAAGGAAAGACAGGTGAAGATAGAGGAAATAAAGCACTCAGTGAAAAAGAGCAAACATGCAGCAGACACAGAGAAAGCAAAGGGTGTCCAGGTCTTCTCAGCTCTGAAGGAGTATGTGAACAGAGGCCTGAAGCAGCTCCTCGCTGAGATTGAGGACAAACAGAAGGCAGTGGAAGGAAAGGCAGAGTATGTGATTACAGAGCTGGGGGAAGAAATCTTGGCACTAATGAACACGAGCTCGGGTGAGAAGAAGCTCCCTTTCCCCAAAGACTGCCTCCATTCCAATCTTCATCAGGGCGTCCCACTTCTGAAAGATCTTCGACCCACACAGGACCAGACACAGGTTGATGTTTGCTCACCAACATATGAGGGGACTGTAGTCAAAGCAGTTGCTCAGCTGGAGGAGACATTTTGTGAGCAGGTGAAGAAGAAGCTGAAGGGAGTGGAGATAAGAAAGCTGCAGCATTTTGCAGTGGATATCACTTTCGATCCTGACACAGCACATCCTGCTTTAGTCCTGTCTGAAGACAAGAAACAAGTGCACTGTAGCAAGGAGAAGAAGCATCTTCCAGACAACCCAAAGAGATTTAATCCTTGTGTTAGTGTTCTGGGAAAACAAGGTTTTTCATCAGGCAGATTCTACTTTGAAGTTCAGGTAAAAGGAAAAACAGCTTGGAATTTAGGAGTGGCCCGGGAGTCCATTAAGAGGAAGGGAAACATCTCAATGAGACCTCAAGACGGTTACTGGACCATTATACTGATACATGGAAATGAGTACTTTGCACTTTCTAAACCCTCTGTTCGCCTACGTCTGACCTCTGCTCCTGAGATGGTGGGGGTGTTTGTGGATTATGACAAGGGTCTGGTTTCTTTTTACGATGTAGATGCTATGACTCTTATCTACTCATTTGCTGGTTGCTCCTTTGCTGATAGACTCCATCCATTCTTCAGCCCATGTATTAGTGAGGATGGTAAAAACTCTACCCCACTAATAATAAGGGACATTAAGTCTCAGGCTGTTGACTTCCAGGGAAATGTATCTCCAGACAAATCCCTGCATCCCAAATTGATGCTTAGGTCGGAATGATAGTAACAATATATGATTGAAAACACTGCAAATATATGTATCTACTGTATGTATGTGAGTACATAGGTTTCGATGGGCCACTAGAAAATGTATTTATTCCCCTGCAACTAATTTATTACAGTGCATTGTGGGTTAAACTATGCAGATGTTGTTAACATCACTATTAAGCTAATAAACCTACATATTTAATTACTTCATGTATTTTTTTACTAGCATAGAATTAGGAATTGTTGAATTAAAAAAAATAAACTGAGTGAGTAGTTCCAACAGAAAACACAGTTAACCAACTTTTAACACACCGCCCATTGTCCTGGATTTTTTTTAAAAACGATTTTGACCAATTACATCAAGTGCGTAATTTTAAAGCTAGTTTCAGTTAGCTACATTGCCGTGCTTTTGTTTTGAAACTTACCCATGTCCTGGTAAGGCTCCGACACAAGATCTACATCGTTGACGCTACTCTTTTATTGTGGCGTTCGTGACCGGAAGATGCTTTTGACAGCGGTGCTGAGGAGAGGAGCATCCCCTACGCAAGCCGTCATCTGCGGCAGCTGTGATGTCATAGCTTTCCTCGGCTCTCCATCTTCTCTGATCACCATGACGTCACACTTCAGCTTTTGACGTCTTTTTTATGCCCATGGTTGACCCGGTGTCGCCCGCGGTGCCCAGGACCGGCTGCGGCTCTGGCCCCGGCTATGGCTCGGGCACCTGCTCCGGGAACAACGGGAGGAAATCCGTGAAAAAGTCCAGAACGAGGAGAGGCAAACGAGGCAAGAAAAGACGTCACAAGAAGAATAACAAGGGCAGCAAAACACCGCCACCATATTTACCACCGGAGGTAAAACAGCAAGGACGACACAGATCAACTGTTCTGTTAGCACCTGCAGGCTAATTACACCATTTCCTCTGGTGTTTTGGATTGTTTTGGTGTTTATGTTGGGCTGTTGCTTAGGCTGGTTTCCCACTTATGGTTAACACTATATGTTATCTGTTCATGCGTCTTGTTTATATTATTATTATTATGAAATCGATTATACAGTATTGCAGTTGTACAATATTTTAATAACGGTCCTGTATTACATTTTGTTATATATTTATATTACATGCATAATTGTATGTATTTCCTCTTTGTCTTCTTGATTGGTTTACCTTTTGTGCTGACAATCCATCCTATATTTTGCTGGTTTATTTTTCCCATTACAGCATTTTTTTTTAGCTCAGAAACATTTCTAAATATTTCTGTTGTCACTTCATAGTTGTTATTATTATGTAATAATAATACATTATTATTAAATGATACATTCATGTGTTGCTAGGGTTTTTAATTGTAAATGCTGAACATTGTCCTATATTACATTTGATAAAATAGCCATTTATGTTTGAATGAACCTGACAGAAACTAGAAACGTATGAATCTGAACTGACCTCTTCTGTTCTATCTATTTCTTTAGGCTGAAGAAGGAAACATTGAGTACAAGGTAAATGAATAAACCAAAAAATATACATCAGGTTTTGTGTGAAAATTATTTTTGACTCCACAAACCATTAAAAGCAGGTTGGGTTTTAGTTTAGTTTTAAGTAAATTTGGTTTTGGGAAGTCTGTTGTTGTCAGAATTGTTTTTTATTTTCAGCTGAAGCTGGTCAACCCCACACAGTACCGGTTTGAACACCTGGCCACGCAGCTGAAGTGGCGTCTGCAGGAGGGCCGAGGCGAGGCTGTGTATCAGATTGGCGTTGAAGACAATGGTCTGCTGGTGGGTCTGAGTGATGCCGACATGGTGGCCTCGCTCCACACACTGAAGAGGATGGCTGAGAAGTAGGTCCTGGCATGTCAGCCTAAAGAGGCTACAGTGCCATGCACATTCTCCCCATCATCTTCCAGTTAGTCCATACCTCACCTGTGTGTTCTTATGGATTTATCTGCAAACTGCTCAACATTTATTGTCCCTATGATCTTTCCATTTCTATTCCTGTCCATCCTGGTCACTCCCATTATAAACCATTCTCCCACTACTAAACAAACCTTAATCACTGGCTTTGTTTTAGTGAGAACTCAGCTCTTCATTGTTTGTTTTCTGCAGAGTTGGAGCTGACATCACTCTTCTCCGGGAGCGGGATGTGGACTACGATCTGGACAGGACAAGTCGGAAAATCGCAGAAGTTCTAGTTCGCAAAGTCCCAGATGACCAGCAGGTGAAATTGTGCCTTAAATGAAGTGGTGAAAACTGTGAAGCACAGTTTAACTGTGAGTTTATTTTTTTCTGAGTAGTTCCTGGACCTCCGTGTGGCTGTTTTGGGTAATGTCGACTCGGGGAAGTCCACACTGCTGGGCGTCCTGACTCAAGGGGAGCTAGACAACGGCAGAGGTCGAGCCCGGCTCAACCTCTTCAGGCACCTACATGAGATCCAAAGTGGACGAACTTCCAGCATCAGTTTTGAGATCCTGGGCTTCAACAGTAAAGGAGAGGTGATGAAATATCACAACTGCTCTGTTATTGATAGTTTTCTAATGAGTTC
This sequence comes from Paraplagusia blochii, assembly GCA_016785265.1. Classification (NCBI taxonomy): domain Eukaryota; kingdom Metazoa; phylum Chordata; class Actinopteri; order Pleuronectiformes; family Cynoglossidae; genus Paraplagusia; species Paraplagusia blochii. The sequence continues at coordinate 617,160 of JAFBJS010000210.1, read as the reverse complement.
TGCACTGATTTAGATGCCCCTTTAACTGAACACAGTTTGGTTTTTGAGCTATGCAGTGATTTAAGTGTTCTAAGACCAACTGCGAGATGGGAAAAAAATCAAGAAGTAGTGCAGAACTGGGCAAAATATGGACTGAAGGCTAGCTGTGGCCTGGTCTAAATTAAACTATTAATTTATATTATCATTTTACCTCTAACGTTTCCCTGCACTCTATACAGAAGATAGCAGTTGCATTTCAGTCTTTATTCTGTGCCTTTTGTCTGTTACATATCTTCGTTGACACGCTCTATCCATCTGATCCTGACTTATTGTTGGATTGTAGTGCCCCCTTGTGGCCAATGAGTGGCCTTTTCATTCTCTGACCATGGCTGTGCTCTCCTTACCTGCAGGTGGTCAACTACAGTGAGTCACGGACAGCAGAGGAGATCTGTGAGAGTTCCTCTAAGATGATCACGTTCATTGACCTGGCCGGACACCAGAAGTACCTGAAGACGACCATTTTTGGCCTCACCAGCTACTGCCCTGACTTTGCCATGCTAGTGGTGAGCGCCAACACGGGCATCGGTGAGTTGTTGCTCGCACATGTGACCTACTGTCATAACACTGACATATAGGATTGAACAGAGCAATATAGTTAGTTAGTAAGTAAGTTAAACTATTAGTAAACAAAAACAAATCAACTATGTGTTTGTTATTTCACAACAACCAAACATGTTTGTTTGACTTAAATTGTTCTCTCTGGCTTCAGCTGGAACCACCAGGGAACATCTTGGCCTGGCTATGGCACTCAAAGTTCCCATCTTCGTGGTGGTCAGTAAAGTGGACATCTGCTCTCGTGGCACTGTGGAACGAACAGTTCGGCAGCTTGAGCGAGTCCTGAAACAACCGGGCTGTAACAAGGTCCCCCTGCTGGTGACAAATCCTGATGACGCAGTGACAGCAGCGCAGCAGTTTGCACAGTCCACCTGGTCAGTCTGGTAATCCTGGTCAGCTGACTACAGTACAACCACACACGATGACCAATACTGAAACCACTACATATGTGTGTGTCCAGCATCACCCCCATCTTCACCCTGTCCTCAGTCTCTGGTGAAAGTCTGGACCTCTTGAAGGTTTTCTTAAATATTTTGCCTCCACTGAGCAACAGCAAAGAACAAGAGGAACTGATGCAACAGCTCACAGAGTTCCAGGTAAAACAGAGACACAACCGATACCATCCATATTGCATCTGAATTCAACTCCAAAAAAAACTAAAATATCTTCGCACAGAGAGGTGAAACGAAATACTTCTATAGAAATGTATAATAACGTATGATACTTGCACATCATGTAATATTTGTTATCACTTTTTCCTTCAATAATGAAAACCAGTAATGCAATGCCTGGGTTTGGCGGAAGGATTTATGCCCTGAAAATAGTTTGGAAAAAACACTGTATGTTTAAGTTAGAGTCACAAGATGGCAGCATTGCATCTTATATTTAATTAATCTCGTACTCATAAATAGATTTTTTTCTGATGAATATTACCAGGCCTAGATCAGTAGTGGTTAATATGGGTTAGGGTTAGGGTTAACCCTAATCAATAATTACGTGTTTGCAGAATGTCGGCAAAAAGCAAATGCAAACATACTTTTATCAAAACACCCCTATTTGTAAAGCTACACCAAAAACATGCTCACACAGTTGTACTTTCTCGTATCATTTCTGTTTTTAGGTGGATGAGATCTACTCAGTTCCAGATGTAGGGACTGTGGTTGGAGGAACTTTGTACAGGTGAGACCACACCACCAGATGTGGAAGATATATTTCTTGTATGTTACACTGATTCTTTACTGTGGTACATACAATCACATGTTTAGTCAGTTCTAATTTTAACTGCCCTGATTACAGTGTTCTTCTGTGTGTGTGTGTGTGTGTGTGTGTGTGTGTGTGTGTGTGTGTGTGTGTGTGTGTGTGTGTGTGTGAGTACAGTGGTGTGTGCCGAGAGGGTGAGCGTCTGGTTGTGGGTCCCACAGATCAGGGTTCGTTCCTTCGTCTGAAGGTGGGCAGCATCCAGAGGAACCGCTCCGCCTGCAGGGTACTGAGGGCAGGACAGGCCGCTACGCTCGCCCTGGGAAACTTTGACCGTTCACTACTGCGCAAGGTCAGATGTTAATCAAGTCTGTATGCAGCTAAAGGAACAAGATTAAGGGGAGAAAAATCAAGTTGGAACAGTTGTTCTGATGGGTCATTGCAGGGCATGGTGATGGTCAGTCCCAAGATGAACCCCACTATCTGCTGGCAGTTTGAGGCGGCCATCGTCCTGCTCTTCCATGCAAAAACATTCAGACGCGGCTCCCAGGTCACGGTGCACGTTGGTAACGTCAGACAGACAGCCACGGTGGAGTGTCTCCACGGGAAGGTCAGTCACAGAGACATTGACGTCTTCAGTAGTAACAGTTCTGACACTAGAAATTCCACTACATCAATGGTGTTGCTGGGTTTTAAAAACAACATTTCAATTTCTTATGTTGGATGCAATAAAAACTGCATTTGGAGCAGACAGGGAGAATGGTAATGAATGACCTATGTTCTAATGCAAACCTGGGTAAACAAAGGCCCAGGAGCCCCATATGGCCTGTTGGGCTTTTTAATCTGGCCCTCCAACCTTATCCAAACGTTCCATATATTAATTTATAATATTAATAGCCTTTCACTTCTCACTGCAATGCTTTTCTCCTAATACAAAGCATAGAAAAGTTAAAAGCATTTTAGCTTTAGCCATGACTTTTAAACAATATTTATCTTAGTTCACACAAATGCTCCATCTATGTGCCACTGGTCCACCCTGTGTCTAATTTTCGTACCGAGTGTGGCCCCGAAATATTTGCCAAAGTCTGCTTTAGTGTTCAGCAATCAGTCCAGACTGAAGGTTAGCCTTTGTTACAGGAACACCCAGACTGCTCTGTGTCTCTTTCTCCTGCAGGAGGAGCTACGCACCGGTGAGCGAGCTGTAGTCCAGTTCCGTTTCATCAAACATCCTGAGTACCTGAGACTTGGTGCCAAGCTGTTGTTCAGGGAGGGTGTCACCAAAGGCATCGGTCACATCAGCCGCCTGCTCCAACCTTTCCAGAACCAGAACCATGACCAGAACCACGACCAGAACCATGACCAGAACCTGCCTGAGCATTAACTCCTCCATTTCTTCTATAGCTCCACCAGATGTCTTGAGAACTAACGACAGGTTTCCTGTGATTTGTGCCCATTCAAACAATAGTAGCATAAGCTCAACATAAACTGCATGCTACAGACATGCTACAGACATGCTACAGCGACAGACTGATCTGTGTCCAGTGATGTAACGAAGACCAAACTTTGAATGTAGTTCCTGTTTAAACTGAGGCTCTAATGACATTGCACTTTTGGTCCTGTGTGTGTATCTGAAAGACTGAAAGAGTGTGTGTATTACTGTACATGTGTTTGTATTCAGGCTGTTGCTTTTACCTGTAAACATTGAATAAAGTTTAAAAAACGTCTGTTCTTTGCTGTTTTAATCAAATCAAAACAACAAAATTGCAACGTAACTGTTGATTACATTCCCACTTCCACGAACTGTATACACTGTTATGTAGTTTTAATTTGGCTTTTTGGCGGTTCGATATACTAGCACAGTATGTAACATCTGTAAGAATTGTCTTTTCCTCGGTCAAATGATAGTTTGGGGATAGTTTGGGGGATAAACAGCTGTATATTAAAGCAAAAGTTACTAGATGGAAGCATTGCAGCTCATTTAATTAGTCTCATATTTATACAGTGGTTTCCATTATATTGGAAATTATGGATTTGGACAATAGTGGGGCATTGTTTTTTGCGATAAAAAAAAAAATATCACACATCCTTAACTTTCTTGTCAACAGCACTGACTGCACACTTTGTGCACACACTCCTTTCACCAAAGTCCAAAAATTAAACTAGTGATTTAAGATCCTAGGACTTCAGTACATCCACAACAGCCTCAGTCAGTACCTACAAATGGACAGTTTGTTGGACCAGTACCTGGAGATTCTGTTCTCGGGGAAGAGAATTATACGGACTTCAGTGTGGCAGAGTGAGGGAGTTTTAAAGTGTTTTAAAAAATGATAGATATAAACATAAAAATTAACATGAGTGTTTTTACATTTAAAGCAGCAGCAGAAAACAACTGATCATAAAAACAATACAACTTTAAAGTTAGAAAATTACATTTCAAACTTCATAGTCAAACTATTGACATTCTTTGTGCTGGGTGCAGAGTTTCACCGTCCTGAGCGGAGTCCAGGTTCTACTTTTTATGCCAGGCTCCTCTGCTGTTGCTTGATCCTCAGATAAAGCTGTGGAAGTCACACACAAACAGTTTAACTTTAAAAATAATAACAAAAACAACTAATAAGACCACTGTTGAGGGTTCATTTCTAACACCAAGAGGACATCAAGGACATAATGGGTCACATGTAGGTTAAGGTCTTACGTGTGACCCATAAGACGTTAGTGATCTAAAGAACTAAGGATGTCCAAATAGGGCCTGACATGTTTTTAGTTAATATGTCTTAGTGTTCCAGAAACCTGAATAAGACTTCCTGACCACAATCCTCAACTGCTAAAGTATAATAATAAACATGTTTTCAAACTCTCTGACCTACTCTGAAGTCCTCCTTTACAGACTCTGAGATTTAGCTTTCCAAATGTCTTGCACCTGCTTTCCTTCACTGTGACAGATTCATCTGAACTTACGCCCAACAGGTTACGGGGGATGTAGCCCTCGTGGTCCCCACATCTGGCCCACCACCATTCTGTCTCAGCTGCGTCCTCCCGTCTGAGCACTGTCATGCATTCGCCCACTTTGAATCCCAGCTCGTCATCTCTCTGTGGCTCGTAGTCCCACAGAGCGTAGACCACGCCGTGATTCATCACACCCATCTTCTCCTGAACACCTGCAATGGAAAAAGAGAGAAGAAATCGTATAGGATGAACAACAAGACAACAAGGTCCAGGTCTTGAAAACCTAGAATTAGTGATCTAGTGAACTAAGGATAAAAAGTTGACTAGGAATCAAAGTTTGCAACACCCAATTTCCTATTCCAGTATCAATAAATAACAATACAGCGAGATGGTGAAGGTAGTAAAAGATATTAAGAGACCCTTGCTTACTATGGTAATGAGTTAAAGTTGTGTTTCTCAATTATTTTACGCCATTGCACACTCAGGGACAGTTTGTTGACCCTCCAAAACTGGAATTCTACTGAACATCTGGATATATATATTTATTTATCCATGCAAACCAATATACTATATGAGCTTCTGGGACCAGCATTTTGCATACATTCCCCTGACTGAAAAAAAATTGATAAAATTAGCCATAATGTTGCCATCTAGTGACTATTTTATATACGCTATTTTCCCCCAACCTTTTATATCCCCAAAAGGAAAAGGACATTCCTAGATAGATCCCATGACTGTGGCTCAGATCACAGGGATCCATTTAATCTCTGTTGTTTTATATAATTATTATTATTATTTCCAATCAATTTTTACCATAGAGGAACTGAGAACACTGAATGTAGTCCTCCTCCATCTCCTCACACTTCTCCGCAGCTGTTTGCAAGTCACTGTAGGTGGTGGCGAACACGGCAGCCCCCGATTCTACCAAGAACTTACAGACTTGAACATTGTTACAGGAAGCTGCACAATGAAGTGGAGTCCTGGAGATAGGAGACCAAGAAATCAGTCTCTGCTGGGTTAACAGGGAACCATAAAGTTCTTAGAATAAACGTGGACTCACCAGCCGTCACTGTCCGCTGAGTTTACGTTGACACCATACTGAACCAGGAACTTAACAATCTCTGTGTGTCCAGCACAGACTGCGTTGTGCAGCGCGGTAATGCCCTCGTCGTTGGGCATGCTGGGGTCGTCCACCTTCACAAAAGAGAAGTTCATTTGACTGATGTCTTCACTCAGCAAACAAGAGCAGACGATGATGCGACTCACATCGTAGATGACCCTTTGGACCAAGTCATATTCCCCCTCCAAAGACGAGTCCAGAAGCAGGGCCAGTGGGTTGAACTTGACCCGCATCCCATGGGTGAGTCGATCAGAACCGACTCTACGCAGGATTGACCTCTTACCCTGAAAGGAAGACCAGACAATGGAGGAATTTAGTCAAGAATGCTAGAAAATTGAACCAGTAGCCTAGTTTCTACCAATCCCTAAAGATTTAGAAATATATTGACTCCTGTAGTCTACAAACTGTATGTAACACTATTTTCATCCTTTGGCTGGGTTTCCTTAAATTGCCAAGGGATTAATAAAGTTCTATCTATCTACACCCATATTCAGGTGCGACTAATATATTAAAATATAAAAATTGAACGTGTTTGTTATTACGGCCACTAGAGGGCAGTCTAGGATTGTCTATCCACAGCTGTACCCCAGAAAATGTACATTGTCATTATTTTCACACTGACAACCAAACATCATCGGAACAGTACTTGAAAAATTCTCGCTCACCGTCACTACTGGTATTTGTTCCGTCACCTCTGGCAGCGGCGGACTAGATGGGTGGTTGGTCAGTGTCACATCCTCAGCGGTAGGGTACGGAGGAGGGGGGTACGGAGGGAACTCCTCAAAGAAGTTTGGACACGCCTCTTCCTCTGCTTTGGTCTGGGACGAACTAACAGGTGAACGAGGCGGCAGAGGGGGTGGGGTCTGCTGCTCCTCCGAGGTCTCAAAAACCGTCAAGTCCACCTTTGCTGTACACCCATCCTCTGACCTGTGCTCCTGAGGACACGCCCCCTCTAGGGGGCTTGTCTCCATGGCTGACAGTGTGGTCTTCTGGTAGAGCAGCTTCTGGATGTTGGGCCCTGCGGGGCCCTCCGGTTCTGTTATGGAGCTACGCTTCTTAAGGGGTCGTGGTGCGTGGTGAAGTCGACGACGCAGGGCATCGAGGTCTGCGTCCAAGGGCTTTCTGCTGAGGGTACCTGACAGGAAGGGGAGGAGCTTGGTGGGACTCAATGGACGAGGGGTAGAGCGTTCGGCTGTGTCTCTGCCCACGTGATCACCACTGCTGCTGTTGTTGTTGTTCTCCAACTCAGAAATCAAAGCAGTTTTGTCCAAGGTAATAGACTGCTGCCCCCCACAGGCTGGGAGGAGGGGTTTCCCATAAACTACAAACAGGAAAACGAAAAAAAAAAACAAAAAAACAAAACTCATCAAATTACATTTAATGTTAAAGTGTCCATTCACAAAAAAGATAAAAACATTATTTCATCTTCATCCTCTTATCTGTTGCTGGGTCTCAGGAGTGGTGGATTTAAAGCTGAACCCTTGAGATCCAAGTCCACTCCCTAACACTTTTGCTCAATCTTTAATGAACTGTTCTGCTCTCCTGCTTGATATTCAGCTACTGTATGAGTTTGTTTTATGATAATATTAATATTATGATAGGGTGTACTGTAATTTATGAACCATGAGACACTCTTCTGTCTCATCCATGGCTGAGTTTGAAGCTGATGATCTGGTGCAACTTACATATAAAAGTTGACGTTTGTTTGTTTTTCACACTGCCAGCCACCAGAGGGCCCTCTAGCTGCCCTAATCTTTGAGCAGGGCAATGATTTCTTGGCTTCAACTTTCCAGCCTTGACTTGACTACACGTTGTTCATCGCCTTGTGTTGGTTGATGAGGGCCTTACCTCTGGTCTGACCACGGGGCAGTGAACCCTGACTTCCCGGCAGCTGGCCCCGCCCCATTGTGTGCTGCTGAGTGTACATTGAGTAAATGGAGGATGTGGCCACAGTCTGAGGTTTGTGGAGGAGCACCGGTCCATCTGAGAGGTCAGGGGTGTAGGGTCTGATGGCTGCAGCTGTAAGGGGGTCCTGTTTGTGGGCCAGAGGGAGGGTGTTGCTGTGACCGGGGGTCCTGTTCCCAACTACGCTGTGAGTCTTACCGGGAAAGGTCCCGGTGCTGTAGGTAGTTCTGGACGAGGACTGTGGTCCTGACAGAGAGGACGACTTGGATTTACTGGGGAGAGGTGGAGGGACCTCTATAGTGGAGACCCCTTTATCCCAGACCTGCAGAGGAGAAACAAAAATTGCTTATGATTCTTGAAGTTCGAATCAGATCTGAACAGATAATGAAACCAATACATCACATGCTAATGTTAAGAAAGAACTAGCTATGTCTGTCACATGTGTATTCATCTTTAGACCAACTTACATTAATGCCCGCACTAGTTTAGATTCTGGTATTGATTTAAATTAAACCAAAAATATTAGATTAGTCTTTTAAACTATTCCATTGTACAACATCCCAGAAGTAACCTTCCAGCAATTATTCTGGGCTATTAAAAAATGACCAACAATAAAAAAACAGATACTCAGGACATTAAATTTATTTATTTATTGTTGACTTTTACAGAACTTATGATTAATAATAATAATTACCGATTACCTATTAATCCACACAGATGGAAGGAACGATAAACTCAACTTCAATTTATTATAATATTTATATTTGACAGATGATGAGAATCTTTTTGTCACTGCTGAAAATAATGAAAAAAAAAGTCACCTGACTGTCTTTGAATATCTTTTCTGTCTTCTGATTGGTTCGTGGAGGGACAGGGGGCGGGATGTCAGTCTCAGAACCGTCTGTGGAACTCTTGTTGCTTTCATTACCTGTTTAAGAGAATTGAGTATTTTTGATTTGATCATTTTTTATGATTTTCAGGTTTGACTCACAGAGTCTTTCTTGTGTTAAGTCTCAGAGCTCCGGCTACTTGTTCACTCATCAGAACAACACACTGATATTATTATTATATCATTAAACAGCCTGATCAAGTAACCAACTACTTTTCTACAGAACAGTAAAACCTTCGTTGAGATCAAGCTCAGGTGCTGATGTGTTTGTGACTGACCTACACTGTGGTTGGACATACAGGGCTGTGTGGAGGCCTGGCTACTGTATTCATGGAGACCATTATTCCACTCTGAAAGTGTGACTGACATTAAGGAGTTGAAACCTGAGGAGTAAAGAAAAAAAAAATGGATTTTTTTTATTCTCACAGACGGCAGAACAAAATCAAAGGTCTTATCTTTCTGTTGGCGTGAACTGCACCTGCAGCTGGTTTGGGTGGTCTTGGAGGCGGCTTCAGAAAGGAGTCACTTGTGGGAAATGTGGCTTCTCCGTCAGGGTTTGCAGATTTCACCAAAACTTCTTGGTGTTCAGGTGCCAGTGGACCTTGAGAAGACTGGATATATGGACCCACCGCCGCCACTCTGGAGCTCATGCTGTGCAAATGGTTGGAGCCATTGGAGGACAACTAGTTGATAGGCAAAGATAGGATAATGCTGGTTCAATACCGCATCACAACACAGGTTTAGATCAATGGATAGAAAGACAAAAGATTGAATGAATGGATGGATGGATGGATGGATAGATAGCTATAGTAATTTTAAACAGAGGATATTAATTTTTTTGCCTTCCTGGTTGTCTAGTGTTAGGATTAAATTGTATATAAATAATATATACAGTTAATCTATATATATCGTATATACATAAAGACCATGGCTTATATTACCACAGGCTAATAAACTTAAGCATTAGTATAACTCATTAAAATCAGCGTGTTTACGAGAGTGTAGAGTTTGACATTAGCCTAATTTCTGTCTTACAGGCAGGTTCTCCTTCTGCTGCAGAGCATTCTTCTTCTTCCACAGTCTCTGTCGCAGCTCCGCCAGTCTCCGCTCCATCGCTGCCACCTCCTGATTCTTTTTGTTCAGTGCATCTTTTTGCTGCTGCAGCCTCACGTGCTGTTCCTGCTTCGCCCTGTTACGAAGCTGCAAGTAGCAAAGAAAGGAAAACACAGAGGAACCAATGACAATAGAAACATCCTAAAATTCACAGAATGGTTCAAACACTCAGGAATATATTGCAGTTTAAAAGCAAATATTACAAACACATCCCTTAATTGGTATCCCAATTTTTCCTTTTTTTGTTAATGCGTGACTGGCACAGCAAGTAAATAATGTGCTAGGTGAAGGCAGATCACAGCTGTTCAAACACAGTATTTGTGTTCTCTTCAATTGAACAGGCTAAGATTTGAATCAATTGTGAAGTCATTAAAACTGTAGGAATATTATATCTATAACATAAATATTTTGTGAGACATTAAGGTGAAAAAGAAAGAAAAAGACCTGCAGTTCTTTACAGAGACGCTCCAGCTCTACTCTGGAGGAGGAAGAGGCAGAAGAGGAGGACATTTGGTGATGGTAGTGTTGAGAAGGTGGAGGAGGAAAAAGTTCAATCCTGCTGCTCCTTAACACCTCCAGCTGGTGGTTCAGTTCATCCACCCTGGCCACAGCCAGGAGAAGCTCCTGCTGCTTTTGCAAGAACAGAGTGTTCAACTGTTCCATCTCCTCCACTGGAAGACAAACACAAACAGGCAAAAAATCAGAGTGAGGACAGCTCAGACCTGAACAGGACAAAAACTACCATAACCTTCTGGATTCACCCAACTGAATAAACCAATAAAACAGCCTTTCACCACAGCTGGACTGTATCCACTCACCCAGTTTACTGTTGCTGAGGCGTTTTTGCTCCACCTGACCCCTCAAAGCTCGGACCCGCCGTAGTTTAGATTCCTGGTTTAGCGCATTCTCTCGAAGCTGCTGCAGGCGGTCCTCATCTGACACCCCCTGATGGTGATGGAGATCCTGCAGCTTCAGGCTCCACAGCTGTTGCTCCTGTAACATTGATGTAGATCAGGGTGCTAGCCTACATCCCAACAGAAATACTGTACAATGTCACTTATGGATTCTAACTGTTATTATTGTCCGTTTGGGTTCATCACTAATTCGGTTTATACATTTGTAGCTGCTCAAACATTTCACTGCTTTTCAGGAGAACTAAAAGTCAGGACAGGGTCATACCCTTGCTGCCAAAAGCTGCTCCTGGGAATCGATCTGCTGATGCTGTCTCTCCACCAGGTCCTGCAGCTCACTCAGAGTCAGCTATAACGCAAATATAATGACAACGTCAAGCGGACTTGCAGTGCAGCCATTAAACCTCCACTGTCATCACATGCACTCTGAAAATTTCAGCTTTTTTTTTTAAACGTGGAAATTAACTTAATTAAATTAATTGATTTATATTTTATTAGCACTGTCTTTTTTCCCCACACCTGTGTAATAATTAAATAATTATATTTGGCTCTGGGTTTGGTTACTGACTCACCATGTCTTCCCCCTGGTTCCTCTTCATCATCACATCTCTGGATCCACCTGGGCATAAAAACAGTTTACACCAGTGACATCATGGCAACAAAACTCCACACACACCTATATGGTTCTTCACTTAGCTCTGCAAATTATTGTTTTACTGGCAAATTAGGTTACAAAACATATGATCTATATTGGAATTAATATAATTAATAATATTTGTAATTTATCTAGATTTCATGAGGTTCTCTGGAGCTACCTACCACTCTCCTGTGGTGGCGCCCTCCGATGGTGCAAGGTGTAACGCACTTCACCTCTATGTTGACCCCATTGCAGTAACGCGTCCATCATTCGTTCCCCTTCACCAACTACACGCTCTAAACGGTCAAACAAACAAACACAACCAGGAAGAAATGCATTAACCAGCTAGCCAAAATCTAAAAAACATACAAGCCAAGAACAGTGAACGTAACGTCAATATAGTCTTAACTTTCTGAAGAAAATGAGCTAACTTACTAGAGCTAACAAAAAAGCTAAAAAAGTAATTAGTAAACGCAATTTTAAAAATGCATTTTAAAGAGCAAGACGGTAATTGCAACAATAACTAAACAACAGCCACACATTTAAAAAAAGAGCAAAACCATAATTTTAACCATAATCAATATATGCTAAAATATAATTTAGAGATAAAATGTTGCCCAAAAGGCTGAATTGCGAACTTTGACGTTGGCGCTGAAACAAATTTGTTCTTGTTGGTTTAAGATAGACAAACAATAAAAGGCCGAGAACCTGCGCCTCTCCATGCCTCAGACAGGTAGCAGTCGCCCTCTCCTGGTTCCTTGCAGAGCTCCACCACATCTCTGCACAGAGTCTCCGGAGTGATGGGAACTTCGCTGAAGTGTTGGTCCTGGCAGCTCAGGTACACAGTGAGAAACGTCTGCAAACAACATCAGTTTCAGTTTAATTTCTTGTAAGCCTTTATCTCACTGATGCCAAAACATTTAAATATTATATTCAAACTAAATATATGTGACGTGAACAGATTGTCATTATCGATGGAAAAATTGGTAACGATCCTCACAATATAATGAAATTACTTTGACTATTTTTTGGCTCAAATATTTCGACATACGTAGAAGAGACTTTTATAACGCTGGTACAGTTATATCAGTCCGTTTTTGAGTGAAAACCTAAAATCTTTCTTTCTGTTTTTAGACTAGTGTGTTACTGAACATCACTCCCACAATGAGTCTGCCATCTGTTCATGCTGCAGGGTTCCTACAAACAGGCGTGGACATAGAGACACAGAAGGATGGCCAGCCAAAATCAAAACATTTGTTTACAGTAGTGAAGGTATTGGTAAAGTCATGTACATGTAAATAAATAAATAACAACATTAAAATGTTGTTAGAGTATACAGAAAAACACCAGGAAGAGAGTTATGGATTTTGGTCCTGAAAAAGTACCAGCGCCATCTACAGTACCTGAATGTCACCAAGAACGTAGAAAATGACCAAATTATTAATGCACTGATCAACCTCATCACAACTTCACTTGAAATGTATACATCCACTAAATCACCTCTCAACAAAAGTTCAATGGTTTTGAAAGTAAATAAATTATGAAGTTTAACTTACAATATTTTATTGTTCAGAAAAAGACCTGGTTTCTTTTTAGATGTACTTGTTTGGCAGCTAGTTTTTTGCTGAACAACAAGCTATTTATTCTCACCTTAGAAATGTATAGCTAAATTGTTACTATTTAATTTGTCACTCCCTGACTCTTAAACACAACTTTTGCTTTTATTAATGTCTTCACAGTGTCTCCTGTAGTGTCTCCTTTCCTGTAGAAATACTATCTTACACGTTGACAACAATCTGAGCTCACACAGATGCATTATGTGAGGTTTTTGTCAAAGCTCAGAGTAATGAAGATATCTGAAGGGAGCAGCAGCCAAGACGGTGTGTCCTACATTCAGCTGTTAAAAAAAATGGAATGCTGCAGTGTCCTCTCCAGATGGACATACAGGAAGTGGGTCACCGCTGCTGCCAGTCACTAGGATCAAGTCAACGCAGGATTAAGGCAATGATAAATGAAGAACACGTTCAGAGCCGTATGGGCTTCTTAGACATTTTTCACGTGAATCTGATGGCAGTAAATAAATGACTTTAGGTCTCGAAGAAAAACAGGGAATTGAAATGTTGATGAACTGCTGCCTCCAAATGCCAGGACTCAGTCATTACCTGAAGAAGTCAGTCAGTCAACAAATCTCCTGTGCTGTGATGTAGAATCATGTATTTTCTTCGTGAGTTTTGGTATAGAACCCCAAGAAGATCAAATAAATCTGTATAAACTTCATTGATCAACAAGGTTCTGCAGTTCTGAGCTGAGTTCAGTTAAGGTTTCTAAAAACTACTTGTTCATTGGTCTCAGAAAACTCTTATTTTGACCAAAACCTGGATGAATAAAAATTTCATTTAATTTATTTATCACCAAAGTCGGCAGCTTTTGAGCAATGTGTGGGGACAATACCATGCTCAGTGGACCTTAGTGGTAACTTGGCGGTAGGGGATTCAAACCAGGGGCCTTGCGGACCCATATTCATTTTCTTAACCACTAGGCCACCAACTGCCCACTATCCTCATCAATACAGTGACCAGGTAATGCTAAAGCTTTTTTGTGAAGCATTGTTATCATTGGTATATAACAGAAATTAATGTTTTTGGTGAGTGACACTTCATTGTGTGTGGTACATCTTCTGGTCTTGTTGAGGCTGCAGCTCTTAATCTAGTCAGGAATTAGCAGCACAGCTTCATGATGCTTTAATCTCCTTTGCTTCAATCCCTCTGAACCCCCCTTCAAACCTCTGATCATGGTTCTAATCACTAATGAATCACATCACGATACAATCACAGTAATTATTTCCGCCTATATGTCACAACATAAAGGCCGGCAAAAAAAAAAAAAGACAAAATAGTTTAGATGTAGCAGCAGTGACTCGATGAACAGAGCTTTTTTTGACAACTTTTGTGTACTCACAGTTGACTGTGAATTAAAATGTTTTGTTGTTTATGTTTTACCCTGTGATTGGAGGAAGTCAATCACAGGTTATCTTTGCCATTCATCATTTAGATGCAGGAATTGGCAGACATGCATGTCTGCCATTTATTAAAAAAATATATGTCCATGGACAAACTAAGGCTTGGGGTCCAGATACAACCCTTTAAGCATTGTAATTCGGCCGCCAATTAAATCATTGGTTTGTATTGTGACTGTCCTGCAGTTAAATTCAACAGTTTAAAGGTAAAATTGTGTCACAGCTTCTGTTCTTTAACGTCAAATCAATGAGTAAATGCAGATATATCCCTCATTCAGAGAGAACAACAACTTGAACTCCCGCATGACCTTCATGTTGGTCTCTGTGTGTATATGTCACTGTGGGCACTGTCACCAAGCAGCAGAGCTGAGCTGAGAGATGAGTAGAACACACACACAGTTGACTTCTTTCTCATTTCAGTTTCTTCCTCATCTCCTCTTCCTCTTCCTATTTCGGGCTGTATGAAAATCAGCTCTGGTTTGAATGTGGATCATGAGATCAAGACAGAATGCACCGTGATTGGCTGCTGCTACTGTCATTGTGACTGCTGCTGTCTCTGACTGTGAGATGACACGTCTGCCTCGTCAGCGTCAGTCCGACCTCATCTCTACATTCCTCTGTGGGGAAGACTGTGGTGCACAGAAGCAGTTTAAGGGCAAATCAGTTCTACTGTCACTTCAGAGAAGTCCATCTTTAAGGTTTACTTTAACTAAATGACCACTGGAGGCAGCAGGTACTCTGCACCCGCAGAATGATTATCAGGAAAAAGTTCAGATGCTTTCGTGAAGCAAAGGGAATGGGTGTTTCCCAAAACTTCTCTTTCCAGAAAGAAAAACTCTCTCAAAATGTAGAGAAGAACTCACTGGTGCCAAAACATTTATTATTATACCCAAATTAAATATACGGTCATTTGTGTCAGGGTTTATGTGATAAGATTGTCATTATCGGTGGAAAATTTGGTATCAATATTCACAATATAATGTAATTACTTTGACAATTTTTTTGTCTCAAATATTTTGTATACGTAGCAGAGGCATTAATTGTGTTCAGCTCTAGAATTACTGGGCTCAGGGGTGTCAAAGTCAAGTCACGCACCAAAAAAAAAATAAAATTACATAAATGTTTTCTTTCACTGCCTTGGAAAAATGTGGCTGCCATGTGGATTTTGCTCATGTGGTAACAATTGTTATCTTTGTGTAAACATTAAAACAGAAACAGACTAATTCCAGGCTGGCTGCATCAGCAGGGGGCGCTCACGAGGTAGTGTGTATAAACAGTACTTAATAAAACCCAGATATTTTAAGGTAAACTATACTTATAGTGTAAGAATGAGTTTCTATTGAGAATGAACGGGTCTCTCCATCAGAGGACGCTGTTTGTGTTCGTGTGTTGGTGCAAACTCACCGGCATCATGTTGGCAGCTCGTCGCTCTGTCGCATCCACACAGCTCAGCATTGAACCCTGTCTTTTTTCTTAACGGACCTGTTGCGGTCGGTGCAGCTCACTCCGTGTCCCACCTGTATGTCACCATCTCACCGAAGAGCCGTGGTTTGGTGTCGTGATAGCGGGGAGTGAATAAGCGACCGTCGGAGCCGGAGCACCTGCAGCATCAGTGACTGTCCGACTGCTGCTTCTTCATTCAACCAGCGCAAAACCGGAAATCAGTTGAAATTGATGAAAGAGCTTTATCCGTTTGGGCTGTCTCTATATCACAATAAAAGCACATCATGACTCGCTCTACAATGGCATTTCTGGTACACAATTTCCTTAAAAACTGATCTCTTTGAATATACTGGTGGAATATACTCTGCAGCAGGATTCGAACTAAAACAAGGATATGGCTCCCTATGGAGACAGTTATACTGTGACATCCTGGTAAACCTGAAAAGCATTTGTTTATCTACTGATGTCGGTCTCTCAAATATAGCTTAAATCGGGCATCTTAAAAACATTTAAAGCCATTTAATGAAGGATAAATTGTTTTCAACTAAGCTAAAAATGTCTAGCTTCACACCATCTGTTCGTCGTGGTCTCTTAGCAACAGGATTAACTCGGCGATCTCAGGTCGGTGTTTATGCTTCTAATATTCGTTCAACACTTCACAACAAAACCTGCTCAACTTATGCATGACATATTTAATGTGAAAGCAACAATGGAAATATTTTCACAATTGTTTCTTTGTTTGTTTTTCCTCAGAAGTAGCATTCTACGTAAATAAAATAAACACTGAAAACTGTGATTATCTTTAAAAAAAACTATACCTACAATAGAGGACGTCACACTTGGTATTACGACATCGGTAAATCGTCATTTCTTCCTTTACGGAAAATTTAGCTGCGCTTTTAATTTTAAACCCGGAAGTGATATCATGGTTCATGTTGACGCCTGCATTTGAGGACTCACGTGGATACTGGAGCTGGACTACCACAACAACCACAAACAGGTAAATACATGTAATTTACGTTTGTAGGTAAGATAAATGAACTCGTCTCCTTACCACGTCACTAAAACAGACAAGGAAACTACGATTTTTTATGGTCGATCAACATGAAGAGTTAGAGTCACAGTTAGTGCCTGTATGTTCACCATGTTTCCATGTGAGCACTCTTTAACGTACTCTTAACGTCTCTTTTGACATTTAAAACTCAACAACTCGTTACATATCGGAAGGATATAGTTTAAAATGACGATTTGGAGATAATACTGATGGGCTGTATGCTGGGCTAAGCACTGCAGCTAAACCCGTTGTTGCCGAATCGATGACTTTGTTTGCAGCTCTAACGGGTCACTAAATGTGTGTTGTTATGAAACTCGACTTCATAGTTATTTGTCACGACGTCATATTAGGTCAAAAGTATCGAGACTCAAACTTCAAACTGAGGCAGCACAAATCAAAGATGGCGTTATTTACTGTCGCCGGACTGTTCTGTACTGCCGCCAATGGATGGAGGTGGAACTGCTTGTAACCATAGCTGCTAAAAAAGTGAACAGTGGTCACCAACCACTGGGCCGGGCACTGGTACTGGTCCATGGGTAAATTGGTACCGGGCCGCAGAGAAATAATCTTCCCTTTTGCACCCATCAGGCTATTACTTACACTTGATCCATACCCATATCAACACAAGAACTGAACAATAGCATGGCTAGGATTCCATCGTTAATAATGCAAATATATATTTGATTAGGAAATATTTTCTCAGTGAAGATAACAACAAAGATCATTATCATCTTCTAAACTGTAATATATAATGTCTTTTTTGAAGTTTTTAAAGAAACTAATATAAAAACACGGAGATGAAGAGGAAGGAAAAAGTGAAAAGGGTGGAAAACAGCAGTGATGATGAAGATTCTGACGCTGAGAGGAACTTCGCTCTGCTTGCTCAGAGAGGAGAAGCTGAAGAGGATGATGATGAAGAATCCAGAGGTGAGGGGGAGGAAGATGAAGAGGAGGATGAAAATGAAGAGAAAGAAGATGGAAAAGGAGTAGAAGCACAGGATGAAGACACTGAAGATTCTGATGATGACGACAACGACGACGACGATGATGATGATGATGATCCACAGGCTACAAGGGGTAGCTGTGAGCTCCAGACTAGGGAGGACTTAAAAAAAGGTGAAATTTTATCTTTAATTGATTCCATTGATTATTTTGTTTGGATAGAAAAAATTAGCCTCAGCAAGAGTGAACTAGTCATCTCTTAGTGTTTCAAAACATTTCATCTTTAGCGCTAGAAACATTTATTTTGTCCTGCACAGAACTGTCCACCATGTCCTTCGAGGACATCATGGAGCTGCAGAACAAAGTAGGAACTAAAGTTTACAAGGAGGTGGCATACGGTAACGAAAAAAAACAGGAGTCGACGAGTAAGAAGAGACGTTTGAACAAGAACAGGTGAGGAGTACTGTTTTTCGTAGTTACCTTTATCTCGACTGTAATATAACATATAATGTAACATTGTCTGTCTGTCTGTCTGTGTATGTTGATATTAGGCCAGTAGAGGTGTCCGCCAAGAAACCAGTGCCGTACCTGCGTCAAGTAGTCCCCGTGATGAAGACGGTGAATGGAAAAAGTCAAGGTCTGAGTCTCAGAACTGAATCAAAAGTCTGACCATCACAGTTACTGTCTCCATACAGACGCACAGAGACCCGCGGTTTGACGACCTGTCTGGAGCGTACAAGCCGGAGATCTTTACAAAGACGTACAGCTTCATCAACGACATCAAACAGAAAGAGAAAAAGGTCGACTTTCGGATAGCTAACATACACAAATGGGTAAAAAAAAATGTAACTGACCTTTAATTTATCTGGATTCCTGTCTGGTCACAGGAGGTCCAGAGGCAGCTGAAGAAGACAAAGACCAATGGAGAGAAGAAGGAGAAGCTGCAGTTCCTCCTCAAGAGGATGGTGAGTTCAGACATGACAACTCTCAAAGGAGAATTGAAGAGTCAGACACTATAGTCTGTACTTACTGTGAGGGCGGGGCTGAAATGTACCAGACCTTAATGTTCTTGGATTGAGTTACTGATTGCGTAGAAGTGATGAAATCCAGTAAACGTTCTTCAGGTATTCAGCTATTTATATGTATATGCACAGGATCTGTCATTATGTTTTCACAGTGAACAGTCAATTATCTTTTAACAAAACCTGAACCACTAGATAGCAGCATTAAAAAATGTCTGTTTCACTTAGCTAAGCTTTAGTCTAGACCAGTGGTCCTCAGCTGGTCTTCCTTCAGAAACCACCGTCAGTCCTTAATGACAAGAAAAAAATAAACTTTTTAGATTTACTTAATACGACATTCAGGAACGGAACTCTAAGAGTTTATTCGGTAAATTATTCTGACGATAAAATATTTCAATATTATTATTTTTAACAATTTTTTATTGCTCCAGCAAAGGTCTGCAACACACTGAAAAAGGTTATCCAATCACTTGTTCAAAATCACTGATCTAAACAGGGTGTCTTTTCCATTCTCTCT
This sequence comes from Paraplagusia blochii, assembly GCA_016785265.1. Lineage (NCBI taxonomy): Eukaryota > Metazoa > Chordata > Actinopteri > Pleuronectiformes > Cynoglossidae > Paraplagusia > Paraplagusia blochii. The sequence goes on along the minus strand of JAFBJS010000210.1, from coordinate 597,854 downwards.
GTTTTAAATTTGTAACGCTGTTTTCTCTTTTTTTTTTTTTTATAGGAAAACCAGGAGAGGGCAAGGATGGCGACGGAGCAGCAAAGAGAGAGGGAGCTGATGCTGAAGAGGCAGCAGAGAGAGCTGGCCAATCAGGGAGCTCGGCCGTTCTTCCTTAAGAAATGTATGTTTTCATTTGGCTAAACCACAGATACGTACAAAAGTGGTATTTTGTGACTTTATCCTAAAATTTTCACAACTGTACAAACTAGCTACATGAGGCACTATATAACCAGCAGGTCACGGAAAAAACTATGTATTTAACATTTCTTCCTAAATGTTTTTTTCTTGTAGCTGAGAAGAAGAAGTTGCAGTTAGCAGAAAAATATCAGGAGCTGAAAAAGAGTGGAAAACTGGAGAAATTCCTGAGCAAGAAGAGGAAGAGGAACGCTGGAAAGGATCGCAGGAAGCTGCCGTGGAGCCACAAGGATTCATGACACAATTTTACTGGATGCTACTGAAACAGAAAAAGTGTCATAACAGCATGGTTTTGTAATGACTGATGCCCGCCACCAGAGGGAACTCTGAACCAAATGGTGGCCTTGTGCAGCCTGGGACTGTGTTTGAGCCACGTTATCATGTTTACTTTTTATGTTTTCAGTACTGTTCAAATGTAGATATCTAAAGAGGGACAATCTTTTTAAACAAGAAACTGAAATCCTTCATCATCCTGTCACACCAAGGTCCACAGAGGAAAAACTGACCCAGAGAAGCTGCTGCTCCAAGATTAAGAGGTTGTCACAGAGAATTGAATAAAACATTCTTAACCAATTTAACAAATACTAGAAGATCTAAGAGTTACAGTTAATTTTATTGCCCTCTACAGCTATTAAATGTGAACTCAATTTTTGAAAATGGATTAAATAAAAAAAAAATTACAAGATAATCTGGATTATCTTATTAGCTTTTCAAAAAGAAACGTTTGTGTTAGTAAAAGATTAAAATGAACAATATAATATATAAATTAACTTTTGACTGATGAACATTGGAAAATTTACTCAAAGGAAACAGAAAAGTCAGTAAATGGCAAAATGTTTATAACATTGTAAACAGCCTTAAGAAGTTGACCAGAAGTTGGTCCAGAACCAGTTATCAAACTAACAGTGGCTTCATGAGCATAAAACCTTAACTTTTGCTAAAAGACTCATAGGAAAAAAAATGTCCATAATCCTGTATAGGTATAATCTGTGTAGTTAGCTTGGCCGTTTTAGATAAACTGGGACTTTTGACCTCGGTGTAGAATAAAAACTAACAGTGGCTTCATGAGCATAAAACCTTAACTTTTGCTAAAAGACTCATAGGAAAAAAAATGTCCATAATCCTGTATAGGTATAATCTGTGTAGTTAGCTTGGCCGTTTTAGATAAACTGGGACTTTTGACCTCGGTGTAGAATAAATATTCAGGGTCTGTGTTTACACTGCTGAGGCTAATAAACAAAACATTGCGACAACACACTCTGACAGGTGGCGCTTTTCCAGTCTTTCATTCATGTCTTCTATTAGCACAATAGATCGGAGGGTTGGGGCACCAGGGGGTGGCCATAATCCAGGGTGTTGTATTCATGAGGCTATTCAGCCACACACTTTCACACACATCCATAAGCTCTGAGCTGATGTTTTAGTTTAAGATGAACTTAAACGTAACAGTTGGTCCACAAATCTGTAGAAAGCAGCCAAAAAAATCAGATGTAAGCGTAGGACGGGGAAATGTCAAACTCTATTTTATGTTAAAGAGTTAAATTAGGCAACTGGATGCTCCGTTTTTGGGAAAACCTCTCATCCAAGAGGTTTCAATAGTTGTAACTGTCAATGGGGAGTAACAGAAGTTATATCCTGTGGGTGAAGAAAAAGGGGTCTTTCAGGTCCCCCCCGTAGGGTGGACCTGGGATGATTAAAAATTTGCCCGAGTTTCTCAGAGACGGCAGTGAGTTATGGAATGACAACTCTTCCTGTTGTCCTCCCTCTCTGCAGGCCTTTTACTAGTGGTTTAAAAAAACACCTGCCTGTTCCCTCATCTTACGTCTATTTGTGGTGGGGGTGGCGTCTGAATGTGAAAGTTCTGAGACACTCAGTTTGTGCATGGGTGGTGTAGTCTTTCTCAGTAGGACGCCCCTTCCAAGTACCAGTTGTAACGAAAATACTTTATGAATGTATCTATACTAATGTATCAATAAATGCTTATGTAATTGGTTGTTAAATTTTAGGTTTGTATTGTTGTGTAATGATAAAAATATCAGGTAAAAAAAATTAACAGCAGGCATCAGTGGTGGAATAGTGGGTAAATTAGCAGACTTGGGTTAGGGTCAAATGAAATGACTTCGCATTGAGTTTGATACCAACAATAATGCCTGAAATAGCATGAAATAGCACCATGTAAAATTACACACATTAGGAATGAACTCTTCACCCCTCAACCCATTAAACATTTGGCCCAAATGTGAAGCTAAGGTAACCAAAATGCTAGCAGGAAATACTGTATATGAATAAATCTGGGCTAACTACACCTGGAATCATCCTGGAGTCTAACTTTGTACAGTACACAGCTAAGAATCTCTTCTCTGGACATGATGTGGTCCCTTCCATCTGATTCATGACTGCTCTGTCGTCGAACATGGTTCCCACTGAGACTCAGTGTCATGAATATCAACAGTCTGATAATGAAGGGCAGATCCGTCCCTTGGTCCCGCCCCCTGGCTGCAGTCTATACAGAATAATGGAGTGTGTGATGGAGAGCAGACCATTTCACAGCACATCTGCCTCCTCAGCAGAGTTCACACCCATTGACTGTCCACTTCAATTACCACACTCAATTAAACCCTGATAATCCCTTCACAGCCTCCTAATCACCCTTTAGTCACTGAAGAAACACAAGAAGACGGGGGGAAAGCTGCAGCAGCTGGCAGTGGGCCGCGGCCGCTGTGCGTCTCACTGTCATTGTCCAGATTAGGAATTGCCTTTTCACTAAGAGTGAGAATTAATGGCAGGACAGAGCCGTGTGTACAACCATTGTGTAGAGCTAAAGAGGCTGTGACTATCACTGGTCTGAATGGACTCAGCTCAGAGCTATCCCACATTGAGATCCGCAGAGGAATAATATGACTAGAAAATGTAGAAACTCTCTCATAATTTAGAAACTTTTTCATAAAAAAATATATTTCTGTTAAATTGAAAGAATGTTAGCATTCAGCTCTTCTTATGTATTCTGCTATTGTAGCTTTTTTACTGTATCATAGTTTTCTCTCCTCATGTGTTGTTTTGATGGTAGGCACAAAAAACCTCCGGATTATAATTATTCTACCGTGCAAAAGTTTGGGGTCACTTTATTTTTTTGATCTGTTCTTTTTAATTAATACTTTAAACTAATCAGAAAACACTATATATTGTTAATGTGTTTAAATCAATATTCAAACTACAAATGTCTGCTTTGTGGTGTAATATGTTAAAGATGTATAGAGGCCCATTTCCAGCAACTAACACTTGAGGGTTCTAGTGGTACCGTACATTGTGTTGGTTCATTGCATTTGATGACTGTAAAACACTTGTGCAGTCTTGTTAGCACAGCTGATACAACAATTTGACTTGTATTTAGAAAATATTCTTTACAATCAAATCATTAACTCTAACCTTTTTAATGCCTATATTTTCTGTGTATTTTACAACTCAAATAAAAGTGCGACTTTTCATGAAAGACAAAAAAACCTGGGTGACCCTAAACCTTTGGACAGAGATCCAGAGATTTTAGTTACATTTTAGTACATTACTGCTATCACAGTTAGTTGTAATGTAGTTGATGTGGTTTTTGTGAGACTGAACCTGTCTGTTGGACAGAATTGTTATTTACACACTGGGCAAAGTACATGGTAAATTATATAGATCAGACTTACAGAGACTTTGCTGTTCATTAATCATCTATTTACTGCCATCTGTGCATGCTGCACCCAAATAGTAATGCAAGGATCTTTATGTTAAATCATTTTAAATCTCAACACCTTCTTTCTAGACTGACTGACACTTACTGGTATATTTTAGTCTCCTGGGTTTAGGCAGAACACTGCAGTTCCACTTCCTGTCTGCTGATGTCACGTTCTCCAAGGGATTCTTGACCTTTTTGAAAATTCAATTTTGTTTTGATGCAAATATTCTGTGAAAGCTCTAGTTTAATGTCTGGACCTCAGAGACCTTCTTAAAATCCCTTTTAGAAAATAATAAAACTAAATGTAAAATAAATGTATGAATTGTTGATCTACTGTTAGTTCCTGGTGGTGGTCCTTTTGTGCAATTTCTTATTGTTAAAAGACGTAAAATAACATATTTGAAAAGACAGTCTGTTGATTAACAACAGACAGTTCTGCAGGCCATCCATTCACAACCATTCATACACACAGATTGGTCTATTTAAGATTGAGTGTGTTTACTGAAGCCATAGGGTGCTCATCATTGACGATAAAGAGAGTAATAGTGTTATGGTGTGTGTATAAGGACCCCAAAATGTGCCTGTTTATATAAAGAAACATGTTACAAAGTTTCTAACTCAAGGCCAGAATCATTACTGAACAACTTACAAACAAACAGAGTGACTCAGATAATGACCAGATAGAACTAAGAGTGCTTTACGACAAAATCGCCCAACTGCTAAACCCTACTTTTTAATTTAACCAATGTACGGCTAGAGTACGTTTATACTGCATGTCATTCTTATAAACATTATAACCTAATGGTCAGAATAAATAAGATGCTGATTCTATATATTTAATATTGTTTTATACAGTATGTTCCTGTAAGAAATAAGGTTCTACTCATTTTCTAGATCAGCATCTGATGTAATTTTTAATATTCAGATTTCTGTCTTGAGCAAAGGCACAGAGCCATGGAGCTCCGACGTCAACCTCCAGGTGGGGGTGGGGTCCAGCCTAAGGAGGAGGCAGGGCTTTCCTCTCCTTTCTCTATCTCAGTGACAGCAACTCCAATAATCTATTCATGGTTCTCCTGTAGGAGAAAGGGGCCAGCTGCTCTAATTTGACAATAAAGAGGAGGCCACCTTTGTTCTGTCATTCAGGATCTATTTCAGCTCCTCCTCCTCCTCCCGTCTACAGACACCTCCTTTCATTCCTCCACTCATAGTCCTTGTTGTGAACCTGACTGATTCAATTTTCTTTTTCAATTATTTCCAGTCTTAGCGTGGTCTTACCGCTGTGATAACCATAAAATACCATTATAATATAATATATCATATAATTATACTGTACAATATTACTATATCAATATTATAATATTACTGTATTTTAGTCTGATATTGAGTAAAGGAAGGGAAAGCAAACTCCTCATCATTGTGAATCACACCACTGTACACAACGAATGTATTTAACCCATCGCCAAAGTGAACAGTGGCCAGCTTTGAGCAGCCGGGGAGTTGTGAGTGGGGACAGTGCCATGCTCAGTGGACCTCAGTGGTAGGGGGATTCAAACCAGGACCCAAGTCAGCTTCCTCAACCATTAGGCCACCAACTGCCCCGAGGGAATGGTGTGCAGCAATAACAAAGACTGTAGAATTGCCCTACAGAACAGTATTACAGTAAATGTATAGTTAAATCCATACATTACAAATAAAGATTGTATAAGACGTTACTCAATGTGAAGAAATACAAAGTGTAGTGGTGTTACAAATGATTGTTATTCTATGTAAACCTAAACCTAAAAGACACAAACATGAAATATTATTAGTAGATATAATGACTTAAATATTTGATACAAGTCAGAAATAAGTTAGTAAAGATAGGAAAGACTAAAGTTGTAATTAAAAAGGCTGTTACAATAACATAGCTAACAGTCTGGAAAGGTTAAAATGTCTAAAACACATAGACCCTGCCTGAAAGGTTAGTAGAAATGCTTTTAAATTATAAGGTTAGCCATAACCATGCTATAAATGTGTTTTCAATGTTCTTATTATTTCTGAACTGTAAATGTTTCAGTGAAATGCCACCTATGCTACCAGAGAGAGTAGAAAAATGTCATTACTGGAGCTCCAAGTCACCTGGTCATGTTTGTATATAAAGCATTCCTTGGTAAAATTGTTTTACTGACTGTTTAGAACTTCTTTGGCTCCTGTATGTGAAAGCACTTCTGCACCTCCATGTAAACTCAGTGTAAACAAACCACTGCTCATTACCAGGAAAAGCTAAATGCTCACAAAACACAAAGACGCTATCAATTTGGGTCAATATACATATATTTACGAGGATTCAATATTTGAAAATTGGTTATTGTAATAAGTAAGGTGGCCTTATTAAAGTTCAATTTAAACACTGATATTTGTTTAAACGCTCTTCATTTTGTTAATATTAGCTACCCTGAAGCGGTCAATCGTGTAACTACTAATACAATGTAACTACTTTTTTACGGTTATTTTTGGCCAATAATAAGGTGAGCTAAGGTGGAAAAAAACGAGTAAAGAAATAAGCGACTGTTAGTTTTAATGAAGGTTATCAACAAAAACAGTTGTACTCGGATTGCATTATTTTTCATCCATCATCGATGTTTGCCCACTATTTTTTAGCCGATATGTGTGAAGGCACTTCTCCACCTCCGTGTGAGCGCAGTGTCAACAAACCTGTGCCCATGAATATTAAACAGACAGCGGTGGTTTGTCACTACAGACCCCGCCCCATCATCTACCTTCTTATTATCCATCCGCCCCGTTCTACTGACCGAGAGCCGTTAGACTGGAGTCCAGATTCCGGAGTCAGACGGCAGCGTGTTTTAAGGGTAACCGTCAAGGGAGACGGAAAAAATAAGTCGAGACAAGACTTAATAGTTTTTGGGTTTTTTTGCTTTACCCCTTGTTCATTTATTATTTTCCTTTTTGGAGAAGCCGTCAAGTCATAATAGTGTTATTACGACAGTGTGCGTCAGTGAACCATTCGCAGAAGGCAGCGTCCCGCCGGCATGAAGCTGCCCCAGAGCTGCGTCCTCCTCCTGGAGCTGTTGGTGCTGTCGACCGCTGTCAAGGTAGACCGTCTCTCATTCATAAAGTCGGTTTATTTCTTTAAAAAATGTACTTCCATAATTCTGTTGGCAAGTTATATTGCTGATAGATGATGTTTTCTTATATTCTGCCGTTTTAGATCAATGTTACTCTTTTTTTTTCTTCTTAAAAGTGTTTAGTTGAAGAGCACCAATAAACAGAACCGCGATGGAAATGAAAAATTGCTGATTGTTTTGACATTTTCATTCAGAAGAGGTTTATGGGATGCTAAACAGCAGGGAGCGCTATCATTTTGAGTCCTCTCAGACCAGAACAGAGGTCTTCGTGGGTAGAACCAAGAAACTCAATGAACCTGTTGTACATAAATCAGTTTTAGGAGCAAATGGAAAGTTATCATGGACATGCCAACAAGGTCCAAGACTCCAGGGGCCAAGGAGATCCTTTTGGATTTAATCATGTTAAGGGTTAAAGCGTATCCTCTCCCTGCCTCTCTCTCTGTAGAAGTCATCAGCTACTGGACTCTTTGAGATCCAGATAGTGTCAATGCAGAATATCAACGGACGGTTGCAGAACGGAGGCTGCTGCGACAGATCCAGAGAGTCAAGTGACCAAAAGTGTGGTGACCAGTGTGACACCTTCTTCAAAGTGTGTTTGAAGGAGTACCAGCAGGAGGTGCACCACCTTGGTTCTTGCAGTTTCGGCTTTGCCTCCACGCCAGTGTTGGGTGGAAACAGTTTCACGCTGGAGAACGTCACAAGCAACAAGGCCAAAATCCAGCTGCCCTTTACCTTCTCGTGGCCGGTCAGTGAACGCACCACAAAGACCTACAGGTTTAAACTATGTTTGGGTTAAAATATTACTAATTTCCACTGGTAAGGTTAGCAATGTTCTTATCCAACCCGTTGCATTTTAGGCTAACTTTAAGCGCTGTTATCAAGCAACATAAATCCAGACGTAATTCATGTTTTAACTACTGTACCTTAGGATGTATAACTTCTGATAAACTAAATAGCCTGACTATTGAATAATGTAGCCATATGTTATGGCTAAACTATGCATATTATATTTTTATTGTTTTGTTGCCAACATCAAAGGAGATTTAAAAAACGCTTGCCGTTTCTCAGAAACCCCACATTTCTTTTCTTTGCTAGTGTACCAGATCTGTCTGCCATGTTAACTGCTGAAGTTTGAAAGCACTTTCATTCCCTTGTGTCTCTGTGCAGCGGTCCTACACACTGATAATGGAAGCCTTAGACTTCAATAACGGATCCTCCCTAAATGGTGAGTTTTATCTTAAAGACATTTGACAAACATCTGTTTTTCATGTCATTTAAATGTTACTTTTCATTTAGCATCCTATGGATTTTTTTTTTGTGAATATACACTAAAGGGAAGCGCCTCAGTTGGGATTGACTAAAAGATGGAGTAGTCTTAGTGTTGGTGTCCAGCAGGGGGCGATTATAATTGTGTGACATTGGCTGAGATTTAAATTTCATCGAGGGGAAGGTGCTGAATCCCAGTGTGAGCATATGTGAGATATTGCAGTGTTTGCTCAGAAACGGCCTGCGGTTGTTGGATATTGACACTGTAGTTTAACGTAGCTGTGCCAATTGACCCGACAAGGCAGCAACCTCTGACTCGCTGAATAATTTTCTGTTGTTTTTGTTTAGTATAGAGATTTTTTCCCTTCTTTCTATAACTGTTATTAGTTAGAACAACAATAGTAGTCACTATCATTGAACTTTAAAGGGTACTTTAAGATGTTCATTTCAGAACCTGCCGAAGTAAAAAGTTTGCAGCGTCAGAATAAAACCTCAAGTTCACTCCTCGAGCAGTATTCCTCGTCCAAGTGTCAGATTTTAATATTTGCTCAAACATCCTGGATGAGGCAGATCCAGACGTTTTTCTTTGTTCTTTATCTTTAACCTTCGTGTCATTTTCACCACATTTTCTTCGTTTTAATTCTCCACAACCATGTGAAGAGTCACAGTTTGCTCGCAGCATTTCATTTCTGAGCTTTTGGTTGCGGCTAAGCAGACACTCACATGTCGGTCCGAACACACTTTCCACCTGGACAGTGAAATACCACACATGCCCACACACACAGATTTGTAATTATCGGCATTAACTGTACCACCTGTGTGTAGAAACCATTGCGGATATATCCTAACCTTCAGAAGGTTTAGCTGACTCTTTGTCTGACCTGATACTCTGGTGTCTCCAGGAGCGCTGATTGAGAGAGCCATCCACTCAGGGATGATCAACCCTGGGCTTCAGTGGCAGGACGTTAAGCACCGCGGCCTCGTGGCTGACTTCCACTTCCAGGTCCGTCTCAGCTGTGACGAGCACTACTACAGCTTTGGATGTAACAAGTTATGCCGGCCACGGGACGACATCTTTGGTCACTACGAGTGTGATTCTCAAGGCAACAAGATGTGTCTTGAGGGTTGGACTGGTCCAGACTGCAACACTGGTCAGTTCCCTGATTGTGTTTTTTATTTTGTTATTGCTTTACAACAGATTTTACAGCTCAGATATGGGTAATCTAAGGCTCGGGGGCTGCATGCGACCTGTTGTGGTTTGTTATTCAGCGCGACAACGTTAACATATGAATTACGTCCAATTTTAGGACCAACTGAGGCTTCAGAGTCAGAAAGTTTGCCCAGGCCAGAGCTAGTTTCAGAGCTGGCAACTTTTCATATTTGACAGCAAAACTGCAAACTGAAGCTTTTCCTGATCCTAATCCCAGAAACTCAATTTTAATACTGTTGCTTTCATGACCCTTACAAGTAACATCCAAACACATACTGATTGGGAATACCTGTTAATATTAAATGCACGTAATTTTATACATCTTATATAAAATAAAGCCCACTTATGTCTGAAGTGTGAGCTACGTTGTTAAAAGACTTTATTTCTCTGTATCTTTGCAGCGATTTGCAGACCTGGCTGCAGCAGCAAACATGGATCCTGCAAAATTCCAGGGGAGTGCAGGTGAGGGAATTCAATCTGACTTTTTGGTTCTTAATATGTTTTTTACTTTAGCCTTCCATGTTTAAACATCTTACTATTTCCCTGATGAAAATCAACATATATTTGTTTAGAAAGCCAAATCATAACAAATGTTATTTCAAGGCACTTGAACAACAAAACAAGCTGCAATAACAGGAAAAAAAACAGGAAAATACCCCCTACCTCATAGACCCTACGACCTCAGGTATTTTTCAGTCTACACGGTGCTACAGATTACAAGGAGCACTGTCAACTTTTGAGAAAATATAGGACTTTAAGTCCAAAAACACTAAGATTACTTAGACTAAGCATATTTCCGGCTTTGTTTCAAATTGCTGTTCTTCTTGGACAAATTGGTGTCTGACTAAGCTCTTTCGTAAGTCACTTCTACTTATTAAACTTTATGTTTTTTTTTGTTAAATATTGTAACTGCTGTAACAACTGTCAATTTTCAAAAGCGACATTTGTGTGTGTCAGGTGTCTGTATGGCTGGCAGGGTCCGTTCTGTGACCAGTGTATTTCTTATCCTGGCTGTGTCCACGGTGGCTGTATACAGCCATGGCAGTGTATCTGTGAGTCCAACTATGGAGGACTGCTGTGTGACAAAGGTAAACACTCACTCTCCCCCAAACGCATACAGACAGACTTTAACCCAGTGGTTCTCAACTGGTCTGTCTTCAGGACCCATCATCAGACTTTACATATTTATTAAGTGTAACATTTAGTAACACTGCAGTAATTGTATTCTTATTCAGTAACTTGTTCTAGCAGTACAAATTGTCAATATTATTTTCTGCCCAAGTAAGGGTCTGCAACCCATTGAAAACACGTTCCTGACCCACATTTGGGTCCGTGACCCACAAGTTGAGAATCACTGCTTTAAAACATAGTCAATGCAGTTCTAATACCTGTCTGTTGAACAGACCTGAACACGTGTGCGACGCTGCAGCCATGTCTGAACGGAGGAACCTGCAGTAACACGGGACCAGACGAGTATCAGTGCTCCTGCCCAGACGGCTTCTCCGGAGTCAACTGTCAGGGAGGTGAGAAAGAAGCCTGGATCCTTCAGCCACGGGGCTCTGTAGACAGAAGTGAATAAAAGATGAAAAATAACTCAACATAAAGAATAATAAAACAAATACAACACTCTGAGTGTTTCTGGTCTCTTTTTTCAAAGCTATGGAAAAAAGGGAAGTGACTGTGACAGATTCATTTGTCATGTGAAGCAGTGGAAAACATGAGGTCAAATGTCAGGAGTTAGACAGTTAAGGAGGTACAGAGAGGGTCGGACATAAATGCTTCCAGATTTGTCTGGTTTCTTGACTGAAGTGTGTAGGAAACGTGTGCAGAACCTTCTGACCAGGTCACGAACCTGTTCAAGTCATACACCTAATAAAGACTAGACTGAACTAGAAACATAGGCCTGGTCCTGAACGTGGACCAGTTCTAAGACAAACTTGGCCTGGGATATTGATTGATTCATGACCACAGACCCTGTCCAGGTAAAAGTCTTAAATTTCATCATGTCTGTTGTCTCTCTCTCTGACTACAGTGGACCACCAGTGCCAATCCAATCCCTGTCTGAATGGAGCGTCCTGTGTCGAGACAAGTGAAGGTTTCCAGTGTCTCTGTGGACCTGGATGGACCGGAGATACCTGCTCCATCAGTGAGAGTTTGCTTTTGCACTTTAACTTTACTTTGTAACTTTCTCTCTCAGAACACAAGATTTTTTTTTTGTCCTGAAAAATACTTTTTTGTTAATTTCTCTAGACGTGAACGAGTGTCTGCTAAATCCCTGCAGTCATGGTGGGACGTGTCAGGACCTGGTCCCGGGCTTCAGGTGTCTCTGTCCCCCTGAGTGGACAGGGAAGACGTGTCTGATCGGTCAGTGCTGAATCTGTTTTAAGTAGAAAGTCTGTATATGAAACAAGATTTTTTAGTTTCGCTGAACATTATGTAATAGAATTTATTTTTGTTCAGATGCCAACGAATGTGAACTTCGCCCCTGTGTCAACGCCAAATCATGTAGAAATCTAATTGGAGGTTATTTCTGCGAGTGTCTTCCGGGGTGGACGGGTCAGAACTGTGACCAGAGTGAGTCGAACAGAAGGTTTCTGTTTCTATTTACACCTTTGTTTTCAAGCTGCACCTTGTACTATTACATGGGCACAGTTAAAATGTATTTGCGTTTTTTTTAGTAAAACTAACAAAGGAAGAATTAATATTTAGTGTTCAAAATCTAAATAATTGATAAGAAAGTAAGATAAAATACTGAGAGACAGTGTTTGTATTTAAAGAAAATAAAAAAGGACTTCACTATAATGTTATGAATCTGAACATACAAACACTGTTTTATTGATCCAACTTTTCCCCAGATATCAACGACTGTCACAGTCAATGTCACAATGGAGCAACGTGTCAGGTGAGTTTTTTCCAAGATCATCTCTTTTAATCACTCCTCAATTTCCAACAAGAGTCTCTGATAATTCAAGACCACAAATAAAAAGATATTTTACTACTGTAGGTTTTCATCTCACCACTAGCCTACCAAAGAACGAAATTAGAACTGAGGTGCTGTAACAGAGACAGAAATAACTAATGGATTCTAAAACTGATTGAGGTCCACATACAGTTAGAATCAAACACAGCCCACAGATTTTTCTATTTTTCCTACTATGTGTTGTCTTCCTACTGCAGGACCTGATAAACAGTTACCAGTGTGTGTGTCCACCGGGGTTCAGTGGGAAACACTGTGAGATGGACGTAGACGAGTGTCTCAGTGACCCCTGTCTCAACAGTGGTCGTTGCCAGGACACAGCTAACGGCTACAGCTGCCTGTGTCCCCAGGGTTTCTCTGGGAGCCGCTGTCAGGTGAGCGCCAGCTTCATCACCAATAAACAACAGCCATGTATAACTCCATGGCTGTGATTTTAGAATTTTTTTTTCAAACTTAAACTTTGGACAGATTGATGGCATAACAGCTGTTCTGTTCTGTTACACACATTTAAACTGGATTATTATTAATTTTTTAGTGTCTTCAGTTGTTTTGAGGCTCATGTTTAGACTTACTGTTTTTTTCTGGTTAGCTTTTAGTTTAGTCTAATTTTTACCAATTGAATTGTATTATTGTCCTTCAGTTTTTAATTTTAGTCAAAGGGATGTTGTTTGGCTCTAGATTTGAAACTACAGCAGTAGTATACCAACGTCTTTAATCCCTTATCCGTCTCCTGTTTCAACAGTCGGACAAAGATTTTTGCCTTGGTGATCCTTGTCAGAACGGTGGCCGCTGTTTTAACCTGGTGAATGACTACATATGCCAGTGTCCAGAAGACTACGATGGGAAAAACTGTTCGAGCCTAAAGGACCACTGTCAAACCACACCTTGCAAAGGTTCATACTCACTTAATCAGATTAGTAATTTAATTATCATCACTCAGACACTAAAATTACAGTATATGTAAAGCTAGAGAGGCCGGATTAAGATGGTTTGGACAGGAGGAGGGACAGTGGACACATTGGTAGAAGAATGATCCTAGAGACTGAGCTACCAGGTAGGAGACAAAGAGGAGATTGATGGATGCAGTGAGGGAGGACAAAGAGGTAGTTGGAGTCAGAGTAGAAGATACAGAGAAGAGGGGGAGATGGAAAAGGATGATTCACTGTAGAAACTCCTGAAAAAGAGCTGAGCTGAAAGAAGTAATCTGAAAACTATTTGTTGCTTTCTGTCTTTCAACAATTTTAACATTTTTGTAATTGTTGAATTACAACCTCTGCAATGCTGCCAACTCTTGTATTCTGCTTCTCGTATTCAGAACTTTCACATTTGCAAATGAAGCTTAACCCAAATACTTAACAAAGTATTGTTGTTTTCTGTTTCTTCTCAGTGATCGACAGCTGCACTGTGGCCGTAGTAGCCAATGGCACGTCCCGTGGTGTTAGGATGATTTCATCCACCGTGTGCGGCCCACACGGGACTTGTCGCAGCCTGGCCGCAGAACAGTTCAGCTGCGAGTGTGAGGAAGGTTACACCGGAACCTACTGTCATGAAAGTGAGGGAATTCACAATCTCGTACATCTCCTACACGCAGTCAAGCAAGAATACTACATTTTTTCTTCTTTACTAGATATCAATGACTGTCAGAGCGCCCCCTGTCTGAATGGAGGCACCTGCATGGATAAAGTGGGCCGGTTTGAATGTATCTGTGCCAATGGCTGGGATGGAGACACCTGTCAGAACAGTGAGTCCTTGTAACTCTCACAGCTTCATTGAATTCAGGTGCTTGGTGCTATTTACTGTTTTTGGTGATTACTTTGCAGATGTTGATGACTGCAGTAGCGCCCCCTGTCAGAATGCCGGCGTCTGTCAGGATCTTGTTAATGATTTCTCCTGTGACTGTAAAGGCGGCTGGAAAGGAAAGACCTGCACTTCACGTATGTTTACGATCACCCTGGGTGATTCATAGAATTACAAAAGAATGGACTTTTAGTTGTTGAAATGCATGATCTGTGATTTCAACAACATAACCCTGTCACTCTCTCTCTCTGTCAACTAGGGGACAGTCATTGTGATGCAGCAACGTGTCAAAATGGTGGATCCTGTTATGATGAAGGAGATTACTTTAAGTGTGTCTGCACCAGTGGATGGAAGGGCGCCACCTGTAACACTGGTTGGTACTGCAGCGTGTGCTATGTTTGAATTGTTGTTGCATCGTTGTCAACACTCTTCTTTCTGTAGCATTGAACAGTAGCTGTGAGTCCAGTCCCTGTCAAAACGGCGGCACCTGTGTGTTAAAGGGTTTTTCCTACACCTGCATCTGTAAGGATGGGTGGGAGGGCGACACCTGCAGTATCAGTGAGTTAATGCACCTATTAAATCATAAATTTACTTTACTACATTATTTTTCTTTTCAAAAGAAATAATACTGCAGTGAAACAGTGACTCCTAATGGTCAATCCTTTTTATTTTTTCAGATATCAACAACTGCAGAGCTCAACCCTGGTGAGTAAGAATTTGAAAAACTAACAATCACTTTTATAGATTATAAATGTATAAATACACACTTAACAACATTATTGTGATAATTCAACGGTGAAATTGATGTTTGTACTTTGTATTTTTTTTTTGAAGCTAACACAATGCCTTTGTCCTGTAGTTATAATGGTGGATCCTGTGTTGATGGAGAGAACTGGTACAGATGTGAATGTGCTGCAGGATTTGCTGGTGCAGACTGCAGAATCAGTAAGTAACCTTAATGGTAAATAATGTATTAATTAATTACATTATTAAAAACTTTGTGTAATCACCTATGACTTTATTTTCTGGTCAACTAGTACATAGTGCAGTTAATTAAATATTCTGTTACCTGTAGCCTAACTACATTTTTATTTACATATAATTATGTCTGATTTCATGATTTGGTTTTAACTTTAACCTTTTAAATAATGTTTAAATGACATAAGACAAGACAGCTGCCAGGTAAACTTGGACTTTAATTTAGTCATAATAGATAGTTAATAATATATAATATAATAATGGATTGTAAAGATTTTTAAAGACATTTGCTCTAAGTGTTTTCTTTTATTTTTTTTTTTCAACGCAACAGAGACAATGAATGACTGAGGTAATTTTCTGTTTCAGATATTAATGACTGCCAGTCGGCACCGTGTGCCACCGGCTCCACTTGTGTGGATGAAATTGATGGTTACCGCTGCATCTGTCCTCCAGGAAAAGGCGGACCTCAATGCCAAGAAGGTAAACCCTAAATCCAGCTGGTCAAAGACAACCTGATGGTTAATGCGAGCAGCCTGTTTAATAATATAGTGAACGTTTGGTTCTCAGCTGCAGGGAAGCCCTGTTCTGTCCAAGGACAAACATTTTCTGATGGAAGTAGATGGAACAAAGACTGTAATAGCTGCCGGTGTCACAATGGGAGAGTTGCTTGCACAAAGGTATCAAGGACATTTATTCCAAAATCAGAAAGTCAAATGTTATGCTGATGTCATCAACACCATAGCATCCTGTTTCAGGAACATGTCTGGACTCTGACCAGTAATGGTGTCACTGCATCCTTTGTCTACTTCAGTTTTGGTGTGGTCCAAAAAGCTGCAAGCTCCATGGTAAAACCTTGGCCTCAGATTGTCCTGACAGTCAGATCTGTGTCCCCATCCGAATTGAACAATGTTTCACTGAACCCTGCACTGGTCAGGGGGAGTGCTTCAGCCACACCCGCCAAGCTCCATCATCCATCAATTGTAAAGCAACGAGCAGTTGTGCCAACGTTACCTTCACCTTTAACAAGGACATCATGACAAAGGTGTGCAAGGTTCCTTTTGGTCATTGTCATTCTTATCTTGTTTGTTGTTACTCATGTCTTTGTGCTGTCATGGAATTATCAGGGTTTGACTGTGAACCACATCTGTACCGAGCTCAGGAACTTCCAGGTGGTCCAGAACTTGTCTTCAGACTCTGATCTCTCTCTGACCTGCGAGCCGTCACTAAGCTCTGTCAACCAGATCGACGTCCTCATTGTCAGTGCAGTTTAATTTGCTTTAGAAGAAAAACTTCATCAGGCAACCATGTTGATTTGTTTTTTCTTTCCTTGGATTCCTTCAGATGTCGTCAGAAGAGAAAAGTGGACATCGAGGCTTTGAGATTGAGATTGCAGATGGAATCATGGATGTTGTCAGCAGGGGGCGCAGTAACAGTAGGATCATCAGTGCCATCGTCGAGGTTCGAGTTCAGAGACGCCAGAACGGCAACCAGGACAATGGTAAGTCACTTGGGAGTCAGTGTGCAAACTTCAAAGCAGCTCTTCCTACAGTTTGAAACAGTTTTCTTTGTTATGGAAACTCAGCTAGAAATTTTATTTAAAAGCCTTTGCCTCAGCTCTGCGCCTCTCTCTGTCTGCTGTAGATTCTCTGCTGTCCCTGCTGGTGTCCCTGGTCATGGTGGTGTGGGCTTTAATGGTGACATCCATGATACTGCTGTGCTTGAGGAGGCGGAACAAACAGAGTTCTCCTGCAGCTGCTAGCCTACAGGTGTCAGCAGTGGTGACGCAGGAAGTGGAGGACAACAATGCCCTTCACCGAAGCATGAGTGGCGCTCGTGAGCAGCTCAACCACATCAAGAACCCCATCGAGAAAAATCTGACGCCAAACCACGAATACTGTCGCCAACATCATTATCGACTCTATGAGGACAAAAACCGCCACATCAACTCTAGGATAAAGACACCTGGCCCCGGGAACCAATCAGAACTGAATAAAGACGAGGTGGACCAGAGTCAGCAGACAGTGGAGTTCTCCAGGGCACAATATTCACGAGAGGAGAAAGAAGAGCACCGGCAAAAACAGTGGATAAACAAACAGGACAACAGGAAGATGACTCCACGCAGGACAGAGTTTCTAGTATAGCGAAACATTTTATATAATTTTTAGAAAGCTGATAGTAGGTACTAATTGTGAAACATACAATATTTAAAATTGTTTGGATTAATTTCTTTAGTTTAAAAAGCCCAAAGAACATGTCTTGTTTAAGAGATTCAACTTTGGCCATTACAGACAAAGAATGTGAGGAGGGTTAAAGAGGTTTTAGCTCTTTAATTTCCAGTGATGCCAGTATCAGCATGGACATTCCTATTAGCACTACCTTAAGCTACAATTAGCCAATGATGCTAGTTCTCAGTAAAAAACAACCCTCCAAAAACAGACACCAAAGATTTTTTTTTCTGGTTGGACTTTTGTATAGAAAAAGAAACATTTGTAAATAGCCACAGGAGGGCACTCACGGGTCAATACAACTGGGACACATCCTGACCAGTCACTTTACAGCAGTTGGTTTTAACTTTTAGTTGTAAATTATTCTGTAAATATTTTTTTTAAAAGAATTTGTATTTTGTATTTAATGAGTTCAGTGACATTTCTCAAGTATGATTCTTTGATGACACTATATATTTTAAATATTTTAGTTGAAACAAAAAGATTCCAAATGGCTTTTGTTGTACCTAATAAGTCTTACTTTTTTTTTTTGTTTTACTACTTTTAAATTTCCAAAGTAAAATCAGTTTTCAGGAACATTCAAACTCCATAAAGAACCACTAAAAATTGGTTAGAGATCCATTTGAAAAATAACTTGTTCATATTTCCCACTAAAGTCAATAGTGACAGTCTGTTGCTCACTTCAACTCAAATATGAATAAATGAAGTGTTTTTATGTTTGCAAAAGATAGTTTTTGAAGGAAATGGAAAACTGTGTTTTTCACATGTTTGGCATTAAAGCGTAACACCATGTGGATGAAAGGGTCAGACTGGAGGTGACTGTGGGGAAACCACTACAGCGGCCTCTGAACTGTGGCACACTTCCACTGATTTATGAGCTCAGTTTCACTTTTCTCTGAACTTCTGCAAGGTCACTTGGGTAACTGTAGCAGCAGCCGCAGTTTCTTAAAAACACACAGCTTTAGACTGCTCTAAAACATTTATACACAACACAATATGACAATAAAAAACTCTCCTTACTTGTAATTAACAGACATGTTGAAGTACTCACATTGAGAAATTCGTTTTAGTATAAAATAATTAAAAACTGAACCTGATCGTACAGTCTGTACAACCTTGCTTATTTATCAGGTTAAAGTCCAGAACGACTAACAATATAAACTGTAGGGTCTTGAAACTATTATAAATTGAAAATATTAAGGTAAAGACTAGTAACTTACTTTGAATCTTGAGTTCTTTTTGAGACTATTCTTGCTCCATAGAATCCTATTGTAGTAAAGAACTTTCCTGTAAAAAAAAAACGAGAATAGACCGGGAAAACGATAAAGACTCAGAGGAACCCACTCGGCATCACACCCGGCATCACACCTGCGGCTGGCGGCCATCTTGGATCCTCACGTAGAAGTTAACGTGGAATCAGCCAATCCCCGTTCAGAGCTACAGCCAATTATCTGTGAGATTTAATTCGTAAACATTTTCAAATGCATATATAATTAAACTCCACATAAAAAAAATGAAATTAATAAAGGTATTGAGTCATTTTGATGGTACTGTTGGATAGTATAACAGTGACGATCATAACATAATATTGAAAATATTAATTTTAGCGCATAACGTTGTATTTCATACTTATATCTCAATATATTCATAAATAATACAATCATATAATAAAGCAGTTGACATTTTATGATACTCATTTTTTACTTTTTGATTTAAATGATCTCGGTCTCCCCTCGTGTCTGTAGCATCACCAGCAGCATCATCCTTTCTCCTCCACCTCCTTCATCTCCTGCTCCTCCCCCGGCTCAGCCAATGCTCGGCTTAGGAATGGGTCACGCAGCCTGGCATCATCAGTGATGCTCCCGAAGCAGTGACAGCGAGAGTGGGAGGGGCGCCATCTCCTCCTTTTCCTCCTCGTCTTCCTCCGGTGAAGATGTGATGGAGCTCAGATGCTGCAGCTGTATTCATCCCTAACCTGTCTGTCTCTGTGTGTCTCCCTTCCCGTCTCTCTCTCTCTGTCTGTTTGTCGGAGTGAACGTAGGGACGCATGAATGAACGGGTTTACGCAGTGAGTGGTTGAATGAATGAGTGAGGTGATGGAAGCCGGTACAGCTTCTCCTACTACTTCTCCTCCTCCTCCTCCTCCTCCCGGTCCCCCCACCATCACGCCGGCTGTTCCTCCCTACGTGAAGCTGAGTCTGACCGTTGCCTACACGGTCTTCTACTCGCTGCTCTTCGCCTTTGTGTACGCGCAGCTGTGGCTGGTGCTGCGGTACCGCCACAAACGCTTCAGCTACCAGACCAGCTTCCTGTTCCTGTGTCTGCTCTGGGCCGGGCTTCGAACCCTGCTCTTTTCCTTCTACTTCAGGGACTGTGTCACCGCCAACGCGCTGCCGCCGTTCGCCTTCTGGTTGCTCTACTGTTTCCCCGTCTGTCTACAGTTTTTCACACTCATCCTAATGAACCTCTACTGCGCACAGGTGAGAAAGCCGGGTCGGGCCTGGGAGTGATTACATAATGACGACCAGCAGGGGGCGTTAAATGTCACGATGTAGCAGATTTAACATTTTGGGGGTTCTGTCTGTCTGTATGTCAGAGATAGAGAAATCGAGATACCTTTTCTCTATATGTTCATAACTCTTAACACTTCTGCCTATTTCAACGAAAAAAAAATAGTTGTTCAATAGTTATTAAAAAGTCAAAATATGTTATGAAATATTTGGATTGTACTTGTAAAAAAATGTTGACTCTTAATGATAAACATAACATAAATAAAAAATACGAAAGATTAAAGATGTATCTTAGCATTAGTTAACAGATATAGACAGAACTTAATTAAACCCTCAGTCACGATAGTATTTATTATTGTAGGTTCTTAGTCAGTCAGGTCATTTAATCTGTCTGTAGATGCATTGATATATCTTCTCACGATCTATCTACGTACCTGTCTATCTGCCTATGAATCTATCTATCAATCTAATTATTAGTTTTGTAATAAAATCAGATGTCAGGAACCAGACTGAACTCATGCTCTACTTCCTACAGGTTTACTTCAAGGCTAAGTCAAAGTACACTCCTGCCTTGCTCAAGTACAGGTAAGTTCTGGGAAACTTCATCCTTCATCTTAATTTAACGAAACTTCAGCTCAGAGAATGATTTACTGAGCTGAACTCCTTCTTCTCCAGACTGCCTCTGTATCTGGTCTTTCTGGGCATCAGCCTTCTCTTCCTGGTTGTAAACCTGGTCTGCGCCCTGCTGGTCAAGATGTCCACAGCTGACGTCAAGACTATTGTCTTGGTGAGGGTCACCATCAACGACAGTCTGTTCGTTCTCTGCGCCATCTCCCTCTCTGTCTGCCTCTACAAGGTGGCCAAGATGTCGCTAGCCAACATTTACCTGGAGTCAAAGGTAACGTCCTGACAGACCTTGAACCAGGGGACAGAGATACAGGTCAGTGTCAACATTAACAGCCTATGTTTGTCCAGGGCACGTCAGTATGCCAGGTGACCCTTATTGGCCTCATGGTGGTGCTGTTGTACGCCTCCCGAGCCTGTTACAACCTTGTAGTTTTGGCTTTGACTGACATCAGGACCATTAACTCTTTTGATTACGACTGGTACAATGTCTCGGACCAGGTGAGTTTGCTGTCACATGATCTTCCTGGTAAAGCCGTCTGTCGTCTCTGATTTCCACCCTGTCTTCCAGGCTGATCTGCGCTCGTCCATGGGAGACGCAGGTTACGTGGTGTTCGGGGTGATTCTGTTCGTGTGGGAGTTGCTGCCCACCTCATTGGTCGTCTTCTTCTTCAGGGTGCGACGACCCCCTCAGGACCGGGTCAGTGTTGTGGAAAGGTTTCTACACTGCATCTAGAAACCTTTATTTCCATATTTCGTTTATATTAATTGGGCGGCAGTGGTTAAAGAAGCAGACTTGGATCCGCAAGGCTACCCAGTTGCCTTTCAAGTACTCTGAGCACAGTACCATCCCGAAGAACATTCCAGTGGGCTCACCACCTATAGGAAGGCTCACATTATGGAGCAGCGTGATTTGGGTGGGAGCTCTGAAACTGCTGCCCCTGAGTGTGGAATTCATACAGTGAATGAATTACTTGGTTATTTATTTGATAAACTGGTTATTTATTTATTTTTATTTATTCATTGGCCGACAGACCAACCCTGGGATACCAAACCACATACTCTCATCCCGTGGTTACTTCTTTGACAACCCTCGTCGATATGACAGCGATGATGACCTGGCGTGGAGCATTCCTCCCCAGAATGCAACAGCGAGGTACAGACATTAACACAGCAGTGCAGGTCCACACTGATCAGCCAGTACACAGAGAAAGAAAACAGAGAATTACAGTCATGGAATTCCTATTCCCACACTTACCACTAGAAGGCCCTAACGCTTACAATAGATTTGAGATTGACCGATTCGGATTGTTGTATTATCTTGAGGTCCCTGGTATGTGATACAATATTTTTACCTTGTAGTTTTATTGTACGGCGAGTATTGCTGGCACATTTAGAAAAAAAGGGCTCAGTATCATGTTATTTCGTGATAGTATGACACCACCTCAATAGAGTCAGATTCGTTCTTCCTCCGCTGTTATGTCCTGTCGTGTAGTTAGTAACGACACACACGATTAGTGTGGGTTTATGCAGAAAATTTACTGGAACTTTGACAAGAGTACAGGACTACATGGTCACTCCTGGTAAACATACCACGTAATGTATTGTGGGTAATGTAGTTTATTAAGATTACACATTGGGTACAATCCCATGTGTTAAAATTCTGTCCGTACACCATGGGCATAGCCACGAGTGGGCCCACGTGGGCCTGGGCCCGCCCACTTGTCAGTCAGGCCTGCCCCATCCAATGAGAGGGCTGATTAAACTTGGCTATAATACTTTGGGGTTGGCCCACCCTGATTTTATCAGGGCCCACCCATTTTATGGGTTCTGGCTACGCCCCTGGCATACACTAGTAAAAATCTCATTCACTGAGCTCAGTTACGGTAAAATCTAACCGTGCCTCAAGCCAAGCATCAAAATACTGTAGCGTTCCAAATTAATGTTCAGTGTTCATTGTGTTTCTGTGCGTCTGGGTGAATGCAAGAGCGAGGGGCCGGGAAAGCAGGGGAATGGGAGCGGCCCGAGTGAGAGTGTGAGAAGACGAAGCATCCATAAAACCCACTTCTGCTTTTTTCTCTCACAGTCTCTCCTCTGACTGCTACGACTGGGGCAGCCGCCACAGCAGCTTCACCGTGCACATGGGCAACGATGACCAGCGACTGATGGCTGCCAGCGGAGAGCTCCACCCATACCCTTGAATCTGCCTCCAAACCTGGAGGTTTCACTTTGCACTTTGACAACAATCACTTCATATTTGTAGGAAGGTCATGTCCAAGCACAGTTTCTACACAGCTTCAAGGAGCATAAGTGATTTATAGAAATGTCAGCCAGCCAGTTTACATGATGAGAAATGTAAAAAAAAATCCCTTAAGTAATGTAATTTTAATCTAGTAATAACTAGATATACTAGGAGTTTCCGTTCCTTTAAGGCAGAGGTGTAAACTCAAATAGTCATTGGGGCCAAAATTAAACATAATGATAATAAATAAATAATAATAAAGTTGACAAGATCTCCAGATCTGTAGATTTTTTTTCCAATGGAAACAAATTTCAGTTTTCTGTAAAACTGAAATTTGTTCTGTTAAATTGTGAACCAAAGCTTAGTCTACTAACACATAAAAAAAATTACATATCTTTTGGTACTTGTTTCATATTAAAATGAAACTTTAAAATGCAAGTCTTTTTGTTACAGGCCAATAAAAAAATGTTATGCTATGTTATATAGCTAATACTTCAGGCAGGGTTAGCTAATACCAATTTTAGGCCAACTCTAATTCGCATATGATATGATCTTGCAGGCCAAATATAATAACTCCGTGGGCCAGATTTGGCCCCTGGGCCTAGGTTTGACACACATACGTTAGGGCTTGCTTAACTAGCATAACTGTATTAGTTTAAAGTTAAACATGATCATTCTAGAATGATATCAACCAGTTGAACATCAGTATCGCTTCTGTTGACATTTTGAATCAAGCACTCTATTTCACTGTCCTGCTGCTGGATGAGGCTTTTTAACACACACTTCCTGTGGCAAATTGAAACAAATTAACCAGAATGCACTACTGTCCTCGCCACCATTAGCCTATGTCAGCAGCTAGCACTTTGCTGCTCCAAATGAAACATTAATAGCTCTAGAGAGGATTTGTTTGAAGCTCATTTCCGAGGCGAAGCAGTGGAGAAACTGTGCTTTTTTTTCTGTTCTTCAGTAAGTGATGTTGTGATGAACGTGTTAGAGCAGGTTTCTATTGGCGTTTTAGCCCAACATTTAGTCATCTTCATTGACTACTTCACTTAGAACAGTGGGTCTCAAAACCTTTTGTACAGCATACAACCTCGGACAATATTCCTTTGTAACTGGTGTTAGCTATATCAAAACAAGGAATGTCCAAAAATAAGCTTATTGAGTAATATTGGTAAATAATTATTATACCTAATTAAAAAACAACAGGACAAGCCAACATTGAACACCCAGTAAACCAAGTAATCGATTATGGAGTTCATATTCCTGCAGAGGGTGCTAATGCTTATGATAGTTTTGAGATCCACTGATTTAGATTGTCCAATTCTTTTAAGGTGACTGGTATGTGAAACTAGCTGCACTTATTTAACATGTTTTTAACTTGTAGTTTTATTATATCCAAAGTTGGGAGTTGATTTTTACCGTTGCGTTCATACGAGGCCTGAGATACAGAGACCCCTGCAGGCTGCCAAGGGTACAGCAGGTGATTTCAAATACAAACAGTTTGATTGTAAGATTTTAAAGGAACATTCACGGAATTAACGATGAAGTAAATAGCTTCAACTGTTGTATTGGACAAAACCCTGGTTTACAATACTAGAAAGCAACGTCTGTGACAGTGAGTGTCTGTGTCTCAGCAAGATTCGATAACACAGTCAACCCCACACTACAATGACACTGAACTATCAGTTTAATCCTTATTTATTTTTGTAAATATCACACATCACACAATTAATTTCCTGTCCTTAATAATGATAATAAACAATAATTATAGATTTGAAAGCAAACTTAAAAATAATTTAAAAAAATAAGTTTTTAAAATAAAAAGATAATCTATGTTATGGTTATAAAATTCAATCTCTGGAAGACTATTGTTAAACCCTAAATGACTAACTGAAACTGTAGAGGATTGTGGGAAACATTGGACTTGTATTTTTGGCAATATTTAAAAGACAATTTGAGCTACACTTAAGAATATTTGTAAAAGGTTTGTAAATTCTTTGTACAGGTTTTGTTTTCTGTTGTGACTTTAGTGACTGGTGTAATTATGACATTTTCAGACACACAATAATAAAGTGGAGATGAGATGTGAAAAACAATGAATGGGAGGTCATTATTTTCCATAAAGACAAAATCTACAAGAAAATCTACAGGTAATCAGTATTTCCATTTCATTACAACCTGTCAACCAAACAGCTGTACAATCACAGTTGAGGACAAACAGCTCAGTTTTGTTTAGAAGTATTTATTTCCCCTCAAATAAATATATGATAAGTTTCACGCCACATCCATCCACACATTGAAATCATATATATATATATATATACGTATATATATATATATATGCACACACATACATATATGTGTGTATATATATATACATACACACATATATATATATATACACACACATACACACACATATATATTTAAAATTCTAGAGAAACTGACAAACAGACAAACTTGTGGATTGAGACCAGTTAAAGAATCCCAATGAGCAAATTAAAATGATTTTGTTTTTGAAACAAGTAACAATAACATCAACATCAATTCTGATTACTATGTGAAACAAATCACAAAAATAAAATATCAGTTTTGGAAATGTATCTGTAACATTATCATATCATTGTAACAATTTTGTCCAAATAATGTGTGTATCTTTCAATTCCCGGTGACATAAACCAAACAAATCCCTAATAAAGCGGTGACAACAGAGAGGCTTTTTGGTCCTTTTAATGAAAAACAACCCAGTATATTTTAACACAAATTAAACTGCACATCCTAATGATCTTGACTTATTTGGGCGGTTTCTGTGCAGCAGGTCATTTGTGCGTTATCTGTCCTGTAGGTGGTGCTAGTGACTTACTTTAGACAAGTCGCTTGTTTGAGGTTTGTCGTCTGTAGCATATTTGTTAGGATTAAAAAAAATTGACATAAACATCCAAAAGAAACAAAAATTATATTATGTAAACACTTAAACTAAGTAGGCAGCACAACAAAACAGACTGAACAAAAGCGAGTTTGCAAAAAACCTTCTATATCTCCAGGTCAGACATGGAGAAAGCAGAGATGATCATTTAGGTCTAATGGATTCACAACAGCAGGAGACGTTTGGACTAATTTTACCGAGTATTAAAACAAATCTAATAAAACTGTTGTCAAAACTGCAGTATTACAGTTAAATTGGAAAACTATCTTATTTTTCACGTCAATACTGTTTTGATACCAGTATTAATGACCAGCGAGCTAAGAAACATGTTAGCACCAGTGTGTTAACTTTTATCATGATCCTATTCTTTTTGTTTATTCACCTTGACAAACCTAAAATTGTTATTTGAAACCATGACAGAATTTTAATAGTAAAATCGTTTGGTTTGTAAAGAAGAAAAAAACGGAAAACTTCAAACCCAAGTCTGATCTTTTGGACATTTTAAAGATGTCCAGAGGGGGGCGCACAAAGAAACGACATCTCATAAAATTCTGAAGTATTTTGCTCAATCCAATTTATGGATAATAAGAAAGAAACTAAGAAGAATTATTCTAATTTATAACCCTTTGGCTGCACTGCCAAAGAGAGAAATATATATGTTTTTTCTGTGAGAACATGAAAGAACAGAAAGTTAACTTCCAGAAACACCTTCAGGAAGAAGCAAATAATTCATCAAAAGTTAATAAAATCCAAGTTCCACCAAAGGCTAAAACTTTGTAACACTCGTTACCAACATTTTGTTTTTGCTTTGTCATCACTCTTGAAGGCACTGTAACCAGAACACATTTACGCAAAGAAAGTGAGTTAAGGGCAGACTGAATGAGTAAAACACACGCAAAATCCTTGAAAAACCATGAAAAACTCAAATAAGTTACCAATAAGTTACAGCGTCGTGTTCACGGTTCTTTAACTGTAGGATCACGTCTACACCTCCAGCATGGCTGGATGGCTTTAGAATTTTCATCTCAGCAGCATTTGATGCACACATTACTTCCTAACTCCGGTCACATTTTATAGTAAAAATTAATTTGTGAAGCAAATGACACTGTTTGATTCATCTGCTTCTTGTACACAGCTCAGAGGAATTAACACTTAAAGCTTGACGCAAAGAAAGCAAACTAAAGTTTGTAACTCACTTCAGGAGTTCACGCAAAACCTTACACAGGGAATCCTTCAAAATATTCACGTCCATATTTTATTGTTCCATCCTAGCAAACCAACGACAAATATGGTCAGTGGAATCAATGCTACACAATGGGCTAAGCCACATTTTGGGGGCCTAATGGTTAAAAAAGCAGACTTAAGTCCCCAAGGTCCCCGGTTCGAATCCCCCTTCCGCCAAGTTACCGATGGGGTCCACTGTTGAGGTCTACTGAGCATGGCACTGTCCCCACTCACAGCTCCCTGGGTGCTCAAAGCTGCCCACTGTTCACTTTAGTGATGTGTTAAATACAGAGGTCACATTTCATTGTGTGCAGTGGTGTGAATCACAATGTCACAATGACAAGGAGTTTGCTTTCCTTCCTTCCTTCCTTATTTATTTAGCTTAGCCAATGCCACGGAGAACTGTTAAGTCTTTTTGTTGTAGTCCAGAATTTTCTCTTTTTCCTCAATGTTTTGGAACTACATTCTCAGTTTTTCACACAGTTCTGACAGTGTATTTATTGGAATTTCTCCAACACTAAATTATACAGTCAGATCAGACAGTGTCAGCTGCAGTCACAGTGAATTATTCAGCAACCTTAGCTTCAGGTTCAAGTTGTTAAGGCATATTCTGACATTTTGGGAGTTAATACTCACAGAAATTGTATATTTTTAGGATTTTAAATATATTAAGGATTGGTTTCGTCTGCAGGAAATTTAACTGAATAAGACCTATACAACCTGAATCATAACAGTTCTACTTGGACAGACAGATAAACACACCTAGGGGCAAGGTAGGCAAACATAGAGGCAGACTGGAACTTGTTCTTTTTTTGAAAAAAACAAATAAAAAAAATATAAGGCAGCGACAACTTCAGCGTCCAAACTTCCGACTAACTTTCATCTGGGATTCATCCAGAAAGATCTAAGTCTTTTCCACATTGGTACGAGCGACTCGGGAATGTCAGCGGGTCAAAAAGATTTGACAGGAAGCAGTAGGAGACGAGGGCGGGGTCAGAGGAAGAGAGTGTCCACATCATTCCTCCTGAGTTGTATAGAAATTTATGTTCCTCTCAGATGTCCAACCATGAGAAGAACAGGATGAGCTGATGTTCATGTTGAACTTCCAAGATGAACGTAGGAAGTTTTGATTCCATCGGGGGTGAATGAAATAAAAAATGAAAAAAAAAAAAAAACACCTAAACTTTGTCCCTGCTCACAATTGGACTATTTATTGCCGATATCCACGGGCTTGCTGGCGCATCCTAGTGGCCTATAGAAAAATCAACTGCTGTTACCTCTTCTCCTCTAGCAGCATCCGGAAGTTGTGGAGATAGTTGATGCTGGCGGACAACCTGGAGACAGAAACAAAGACCTGGTGACCATGAAGTCTATAACTGAAAAAGATGAAAGGTCTTCAGGTAATTTCATGGTTCTGTTCTCTTCGCCTCTCGGCCCTGGATGTACCTGCTGAAGCCGTTTAAAAGAGCCACGATTTCCTGTCGAGTGAGCTGAAAGCCTTTGGACGGACTGTGTTCTGGAAGGTTCTTAATCTCTTTTTCAGAAAACAGAATTTTCAGAGCTGTGCCAAGACCCTGGGTCTGAGGACATGAGATGAAACATTAAATTAGCCAAACACAATGACACTTTTAGCAGCAATAGAAGAGTAATTAACTAGTGATATTAGTCAATGTGCGCCATTAACCAGGCTGGCCCATGGGCTCGATACAGCTCGTTCAGCTTTGTAATCCAGCCCGCCAAAATTGTCCAATTTATATGATCGGTGTGTATTAAAGGTGTCCAATTTTAGGAGACTTGTGGCCCGAAAGTCAAAAAGTTTCTACATGCTTGCTTATTCACCTGAAGTTTCCCCCACAATCGACATTTGCTACAACCAACACAGTCCATAATCTTGGAGATGTTTTTAAAGTGCAGACGGAATTCCTCCTGAGGTGTAACCAGAGAAAAATACAAAGTCAGTAGAGTGATCCACCAAAGAAACACAAAACAAATGATTTCTCCTTTTACCTTCAGAGTCTTAGCCTCAATTTTGCCTCCAGCGAACATGGACTTCTCATCAAAGTGCATGGGGAAAGTTCTAGAAAAGAGGAAGGACAACGTTACTGTTACTGTGAACCAGTAATACAATGTCAGTATTGTAGGATCATTACATTTTAAATATAAAACATCGTTAAAACTTCACTTGGTCAGTACCAGAGCCTCAATGACCTGTTGGTGGAGGAGATATGACTATATTGTTTTTGAATGAAGTAATAAGTAAAAATTAAGTAATTTTTTTTCCAATGCATTAGCAGCCGGGGTTCCTAACAACACTGTCAGCACTTCCTGCATTAGCACCTTGTAAATACACAGCACACGAATGAGTGTTTGATGAAGCAGTGAGGTTTGAAAACTTTTTTTTACTTGATCTCATTGAAGATCTGTAGCAGCAGGTCTTTGGTCAGTCCGTCCTCCTGAGAGTTGCCGGTGTACAGGTTGACAAAGGCACGCTCAAAGTACGGCGCCACCTTGTAGAGCGCACGCAGCTCAATCAGGTATAGGAAGTAAAGGTTCTTAAGTCTCCTTGTGCCTTCGCCCTTGGTTTCAGCGTCATCAAATCGATGCCTGAACTCCTGTACGTTTGGTCCCCAGACTGAGCGGCCCCAGCCCTCTGAGGAGTCCACAGAAACCAGGTTAACAAGAGAACTCTAGAACCTCACCAGTGTGTCTTCTACTCTGGGTGAAAGTGTGTCAGAGGTTGAGAAAATAACGTCATACCATCATGCAGGTACTGGGCACACAGGTGGATGTTGATGCTGCTGTGGAGGCCGGAGATGAGACGGTAAAAAACTCTCTTTTCTAAACACAAACCTGAACACAAATAAGAGTAAAAACAGGGTACAGGTACAATTGGAGCATTAACTGAATGATAAATATCTGGACGCTTCAATTTTTATAAAAACTGGTCAGAATAAGGTGACGCTCACCTTCCAACCACTGGTAGAAACCTTCTCCTGTGACAAGGACCAAGGAGAAAGCCATCAGTATTGTTTGCTCCTTATTATGTTTGTTTAGGAAACACAAACAAACATTTTACACTTACCATCATCATCTCCTAGAGAGAAAGAGACAGACACTAGATCAGTATAAACACAGATGCAAAAGTAGACAACAAACACCGTATAAACCACAAAGTTTCCCCCAGAGTATTTGACCAGGGGCCAACATTGTGAATAATTAATGTTATAAATGTAATTATATAAATTTAAAACATCTCTAAAATCCTAAGTCCTAATTACCTCGGCTTGGAGCAAGAGGGTTCAGGGGTCTGTACACAGATCTGGGCCTGTCATCAAACAAAAAGACATATTTTTTTTAATATTATTTGTAGTTTGATAATACATGGAGTTTTCAGTATGTTCAGTCTCACTTGAAACAGTTTTCCTCATAGATGCTGTTCCAGACTCTCCAGGCTGAGGGACCCTTGTATCCAGTGAACCGTTCAGGGTTTGGCAGCAGATCCACGTACTCGGCATCTGGAGATGTTTCATCTGACAAACAAGTAAAACACACAAGACAGTGATGACACAAACTCCAACATTAACGAACCAAACCAATAGAATAAATAGAATAATAAACTAGAGAGTGAAAGTTCATCCTCACCATCGAGCTCACAGAAATGATCCTGTGCATCATCATGTCTTGCCCAATCAGCAAAGGCCTCTTTACTCTGGTTACTAAACATAGGAAATGATTTCAAGTCAATTCACCAAGGAAGTCTTTCTCCAGAAATTAGACAGTTGGACATATATCTATCTAATATTTACATTTTATTTTGATGCTACTGCATCATGGTGCTGCTGGGCATTCACATTAATGTTGGTGGTTTGACATTTGAGCCTATTTAATTATTTATGCTTCTGGGCAAACAGTGTTAGTTTTGTGTTCTCTTATTTAAAATAAGCTGCAGCAACAACAAGGATGATCCAATGGTGGTATTCTGGCAATTCAAGCGGACAGTGATCAGTTGAGCAAGACGGCATGTATTCGAACAGCAAATGTTATATTAATAACTGTTTTATCAGCACAGCTTTGTGCTAAACAAGTCCTTATCAATTTTCCAACCCACAGGCCAGCAAATGGAAAACAGCAGCTGGAGCAGCAGAGGCAGCTCTTTGTTGGGTGATAAAACTTCTTTGCATGACGGAAAAAAAATTACCGTAACTCAAATAAACCTGAGGTCAACATAACCAGGAAAAAATGGCTGTTGTGTAGACATTTTTAGAAAAAAAAACATACTCTGTAAAAATAAAATATTAATATAAAAAAAAACACAATAAAAATTGGAAAGCTGCAGACCTACCTCAGTGTGCTGTTAATGGCACCGAGCTCCTTCGCCTGCTCACACTCTGTCATGTCCGTCATCGTGTTCGCAGCCTGTGAGTACTGGAAACAGGAGGGTTCGGGTTATAACAATGTGAGCATCAATGTCAACTAGAGTCACAACTAGAGCCAACATCCAGCATAAGAAACAGACTTTTACCAAACTAAGATGTAGCCCAGCACTTTTCAGAATGACAATTCTGTTATTAAAAAAAAAAAATCAATATTTTTTAGAGCTATACTTTAGTACAGTGACTCGTTGATGGGACATGGTCTTTTTTCTTGTCCATTGTGTCTGTGCTACACTATCAGCAAAATAAACCCAGTAGAGAGAAAGAAATAGAAAACTACGGCTGACTCATCACTACACACAGACTTTTCATTTAAACAAACTGGACCTTGAGACCAACACAGATGTCAGAACACATGGGACTGTAGGCAAACATCAGGTCACTCCATTTCTGCATGGAAGCATTTGGCCGAGATAAGGCTTCAATGTGTGGCTCTTTTGTTTTTTAAAGTGCCATTCAACCAGAAATGAAAAACATCAGGTTTTAACCACTGAGAGGAACTTGAGGTTTAGGAACTCAGAGGCTGCAACACCTGAGACCAGAGTCTCAAAATTACAACTCAAATATAAAAGGCAGATGGGGCCAATAGGAAACATTATTTCTCTGCGACCCGGCACCAATTCTCCCACGGACCAGTACTGGTCACTACACAATGCAAAACACAAAACACGACACACAAATGTGCTCGAAATTGCACAGCGAATGGCCAGCTTATTCTGATCTCACCTTGTTGTAGTTGCCTGACTTAATGCCCACAGGAATCTTACTCTGTAAACCACCAAAAACATTCAATTAAAACACAGACTTAAATTATGTTTAAACCCAAACCAACCACAATAGAAAATACTTTATATATATATATTTGATCATCATAAGACTGACCTCAGGACAGGGTTCTACGTGACAGTCTTTGATGGAGCAGTGTCCATCATCTGGCCAGAAAGGACACGGACGCTTCAAGTTTACCTGCAAGATAAAAGTTCTTTTATAAAACAACCTTCTCCAATAGAAAAGTCTGTTAAAAAGTCAGTACGCCTATAATAGTATTGGGGTTAAAAAAGGGGTCTGTGTATTAGAGAGAAACTCATTAGATGGCTTCATTGCAGCTCATCTAATTGACCTCATACTCATACAGTGGTTTGTACAGATAAATTACCGTATTGTTTCGATATTGGAGTTTGGACAATATCAGCAGATCAGATATCGGTTAAAAAGTTAAAATCAAACATCCCCAGCTTAACAGTTAGAAACAGTTCATCAAAAATTAGACTTTGCTTTAATTTTTTAAAAATAAATAATTGCATACTGTATATGTTAATCAATTTTACAGCTCTGAACTGCGGAATGAAGAGGAAATAATCAAATTAACCATTTTTTTTGTTTTGGACCTACAGGGGACAACATTCTTTCTTCATATTTAGTGTACTTGTAGGAACATCTCTTACCTTGTAGTACCTGAAGTAGTCCCTCTCTGTCAACTTCTTGATGCGAGGGTAAATTTTAAAGTTGTTAAAGACGTCGATGCTCTCCACATCACAGAAGCAGTCATCCAAGACACCGGTGAGCTGGAGGCAAAGTAAACAGGACGTCTAATAAGTAAAGGGACAGCTAAGTACAAACACAAACCTAATCAAAGCCATTAGCAACCAGTAGAGACCCCGGTAGGTGTTACACCCTATCTCAACAAAGCCACCTGCTCGTTCCGCAGATCTCTAAAATAACAGCTGTCTAAGTTATTATGGTATTATATCCTGAAGTAAAACAACTGAAATCCTTTGTTCAGGTTAACCTCAGTGACAAAGACTGATCTCATGTTGCAGCTATTACACAGGCAGCTCTTGCATCAGCACAAATTTCAAAACTACGTTTAGTTCCCTTCAACAGCTGCAGAAATTGCACATGGCAAGAGAAACCACTCAGAACCCCCAGTGAAGACAACAAGGACCCAGGAGATGGGACTTGAGAATTCACTTTCCATAGTTTTTGAAGTTTTCTGGTCAATTCCAACCCACTGTCCGTCAACAACCTATTTTTAATCCTGACATTGCAGTATCTCTATACTGTCTTCCACTGTCTTATACTGTCTGGTTTTCATGTAACCAGAGGATTTGCATTTTGGAGTTAAGTGGAGTTAAGTGGCCTATAAATATTTGTAAAAAAAAACCACTACAGACTGTTTTTCCAAATAACTAATACAGTGCTTCCTAACCTTGAACCCCACCAGTTTCATATGCGCATTCACCGAACCCTACTTTAGTAGAGTGAGTTGGTATGTCTTGACCTCCTAGGTGTCTTGACCTCAGCGGCAGAGGGGCTACCCAACCGCCTGAGACCGGCTCACCGATCTCAACCCCTAGGGTTCGATAGAACCCAGGTTAAAAACCACTGAAACAATACAAGTGTTTAATTATTTAAATAGTGTTTAGCTTTTACTATTAACTGATGTTACTTGTTTTTTTCCACAAAGGCTTCCTCCTCTAACAGTGTTAATCATACATTTCACATACCATATGTTTTACAAAATTGTCTTGTTACTGAAGTTTCCAAAAATTAACTTGAAAAACATCCTAAATGTAGTTCTCACTGTAGATAAAATTAAAGCCTTGGGATCAAATCTGTTGCAAAATTCTTATATCTTTACATAAGATTGTATACAAATACAAGATAAAAGTATTTGTAAATGTACCATAAGTTACCAGATTTAACACCATTTCAGGAAAAATACCTCACAATTTTATATATATATATTTATTTATATATATATATAACCTATTAACCAGAAATGGTTTTAAATATAATTATACAAATATGTATAATAATACAATTAACACATTAATAAATGTGTATTTTTGTTGTCCTGTTATCCCCAGAGAAACACACTCAGTTAATTGGTAACAAAAATTCAAGTATTTATGTGTAGTATTGTCATTTTAACTATGTCTTCAATTGAATGCAAATATACTATAATGAGATCTTTGTCTTGCCTCTGAATGCAACAGCTCGCCAAGCGATAGTAAAACCAGAATAATTCCAATTCCTCTGAGTGTTCGGAAAAAACATTTCATCTCTGGT
The DNA here is from genome assembly GCA_016785265.1 of Paraplagusia blochii. Classification (NCBI taxonomy): domain Eukaryota; kingdom Metazoa; phylum Chordata; class Actinopteri; order Pleuronectiformes; family Cynoglossidae; genus Paraplagusia; species Paraplagusia blochii. The sequence goes on along the minus strand of JAFBJS010000210.1, from coordinate 563,290 downwards.
TGAAACTCCATCAGGTGAGCGCTCCAGGGTTTCTCCAGATGTGCTGCTACTGCTTCATGTGGTCACTGTTTTGTTGGCTGAGCTGTCATTACTACACCATGCTGAGGCCCTGGTCACGCCCACAAACAGACACCGGCCACGCCCCCGAGCAGCAGTCTGCCGCTCGGCTTCAGCAGCAGCTGATCCGTGGCATAGGACATCAACTCCCACCTCAACCCTGTCTGTCAGCCAATCAGGACACAACACGATTTTCTTAACATGATGAGTGTCTGTTGGCTGACATGGCAATTGACAAACATGTGATTTGTGACCAGTGTTTGACACAGGTATTTAGATAATAAATCGATGCATTTTTGACGGCACATGTGTCAAACTCAGGCCCGTGGGCCAAATCTGGCCGGCAGTGCAATCATGAAAGATCATATCAAATGCGTCATTGCTGATCATTTCCATAATACTCCACCATGGATTAATAAAGTACTGTTTATCTATCTACTAGAGCTGTCCCACAGGTTTATAGACCTGATAGACTGGCAGTATTTGTGGTTTTGGCACTTTGTGTGCTATTTTTCAGTACAAACAAGCTTTTATATTGTTGGAGGAAAATTATTAACATTAAAGAAGAACTGGAAAGACTACATTTTCATTGTGAAAGAAAATCTGCAAAATAAAATACTTGAAGACTAGAGCAAAACGAGGAAAACAAATTTGCCATCACTTTTCAAATAAATAAATATTATATTTAGCTGACAGCTTCTTTCCACTTTTTTTATTTTGCCCCACTGTTAATTTGCGTTTGACAAACCTTTTGTAAAGCAACAGTAGAATTTCACTACCGTGGAAATGTCAGGTTAATGGAAAAAATAAAAATAAATATTTCAACTTTTATCCAAAAGGTAAAGTAATGGTCAGTTATGACTCACTCATTAACACTTGTTTCATGAATAAACCGAATGACCTGCATTCTGTTTTACTAGAGTTTTTAAATAAAATGCTAAGGGAGACAGCACGAAAACACAGGAAGGTGACGTCAGACTTTGATGACAAGAACATTCTAGAAGACGTCCTCGTTTGACAACGACGTGTTCTGTTGTCTTGTTCTTATATGCTTGATTAAAAAAAACATGCTTGGTGTACCACATCACGATAGTGACTTATTTAGTTAATTGGGTGTTTATTATGGTGAGGACGGCGGTGATACTCACATGGCAGAGGCAGCTCTGCTCCGACTTCCTCGATTCAGAGGCTGCGGTCTGTTGTAGCGGAGGTTCGTCGTCGTGGTTTTGAAACCAGCCCAAAACAAAGCTTCCGAAAAGCCAGGCCACGAGTGAAACAGTGAACACTTGTAATGTTATCCTCCACATAACTCACCGCACTTTGGGAAATGGTGGAAAAACAAAGCTAACAGCAAAAACTAGCGGGACTCAGCGCTTCGCCGTCAAATGTGTAGTTAGCATCCGCAGGCTAACAGAGGCAGCAGCGACACACAGCGGCTCTTTACGGAGGAAGCAGCGCCGATATCCGTGCGAGGCTAACCGCGTCATGAAGAGCTTTATCTTTCTACGAGGAACCGAGATCAACGCGGCCGAGGACGTCGCAGCACGAATGGCCGTGATACCGGCAGGAGTTTCACTTGACACATCACAGTATCACAACACAACAACAATTTTTACTACTTCCGCCACGTTGCTTTTCTACTACGAACATTTAAGGGAGTTGCACGCATTTTAGGACATTACCGCCCCCTCCTGGCTAATGTCGTTGCCTCATTTAAATGACTGTTATTCATAACAAGTTAGTTTTCCATGCTTAGCTGCGTCGGTACCCTGGGAGATAAGAATCAAATAAATAAAATAGAAACAAATTGTAGTTACATCAATTTGTCTTACCTTTCTTTAAAGCGTTGTTATGCGCGTTAGATCAGATGATCCCAGGGCATCCTGGGGTTTATTGGCTCATGTGGACACTTAAGGCAGGTGACTCTGGAAATTATGTAATGTGGAAAAGAGTCTGAAATTTCCTGTTTTAGATAAAAAACACTCACTCACATAGGCAATGTCCTATTGTCTCTTCAGAATGCTTAGGTTGTGGAGAACTGGTCCTAAAGCAGGGATTCGAACCATTTTTGGTGTCACATCAGTGAGTACTAAGAGCTCATCAGGTGTACAGAGGCATGTTATCCAATTTTAGATTATTGGTCTCAGAATTATTATTTATTCACTTGAAATAATTACTCTTCTTTCCTCCATACGACTGTGACGGAACACTTAAAAGCTTGTCCACAAGATGGCAGCAGGTGGTTAGAAAATACAATTTTTAAACCCGCGGCAGAGCTGACGTTGAAAAGACCAAGAATTACCACTATCATTATTGCTTTATTCTAATCCAGCCACTTGGGAGCACAAGCCAGTCTGTCCCAAGCCCAGTGAGGGTTGCGTCAGGAAGGGCATCTGGCATAAAAACATTTTTCCAAATCTAAGATGCGAGACAACAAAAAGATTCCCATACCAGATCGGTTTGAATTGTTGACTCGCTGTGGCAACCCCTGAAAAACGGGATAAGCCGAAAGGAGAAGAAGAAGAAGATTATTACTTTATTCTAAATTCGTTATAATAATATAAATGTTTAAATCACACAATCTCGAATAGGTGTACAATGATCAGGTCTTTTGGTAAAGAAAAGTATATTTAAAAATTATTATCAATTATTATTAAAATAGTTATACGCGGCTGGTTTTGACTTGTATTCAGAGGTTTTATCGTTCGAAAACCAGGAGCAGGATCAACACCACCCTGCTAAGTCAATGGGCCAGCTTTTATTTTGAATTGAGTTAGCCACTGACAAACTAAAGTTTAAAAAAGGTTCGTATTCGTTTTTATTATTATTTTGTGATTTGTACCTTTATTAAAGATTTTAGTTTTTCATTAAAATTGTCTTTCGGAAATTTAAAAAAACATTTGGGTATGATTTTGGATTCTTTGAAATAACTACACGAAATTTTCACATTAAGGCAGCACAGAAAAAAAGTCACATGAGAAATGAGGGTTGAATGGAAAATTCATCAACTGTCGAGTCTTTGTTGGAATGAAATCAGAAAACACTTTCACTTCTTTCACTCGTGCTTTCACTTCTCCAGTTGTTTGACCAGGACACAATCACACAATAATCCCTTTCGGTTTATTAGGCATTTTTCTACAACTGTGACTGTTTGACTAAGTTTTGCCTTAGCGTTCTCTGAGAAGTAGAAACTAGAAGTGTATATTTTAGGTTTGCACCTGTACTGAGGAAAGACAAACAGGAAGTGGTGTTTTAATACATGTTTTTTGTCTAATATATATATATATATGTATAATATGTTTTGGGGAGTTTTACAAATATCAAGATATTGGTTGGTGTTTGAATGTGAAAAAAACATTGATCTTATGCTGAACCCAAGTCTGGTGGACCAAAAGTGGCCCGACAAGTCACATTGTACTGTCCTTGGTAGCTTAAAAAGTGTTTACCTTATAAAAAAGTCACAAAATGTTCCTGATTTTTTTATTATATTTATTTCTAATTCAAAACTATGCACCTTCAATACATCAATAACAGCTCTTACTTTGAAATCTGCTCTGCATGTACCGGAGACAGATGGTTACCAACAAGATGTGAAAAGCAACAGATTTGGCAAGGGTTTGCAGCTTCCTGTCTCCACTGCAAGAACTGAACTGTCACTGAACATCATGTCTGCCTCTGTGACGTCTCTCCAGGCCGTGTTTTCTACCACAGCCTGGACTTTCCCTGGCTCTCCACCAGCTGGTCGTCCTCACACTGTCGTGTCATGTAATGAGACCCAATCTGCCTCACACAATTCCTCAGAGCTGGTTCACATTCTTCCAGCTGAACTGTACCATTGGTAAACTGGACTGAGTGCCCGGTGTCACAGCAGTGCTGATCCAGACGTTCAGCTCTAAATATAAGTGACCCACAGCTGGTCTCTAGAAGCAGAGCCAAGTGTCTCTGGTGTCCACCAAACTAAGACATTGACTGAGACACCAGCCGTGCCAGCAGTGCTGCAACACGTGGACACGTTTGGTTTCACTAAAAGTTGAACAGATTCTTAACGCAACCCTTTCAAACCTTTACAACGACAAAACTATGAGTTTATTTATTTCAATCAGAAGAGTGACTCCAGACTCTGCCCTGTGGTCAGTTTATATCACTACAAGAAATTATGTCAGAAAATCTATACAATATACCCTCTTTACATCACAGTTTCTTTTCAGTGCCTCAGTATGTAGCTTGTTTTTAATCTAAATTTGGGAAATTTTCTCTAAACATACAAAAAAACTGGCTTCCAAAATGTTGATTTCTCTTATGAAATTAAGATAAGCACATTTACTCATCTACCAAGACCAGGCATGGGCAAACTAAGGCCCGTTGCTGCGATCAGACTTGTCCAAATTTAATAACTGGTTTGCATTGTTATTATAATTTGCCTTTTCCCTGTAATGACAAGAAAGTGTGTGTAATGTGTGTGAGTGAGCAAGTGTGTGTTTTAAGGTCATTGCAGGTTTTAAGTTTCATTGGTTCGGCTTCTGCTGTTTGTTTTAATTTTAGCTTTAAGTTTCCATAAAAAGCTGCAAACACACACACACGGAGTAGGTGTCAGTGTCACTGATGTTATTTATACACTCCCCTCTCCTTTGCCTAGGCTCACAGTTTCACTCTGAGGCCTGGAGATTGGACTGAATCTGCCCTGACTAGAGAAAAAAGAACCTGCATTGATGACGGACCAGTCAGATAAAAGTATGGTGACAATATTTAGTTAGGAAAGGAAAGCAAACTCCTTGTCATTGTGACATTTGACAGCTAGGATGAATCAATGGTTTGCAACCATTTTTCAGCAAAGGCGCTCCACCAAACACCAATCTCATTCTTTGTAGTTGAAAAAAAACACAGGTTTACTGGCAGGAATTGAATAAAGACACTCAAAGATATTGTTCCGCAGCTGTGATTATCTGTTTTTTTGTTTGTTTCTGTTTTGAAAGCCATCTGCTGCCATCTAGCTAAAGAGTACTGTTCAACCTTGAATTCTAGAAAAGAAAAAAATGTACAACAAATAAATCATATTTCTCAGCCTTATGATGTGAAACTGCATATTTTTCCATGGCACACATAATAATATCTGATGGCAGGGAGTCACTGGCAAAAAAAAGAGAAAAAGGGAAACTGAAAATAGATTATTTAGGAAAACTATGATAACCCAACACTGTCTTTAAACTTTAAGTAAACACAGTGTGTTTATCTGCCCTTAACTTTAACCACTTAGAAATACAAAGAGGTCAGTGAAGATCACATCTTGTGCATGAACTCCAATGTTTGGACACTATAGTGTTTTTTTTTTTTTTTGCTGAGGTCAGATGGGGGTTGGGATTCCACCAGGACTCTGGCAGCTTCACATGTTCTCGTCTTTTCCCATGATACATAAAAAACAGAAAAACAAAATAAAAATATCCAAGCGTGCTGTGAAAAAACCCTGCGGAGGGCAGCGACAGGCTGAGGTTTCTCCGCCTCCGTCACCATTAGAGGTGAACATCTGGTTCCCAGCCATGATTCATGAGGAGCCTCCTTCTCCTTCTGCTCCTCCTCCTCCCCTTGGTTGTGGTGGAGCAAAGGATCTGGGTTTGTGGGAAGTGGAGAAAAGTCTCCAGTGTCAGTCACAGACTCATGGAAAGTTCTCCCTCAGGCCAAAGGCAGGATATGTTTAGATGATGGTGGCAGCGGTTTGGAGAGGGGGTGGATGGGTAGAGCATTTTTGTGAGAGGAGACGTTTGAGTCCAGGCTTCGTGCCAACAGAGGAACCGACAAAGGACAGAGTATGAACAGAAGGAGAGGCAAAAAGAAGGAAAAAAGCACACAAGTCAGTAGAGCCCTGGACAGGGAGACCTAGATACAAATAAAGTTCTAAAAGTGAATCTTTTTAATCAGTCAGAAAAACAACATGTGTAGGAATAAGACAAATAAAATTCTCCTTTCCCTCCCTCATACAATTAAGATTGTTTTGACAATCTGCAATATTTTTGCTACATATATAGGTTACTTTGGTAGACAACATTTTATACAACATACTATTATCTAACTATTATGTATATGCGGTGTGCAGTGGTGAATTTCCTTGCACTGCTAAAATGATGTGTGTGTTCCCAAAACTAGTTTTGCCAATGTAGAGTTCTTTTACTATTTATAACAAGACACAAGATAGCAGCTTTGCAGCTCGATTAAATAATCTCATACTCATACAGTGGTTTGTACCAGGACTATACGTATCAGTTGACATTGGAAATGGAAATTGGAAAAACATCTTGTCTTGGAATTCAACTACCGTGGACCAGGATCTTTTGTAGATGTAGGTTTGCTGACATCCTTTTCTTTCTTTCTGAAACCCCAGACGGACTGGATGATTGTTCAGATAATGGGCTTAGTTTGGAAAAATGAGGTTACCCGATGATTAAATCATCATTTTTATCATCATAAAAAAAAAACAGGCTGACGTGTGGATGTGGCTCTGAAAACAGTCACAACAAACTTGAAGGGATTTCATCTATGAAGTTTTAGACCCTGTTTTTCCCTCCTACAGAGAAAAAAAGAAGCCAAAAGTGAGGAAGCGTCTGTGAAGAGTGAAGCCAAGCTTTCACTGAGGTCGACCTACTTACAGCAGAAGCCAAACTCCACCAGAAATAAAAAAAGGCAAAAGTATGGAAACTGAGCCTCAAAGCCAGAGCTAATGGAAGTTCAACTTCACTTTCAAAGAAGGGATGTGTTGGAATATTTTTTGTTGGACTTTTTTTTCCGTCCTGCAATGAGAATATGTAAAATTCCGCTCAACATATTTTTAAAAAATGCACTGATGTTATGCATAAGTACAACACTAGTTAATATGAAAACTGGTTACAGTTATGACAGTTTTGTTGAAAAGGGCAAAGCTGGAAACATTAAATTTGACCAAGACAAATAAAGTAATAAAATAATACTTATAGCATACCGGTGTTTTAGGTAAATGTGTCAGAGTGTGTATTTTTGTTTTCACCGATAGATAGCACAGAGCCCTGGGTTCAATTTCCTGGACCACAAGATTGTTATTACAATCTTGGTCTTCATGTTCATTTGGATAAAAATCTGGTAAATGTAATGCAACAGTTGGTTTAAACAGACAAAGAACTGGAAACACCTCCATACACATAGTGTTCATCATATACATAAAGTGGGGACAGACTTTAAAGGTTGGATTCACACAACCCAAATATTAACCAATACATAATCTAAGTTACTATGCAGGACAAGTGTGTGTTGTAGATATGTTAAATATGCAGCCACCATGAAGAGGATAAACATTAAACAAGAAAATTAAAAAAGGATGAGACATGACTTGGTGGGCCACAGGCCTTGAGTTTGGCACAGTCAGAGAATCTATGACAGAGATCCTAGAATCAACAAAAATAGACTTCATAAATTCAGGGAGCAACAAATATCACTTCTGACGATGAAATAAATCATCTGCAGCAGCTTTAAACTGACCGAGCTGCGGCTGCTGCTGTGGGCAAGAGGCTGAGTCTAAGGAGTCGCTGAGTTCAGATGTGTTTCCTCTGCAGAGTCAGGACAAAGAGGGAGGAAGTGTGGGTGAGGGACAGCTGAACAAACAGAGGGAGCAGATAGAGAGAGGAGGAGGAGAAGATGGAAAAAAAGAAGAAAGAGGAGGGACAAGTGTTTCTGCTGGGATGCCACGTCACTTCAGCAAAGGCATAAATCTGAGTTGGAGGTTCTGGCGGTCGTCTGCTTTTCATCTCCACAAGGACATGAAGCAGTGAACGTAACTCTTTGACCAGTGGAAAAGAAAAAAGTGCTTTTCACTCAAGATACAGGACCAACTGGACGTTTCTATATACTGATCTAAACATAATAGGGAAAAAGGATCACGTTATTTGTCTGTTTGGACAAGTAATGTGCAAAATTCGATGTTTATATTTTAGAAAATCTTTCATAATATTAATTAAAAAGCCTGTTTATGGTCTTGGCAAAGGCTTTTCAGAGTACATTTACAAGTAAATTGTTTAGTTTTGATATACCTGATGAATTTCAGTTACAATTTTTTTTTTTTGCAGCACCTGACCTTAGAAAGGGTTAAACTTTTTTTTCTGAACAGAACTGTAGACCAAATATACACAGAGGCCCATTCATCCTCTCTGCTTGCTGCTCTGGGTTGGACTAACATTGGAGGGTGTGGTTGTGAACAGGAGGAGGAGCCGGACAGAATGACTCAGGAATTCCACTGAGAAACATGTGATTCCTGAGTAAAGCTCACATTATCTCTGCCCCCTCTCACCCCCTTCCCTCAGTGACAACCCATCATGGTGGAGTTTGATTTATAGGACATTAGATTTCTTTATGATAACATAAGACGACAGCTACAGCAATAGCTGATGTACCTCATCTAGTCCACGTCCTTTGTAGAAGCTATTATTACAGTTGTATCTTCTCTATCTGCCCACTAAGATACAGTTTTACTTTAATCTGAGAACATTCCAGATATTTTTGACATTGGTGCAGTTGGAGTGTGAGCCGCAAAGACTGTGTCCAGTGATTGTCTCGGGCTGAGTCAGCAGATGTCCCTACAAAGCAGGATTATTTTTAGATCCCTTATCTTCTCGCCACAACGTTCTACAGGCGACATGTGGTTTACTGTACCAAACACACAAAAACGCTCCACCCACACATCCCTGGAAGCCATTCTGTTCCTGTCTGGAGACAATTGCATCACTGACCCACAGTCTCTGACTCCTGCTGCTGCTGCAGAGGGAAAAACAAGAATCACAGAGACGCTGGCACGGATTATTACAAAGTCTGAAACTGTATTTGGTGTTTTTTTTTTTTACTTAAACAAGTGCATACATGTACAGCTAAAGCATTTTTCCATTTTTATTAACAGTAATCTTCCTTGCCAAGTGCTCAGATTAGTCACATTTTACATCGGACTGTCTTCTGACCGAAGACGACAGACGTGAGGATGACACAAACCATTATCTTAAAAAATATAGAAACACAGCGTATTGAAAAAAGAGGGGAAATTATACAGCATTAGTTTAGAAGTGTCTGGATCTTTCAGTCCAATATGTACATGTCCAAATAGATCCTGTAGGGGGTGATTGAGCCAAAAAGAAGTCCGTTTTTTTTTTATTTTACATCCTTTTGTTGGTAGATTACAAAAAGTTTGAGGGAAAAAAAAAGTAAAATACAGCTGGTGGTGTTTTTATTCAAGGGTCCCTCTCCTTTTTCACCTTGATGTCTCCAGCTAAGATGGTAGCAATCTCACCCTGCATGAACGCCCAGGGTACATTTGAACCCACCAGCGGGCAGCGCTCGCCGCTGGGGCAGTACACCTCACCTGTGGCACCTTGTTGTTTGATGCTTTCCCGTGAGCACGGAAAGCAGAATTTGTGCGAGGCCACAGACGGACACTGGACAAAGTGCGTGTCTTCCAATCGCTCATGGCACAGTGTGCAGCAGAGAGGAACACTGCCTGGCGGTACTGATGAGTCCGGAACGCTTTGCTGTTGTTGAGGCTGAACATGGGGATCCACATGGGGGGCAGATGAGTTGGCCGCCACGGCTGCCGGCCCGTCTCTCTGGGCCAGCCTCCTCTGAGAGGAGGGCGACAGCGGGCTGCTACTATTTCGTAGGGCAACTGAGGCTGCAATGGAGAATGCCTGGTGGTTGGCATCTTTTGGTGAACCTTGGGCGCCGGCGTTGTCAGTTGCGAGTATAAGCGCTGCCATTGGTGACTGACTGTTCTGGGCAGCGGCCTCAGGGGGAGTGGAGCGAGACTGGGGTGACATGGTGGACGGTGGAGCAGAAGATGAAAAGCCGGGCAAGGCCGTAGGAGGAAACTTCAGGACATCAGAGCCAGACGCCAGCCAGTGCTGGCCTTCGCCACCATTGAGTTTGGGGGTGCCACCTTCACCATCCGGCTCAGGGGATGCCTTCCTTTTCATGCTACGTGGATGTTTCCCCTTGTCTGTAAAGAGTGGAAGGGGAGTGGGTTAACGTCAGAGTTAGAGCAAACACATGACAAAAGATATGATGACTAACACAGACTGGTTACGTAGAGCAGGGGTGTCAACTCATTCAGACTGGGGCCACATCAGCAGTACAGTTCTAACTGAATGTCTATGAATAGAACTACATATGTATTGACAAATGTCACTGCTGTTTTTTATTATTTATTGAAGATGTAATACTGAGTCATAAAAAGTATTTATTAGGTTAAAATGAAATATTTATTTTTAATCTTTTATTTCGGCCAACATACATTAATTAGCTTTAAACAATAAAATGCAAATGTAGCAAAAGGGCCAAGTTCCATTGGTGGTCTGCTTGTTACAGAAAGCAGGGCAATGTAACATGGTAGCCATAAAGCCATAAATAAAAGTTAGAACTTTATCATAAGGTAAAAGCTTTGAAACTCTCTCTGCCACATTCGGACCACGGGCCCTAGATTTGATTTATAGATTGATTTATAGAATTTAAAGGCAAATTTGAATCTGGCATTAAAAACTGCATAGTAGTAGTTCTCCCTCACTGCATCCATAAATCTCCTCTCTGGCCTTCCATTTATCCGGGCTTGGAAACGGCAGTAAAAAAAAAATGGCTTGTGCACCCCAGTGGCTGGTTTCTCAACATAACTACCAGATATGGAACAATAAATGAGATAGACAACCATAAAGCTTGATAAAGGCTTTATGGTAAAATAGTAAAATAGACCGGGGCAAACTAAGGCCCAGGGTCCAAATGTGTCCCATTGGGTTTTTCTTATTGTTTTCTTCTTATTATTATGCTACATGCAATTCCATCCATCTTCCATTTCCCCGATAGACAGTGTAGAAAAATCTTGAAGCATTTTATTGCCTTGCTCTTTATTCATGGCATTATAAATGTCATACATCTTACTTCTGACAAATTCACAATCCATCTAATCGTCCTGGGAGTCCGAATATTTTCCCACGCCTGGTGTAATAGTATTAATTAAGATTTCCTCACTTTGTCCCACTACTTCTAACCTCTTTACGCAGGGAACGTTCCTCACACCCCAGCCTGATTACAGAGTATTTGGACTCATACTAACCCCCCTCATGCTTTAGGGGGCAAACACATTTCTGTGCAGTACAACGGCACCAGTGTGAGAGCAGTGTCACTGGAGTCAGTCCTCAACTCCCTCACCTGCCCCCTGCTCCACTGACTCTGATTCGAGGCCATTGACAAAACTATAAATAAAACAAAAACACCAAATATTAGGAGGTAGAAATATGGCCTACTAACATTTCAAAATTATATGTAAATAATATATCAATGAGAGAACTGGAGGGAATAGGACAGTGGTGTTTGAGCCACTTATGCTTTTTATAGAGACTAGTATAGAATGCTGTACAGAAGAACTGTCTGCACTGTTGTGTGTGACTTCTTCTCAGATTGGTTATTGACAAACATTGTGAATATTGCGCAATATATTCGCAGAGGCAACTATTGTAACTTTGTGGGACATTCGGTGACCTGCTTCAAAGTTGAAATGTTCATGAAGACTGCAGAATTCAATATTCTACCATTATAATGGGACACAACGTCACAGCGCGATAAACTATCTGGTAAATAGTAAAATGCATTTAAAGATCTCAAGTTACTCAGACATTTTTTGTCCAGCCTATTGTGAACTGTGCGCCGTAAAAAGACACATTTCTACAGAAGCAAAATCTTAGTCTCTAGATATGTTTCCTATTATCCATGTTTTAGGGAGCGATTGCTATTAGAGGAAAATTCCTGAGGACAGTCCACATTTTGGCTAATTTCTGCAGCAGAGAAGTCAAGATCTGGAGGTGTCTGAAAAGTACCTGTCTTGGAGGAGGTTGGCCCGGGCTCGTATCCCATGACCCTCTGCATGGCCGCGTGCTCCTTCTTGAACCTTCCATCGAATGTGTGCAGCGCCATCAGGTCCCGCACCGTCTTGCCCTTACCGATCCACTCCTTGTGACCGTCCGTCATTTCGACCAGGGTGTCCAGCCTGTGTTTGTCCTTATGGTCCTCCGACCGCTTTACCAGGTCCGCGGGCCCTGCTGCTACCAGAGCCCCCGATAAACCCATCTGCGCGGCGCGCCCGTTGAGCGGGTGCACTGTTGGAATGCCGCCGTTCACCAAAGGAACTAAGCTGGGGGGAACCGCGCTAGTCCTGCGAGGGTTGGGGCTCTGGCGGTTTAACTCCGGGGGCTCGTCCGGTTTAGGGAAGCCGTTAGGCATGGGGAGGCCGTTTGCCTGCCTGCCTTGATATTCTAGTCCAAGCCTGGGAGGCCGCTCAGACAGCGAGTAGCGGTCCAGGGGCTGCGGGGGGCGGGAGCCTGTCTCTGCAGCTGAATGATTATGCTCCTTCCCGCTGTGCTGCTGGGGTTTCCCCGGGCCCGGAGACCGACCATCCTGCAGACCGTGCGCCCGCTTCAGTTGCCGCGCCGTGTCGATTACGAACTCGACACGGTCCGCGCCCTCGTAGTTCACGCATCCACGACACACAGGCTCCGTAAAATCCCAAATCATGGCCCACGGCATGCGCGGTAAATCGCACAGGTAGCAAGACTGTCGCCTGGAGGCAGCGGTCGCCGTGGACGACATATTGTTGTCGTCGTGTTTTCCCCGCTCACAATAAAATGTCCGCCGGCTTGTCTGCTGACGTCGCCGCAGTGAGCAAGTGCCTCCGAGAGACGCTTCCTGAAAACGCTGCTTTCTGTAGTGGTTGTTTATTAATTTTATGTGGTTTCGTCATAAAGTGGTTCAATGGCCGCTCTTCGTCGTCATCGTCTGAGCTCGCGCTCACAGCCCAGCTTCAACTCTCAGCGCGAGCGATCATGACGTCAGTGACGCGTGCTTCAGCAACGCGACGAGCCATAAAGCGCATGTGCTCTACTCAGATCGTCTTTGTGCGCTATGACAGTAAAGATGTCTCACTCCTACATCTACGTAATAGAGAGCAACGTTTCGTACATACGCGTATGACTAAACGTAATAAGTGCTGGAGCCATCGGAAAATATTAATATATTTATGAATATGTGCTAAAATGATTTATTAGATTACTTTAAGCGAGAAGGACTAGCGTTTTTTGTTCTACTAACTGCACAGCGTAATCTTTGAGACTGGAGGGAGTAAACAATCGTACTTCCTCGTGTTCTTCTCTGTGTTTGTCTCATTCTCCTGCAAGCGTGTCTTTTTTATTTTCTTTAACGTTTTCCCTGTTTTTGTAAAAACACGCTCATAAATGCCACCAGAACATACAACTATGATAATGTGACACCACAAAAAGTGAGTGCTCACATGTGATTGTTTTAGCTTGGATAGTAGGATTTTATGATTAACTGTATCAAAAGCCTTGGTCAGATCTAAAAATACAGCACCAACTACCTTCCCTGAGTCGAGGGCTGATTTAATTGACTCCATAAGATAGCAACAGGCTGTTTCCGTTGAATGATTAGTTCTGAAGCCAAACTGCATTGGGTGTAACATGGTTTCACTTTCAAGGTCTGGTCAAGATCTGTACTGTTGCCTGACGTAACTTTATTTAATTATTATATAACCCAATCATAAGACAAACCCAAACAGTTTGATACAATATAGAAAAGAAAATGAACTTGATCCATAGACAGCTGCAAAATTCCATAATGAGTATGTCATCAAAGCTGAAAGGGGGTTCATGTACAAAAGACATAGATTTAGTCAGTCAATGTAACTCTGAAATATTACTCCTAAACTGATGTATTGTGAGATTAATCAATTTTCTTGATTTTTAGGTATTTTTCCTCTGGAAACCAACTTCATATCTTGAGGCCACTCCCAACAACAGGGGGTCACATTCAGGAATAACTGTATACAAAAAACCTCATACACCCAGGGTTCAAACACAATCACTTTTCCCTTTAATTCGCTTTTTGGGATGCTTCCACACTTTCCTTCCTGGTCAGTCTTTCCGTTAAAGTCTGCAGGGACAAACTGCTAAAGTCATCAGCCCTACACACACACAGACACACACACCACAGTTTGCCAAAAACAGCATCAGCACCAGTCCTAGAGTCAATGCGATTAATGGCAACTGATGTAACGTCCTGAAAAAAACCCAACAACCAAACCACAGCTCTGGGCCTCATCGTTGAACACTATCAGGCTCAATGTAAGTTCAAAGATGGTGACAGGCTGGTGGGTGGGTGTTGGCTGAAAGGTGGAGTCCCAGAAGATTAGAGGGAAAGTTCCTTTCCCTGCATCGCCAATTCAGTACAGGAAATTACCCGAGGTATCAGAATGACATGATCAAACAGAGACCAGGGTCTCTGACAGACACAACTTCAGATTACACAGGTGGAGTGCTATCACTTGTCAGATAAGCTGCAACTGTATAAAGGACATGTTTTCCAGCAGTGAAGTTGACGCCGCAAGGTGGGGATTAGAGGCACAGGAAGTGGTTTAATGGCACACTGGGTGTGTGAGTGTTTCTATTTTCAGTGCTGCGTGTAAAACTATAAACTCAATGACATCCCTGTGGCTGACTGATTCATGAAAACACACACACAAAAAAATAAGCCACATTAAAGGGTTAGCTCGAGGTTTCTGTTGAACTGTGGATGAGGTTCTTAGTCAGTGCTCTCCTCCCTCCATCCCAGAGATTAGGGTGAAATACAGTGGTTACGGCCAGTAAAGACAGGAGCAGTATTGTTGAAACAATCATGAGGGATCAAGTAGGGATATCTGATCAAATATTGCCCGACCAACATTATAAGCCTGATATAACCATATTTTTTTATATATCTGTATATAAAAATAATTTTGGTTTTTTATAGTGAAATCCTTGGTGGTTGTCAAATGATGTGGCTTAGAAAAAATTCAATGTTTTGGGGATTAATACCTGTACATGAAAGTCATAGTCCCTAGATGGCAGCAAAACAGGCCTATAATGATATGAAAATATTTAAGTTCCATTAAACATTGTGTGTGGTTAAAGATATGCTGCATCAGTGGTCATCCACAGATGGTGTTAAAGAAGGAAAAACCAGGTAAATGAATAAAGACATCCAGGTCTTTGACACACAGCAGGTCAGAGTGCACTGGGTGAGACAGATTAGCCGGTGTTATACGATTACACGGCTCAGCTATTGTGCAATGACCACATGACTCAGAAAGAGAAAAAGGAAAAAATAATATCCCCACTGATGAACAATATTGAGCAAAATAAAGCCTTCACATTATTAAACGTATGTTAAATTTACATAACAAAAGCATAGAGAACTGAAATCAACTATTGCCTTTGAAATAATATATAGTTCCTCAAACTCTGATGTCATTAAAATATTACCGCAAGTCAGACTACGGTTGTTTCAGATTTAATCATCACAAGAAATGTTGATGTAGAGGCCGATCCGGACTCTTCTGTCTCCTCCTGCAAGCTCGGATAGACTAAAGTTGGAGCTGTTATAATTGCAGACCTGTTGGAGATCAGTCTTGTTGCGCTATGCACTCGAATGACTTGGTGAAACGCTAGGTTGACTTTAATTTGTTGATCTGCTATACAGGACTGGTTGACCCAGAGGTGACCTTGGTCTGGCTCTCACTTCCTGTGTTTCTAGACTTAGGAGCTGATCATTGGTTTAACTACAGTGGGAGGATCTTAGCAGGGAGTTACTCTGCCAAGACAAATCTCCATCGGCACAACGACGCCGGTAGAACCGCCAACAACAAGTTGTGAATGATCTGCTTCATGAAGAGCAAAGCAAAACTTGTTCCAGATTGGCTCACATGTCAGCTGGACTGGACAGAAAGGTGGTTTTCAGCCAGCTGAGAAACCAGAGCGATGTTTGAATTTGAGTTTGAAGAAAGAACACAGTGAAAAACTTCAGTCAACGAGCTCCTCAGTCTCATATCTAATGTATAACTTCTGCAATACATTACATGTAAAACCCATCTGGAAAAGAATGTGGTTTAGGAAGAGGCAACAGCAAACAAACATTACTAGATGTTATGACTAAAGTCAAGCTGTAGGATAGGTGACGAAACGTGTTCCTGGAATTCGAGTTATAGTAATCCCTTGTTTTCATGGTTGTATTTTCCAGGACCATCTGCGATAGGTGAGAATCTGCTAGCAGTACCATATTTGTTTTATTCACCATTAAAGTTTAACTTGAATATGTTCAAGTTGAATGAAAATTATATTTTGTTTCACCGTGAACTGTGGACCCTGGGCTTTGACAAGGGCCTTAGTAAATGAGCTACACTGAACTTCCTTGTGAATCTATTGCATTTATTTACTGGACAGAGCACTTTAGTGCTCAGTAAGCACTTTAGTGCCAAGGGGACAAAGCCCTCGGCCACAGGAACACAGGTGGAAGTACCATTGAGGAAGTGAGCGATGACACCACTGGACCCACAGGATATTTGAATGAATGGGCTGGCTAGGTGAAGAGTGCCTGATTGTGCTGCGATCAAGTACAGCCGGGTGGAGATTGTCCAGTTCTCCGCTTGACTTCAGGAAGCCTTCCTCACTCCACTTCATGACCTGACCCAACTCAGCCAAGGCCTGGTGAAGGGCCCCTCTGTTTTTGGCCTTTGGATTCCCCAGCACAGGCAGAGCATAAGCAGCAACATGGGAAGTACCTGCAGCAAGCCCCAGGAACTTCAGAGAGGGGTTTGCTGCAGACCCAGGAACTGAAAATCCTGCCCCTCCTTTAAGAGACGTCTCCGGACGTCCCAAAAAAGAAGGAAGGGGGAGGGAAAAACTGGCTCTGGAGTTTCAGGAGGAGGGATAGGTGCCAACATAAAAGACCAACTAGTATGTTGGGTCCATTTAGGGTTGGATCATTCTGTCAAGGTTTGTGGTTTGATTAAAGAGAAGTAAGACCCAAATGCAGAAACTGGCAGCACTTTCTTCAGTGGTGAATATCAGGGTTTATTTACAAAGAAAAAAAACTCACTGGCAAAAGACCAGGCAGGAAAAGAACAAAAAAAACAGAACTAGCCAAAAAGCCCTTGAAGCAAGAGTCAGATACCACCAGGGAACAGCGAACAATGATCTGACCAGACTGAATGAGGGACAGGGATATATATACTGAGGACACCAGGAGACACAAGTGAGTGTGATCACACTGATGACCAGACAGCAGGAAAGGGAAACAGACAGGCCTGACAAGCCCAAATATAGTCTGATAACAAGTCAGTGTTGGCATCACAGCAGGAGACCGAGACCAGGTTCTCTGATCACAGGTATGCTGTCTGACACCGTACCAAGCCAAGGTTCTCCCATTACTGTCTAGAAACTGTGAATCTGAGCTCTTCAGTGGTATGATGGTTCCCGGTCAATGCTGCTTCTGTTTGCAGGACCGACCTGCGGCCTGTGGCCTCGTTCAGCTACCCTTGTCTCACCACCATTGAAGGATGCTGGGTAAAATGACACTGCTGTTACCATTTGGACTCAATATGGCAGAGACCCGACACCATGTGAAGGCGCGACCCACCTTCTCCCAGAAGGATACAGTTACTGTGGTAAAAAAGGAAAATGCGTGTCGCTTGTTGCAACATCAGAGACGGAGTGGTGGGAACGTGAGGAAACAATGGGTGGAAAAGGATTCTTACAGAGTTCACCTCCACTGAACTCAAACACTAGGTTTATCAAGAGGATTCCTCAGACTTTCAGGAAAAGTGAGCAAAGTTTCAGTCTGCCACTCATTGCAGACTAGAGGAAGCTAGTTTTGGTGTGCGTGGACAAAGACAACATTTCTTTCACCCTGAGCAGGAAGTTGTCTTCTACAACCAGATTCTAGAGCAGTGGTTCTTAACCTTGTTGGAGCTACCGAACACCATCAGTTTCATATGCCCATTCACCGAACCCTACTTTAGTATAGGGTGAGTCGGTATGTCTTGACCTCCGGTAAAAGTCATATAGGTCTAAAGTTGATATTATATTAGCCTTTTCTTCGCCATCTATTGAAAAATTCACACATTGAAGGGAAAATGCAGAGGGATAACCATGATAAGAAATAGTCATATGATTTAGACGGGTTTGGCTGAAAAGATTAAAAGGCCTAACGGTCCACATGCGGCCCATGGACAGTAGTTTGCCATTGTCCGGTATTAAAAAGAAAGATGAGTAGCTGCCACCTAGTGACTGGACGCTTGATATTGTGGTACACTTAAGTCCAGTGTCCCATATTACGCTGTCTCTTGCATGTGAGGGGGGCCCGACACTACTTGAGAACATAACCTTGAATACTTTAGCTGGGTACCTGAATATATCTTCTGGTTGAAACAAGTGTAGTTAAGACGAACTGACATTTCAATCTGCTTTTACTAGTTTGCCCATTTTTCCCACGATGCCTCAGCTGCCGGTTGTTTTCGGACAAATGAGTTTAGCACTCACTGGCCGCGCCCCTCTGGTTTACAACGTTTACAAAACACACAGCAAACTAAATCACATGATGTCAGAGTGGTTAAAAGGAGCAGAGACTTAACGTTCCAACATGGTCGTCTCAGTTTCCCAAAACGTTTTAATCTGTTTAGTGTCATGAAACAAGAAGAATGGGAGCTGCAAAACAAACACACGGAAGTGTGTGTGTGGACATTACATCAGCGGCAGTGAGAGAGCAGCTCTTGCAGCCGCTGAGGTATTTCTGTCACGACGCTCAGAACAGGAAGGACACATCTGACAGAGAGCGTGTGTACCAGCCACAGAGGGAGATATGTGCTTGCATTCCAATGAGTGTGTGACTGTGCAAACCAATGAGCTTTCAACTCCATGACTCACACACATAAATGCTGTTTGTAAACATTACTCACTTGAAATATACCCAGACGTGATATACATCTAAACCAAACACAAGTTAACCAACACCAGAAGCACAGAGTTCCTCAAATTGTGAATCACACACTGGAAGAGTCCGAACAAAAGTCAGTGAAGAGTAGAGCAACAGTATAAAGGTATTTTAAAAATGTACAAAAAAAAAAACAAAACATGAAGATTAGTAATAAGACCGTAGCATTATTTCGAATGGCAAAATGTTAAGGATAAATACTAGTTCAAACGAAAGTGACATGTTCTGCTAATGATTGCAAGTAAATCTTAACTAAACACAATAACAATGTTTAGAAATAATTTAAATAGAAAACCACTAATTGCCTTTTGTCAGAATATAACTGAAAAGGAGCGACGGAGTTAGGCTGCGAATCGTTGCTGCCATCTGGCGGTGTAATAAGATTATATCTAGAAGGTTTTTATATAGTCATTATCTCGATTTAAAAAAAAAAAAATAAGCGAGACTTACTTCCCCTTAAATGACGTCCTCTACAGAGAGTGGTCCAACACTACCCTCCAATGATCAACTTCTCACAAATCATTTACATTCATAAAGACACAAGATTTATTAGAGCTAAATATCACTTGTTCACTAAAA
Organism: Paraplagusia blochii; assembly: GCA_016785265.1. Classification (NCBI taxonomy): domain Eukaryota; kingdom Metazoa; phylum Chordata; class Actinopteri; order Pleuronectiformes; family Cynoglossidae; genus Paraplagusia; species Paraplagusia blochii. The sequence goes on along the minus strand of JAFBJS010000210.1, from coordinate 543,796 downwards.
TCTAGAGACATCTTACAATAAATAAAAAGCTATTTTCATATTTACAGAAGACAGATCACGCTACATAAAAGTACAGTGATTGGAGGTGGGCTCACTGTCCAAACATTTCCTGGGAGGCATAGGTCATATAAAGGAAGCCATCTTCATCCTGCTGCTCCTTGTAAACCTGAGCCATGGTCAGAGACATGCTGCCCAGACCCTTGTTGTTAATGAGCAGGTAGAAAGCCTGAGTGGGCAACAGCGCCATCCTGTTCCTGGATGGAGAGAGAGAGAGGGACAGACAAAGGGAAAAAAATAAATAAACAAAAGAGTCTGTCAATACAAATCACATTCCACATTCCATTTTAATTTCCAGTCATGTCAACCATCCATTTAGGACAAAAGCTGGACACACTAGAGTGAAGGGCTACATTTACGTTCCCACAATGCAGTGTAATGACAATTCTGAGCTTTCCTAGGATACAAGGAACTAACAATTACAGGCCATGACTTTGCAGACAGTTCCAGTTCCTAGAGCAATTTTCAACTACAGTACTAGAAGAATATATGCACAACAGGCACAAAGAAAATTCCTAAACAGAACTTGTGGCTAACTGCTTTAGGGTTAGGGTTAGTAGTTGCTGCAGGGGTGGTTACTCTATGAAGTCCTGTCTGAACACAGTCCATCAAACGCTTCATGTTCCTTCACATGAGACCAAGGGTCACTTGTCCTTGTTTACTGTCATCCAACAGAGTCAAGATGTATCCAGGGCTGACATCTGATTCAGCATGTGACATTACTGCTGGGTCATGGTGACAGAGACTAAAACCATGAAGCCCCCAAGATGCCTGTCCATGCTTCTGTGACAACAGGGAATACCGTCCCTCTTTCTCTTGGGGAGATATTGAATGTAGGTCCTGTTCTTCCGAGGAGTGAACTCTCACCTGATGATGGTGACGAACTGCGTCATCGTGAGTTCATGTGGAACCAGGAACTTGGTTTTGTCCAGCGGAGGAAGAAACTTCTCACGCTCATATCGTTCAATGATTACCTGAAGAGAGAACATCTTTTTGATCGGGTTTTCATGCTTTAATTTGCACATGCAAAATATAAATATTCCTAAGAGATTAACAGAGTTCTATCTAATCTATATAAAAATACTGAATATCTACGTACCCCATCTATTTATCCATATTTCTTAGTATTCAAGATTGTCCTTCAGTCATTTTATTTTTCGCCCTTTTGACATTTGTTTTAAAGAGGTTTTTAGTCTCAAGAAGAATCTCCGATCCTTCTTTTAGTGATGCTGTTAATCTTTCCCAAAAACCAAATCCCTGATTCTTCAAAACTAACAAATCACTTCTCAAAATGTTAATAATGCAACAACTCTGTGTTCTCATTGATATTGATATTAGCAAAGTTAATCATACATAAGAAAACAAGCTCGTGGTTAGCTGGGTAAGAAAAGCCAAAAATACTAAACTACTATTAACTCAGTTCTACTTTGTTATTGTCCAAAGGCAGCCATTTGATGGAGGTGCTTCAAACACATCACTCATTTCATACGTAACACATTGACAGGATTATATCGTTTCCTCTCATAGTTGTGATATAGAATCATCCGACGTATGAACACTTAAAAGTCGAACAGCAATTATAGAGGAATAAACAAAGATACATTTTGTCCTTATGACTTACCGGGATTTTGTTCGGGAACTTGGACCTGATTCCTGCCACCTCCTGTTTCCTCGTGGCTGAAATAAATAACAATTAGACGACATCACCATGAGACATTGTTGGTTGGCTGTTGGTCGATGGTCGTGGAGCATTTACCGAAACTTTTCCTCTGTTTGAAGGGCTTGTTTTGCGGCTGCTGGTGGTTACTCTCAAACGGAGGCATTTCTTTCCTTCTCCCCACTCTTCCTTCCCAGTGTTTGCCTGTGTGATGGACGAGGCTCCACTGTTAAATAGACAAAATCTGCGGCTGGGAAGCATCAGCTGATTAACACGTGGCGCCAATCACTGTCAGCATCACCGACGCCGGGAGACCACAGGGAGAGGGTGAGGGGCAGGGCGCTGCCAGGGTTCCTCAGACTGTTCGTTACCTGATTATACTGTGAGAGGAAATTATACAATTATGTCATATTGTACATGTGGGTGATATGTAAGACACCGCTCTGTTTTATCATGACCGAAATGGCTGCCTTTAGACAGGAACAGTAGAATAAAGGTAATTTTATTTGTTGTTCTTGGCTAACTCCTAGCTTCTATTTTTTTACCCAGTTTACCACTCGCTTATTTTATGGTTGACTCATTTTACTATCTTTCACGTACAAAGTGCAGCCTCAGATGTCGACTGAAATCGTTGTTTTTCCCATAGGAATAATACAGTTATTCAAAGTAAGAATGTTTTTATGGTGGCATTCATTTCTGCAGAGGCTCAAATGAATGCAATACTATAACTTTCTTCAATATTTTTAACGTACTGAAAAGATATCTGGTAAATTTAATAAATCGGGAATTGGGACTTCATCACCAAAAGTAAAATCATAGAGTCTCAAATTATATGGTGTTAGCCTCCGGCACATATCGGTTTTTGAAAATAAAGTGTTATCAGCAGAAGTAAATATCACACTTCCTAGCTCCATCAACTTTGTAATTCATATTATTGGAATTAAAACGCGCGCCATTTTAATGTGAAAATCAATACCGGATGTTATTGTACTCTGTGTTTCCGTTAAGTGCGCAGCTTTGACAGCTGCCCACCAGCCCAGCACCGCGAATGGACCTCACTGTCTTTAAAAGGACACTGTACCGGAACCGTTGAAAGAAGCGGGCCGAGACCCAACCTTGTCGCCCCGCCATGGACGAACAGGCGAGTCCGGGAGTTTTCTTTAGTGGCGGCAGCGGAGTCAAAGCTCCGCCGCTTGGAGACGTCACAGAGACGGTCGGAGCTCAGTACAGCATCGCGGGGATTTTACACTACCTCCAGTACGAGTGGGCCCGGTACGAAGTAGAGCGGGCTCAGTGGGAGGTGGAACGGGCCGAGCTGCAGGTGAGGAGCTGCTGCGGTCAAAACCCGGAGCCGAGAACGACACCCGGGGGAATGACACTGATTTTTGTCCGCTGTAAGGTCACGGTCACAACTTGGTGTGATTGCGGGAGAGACATGAGTCAGAAAACTGCGGAATGATTTTTTTTTTTCATGTCTATCTTGACAGACGAGAAAAAATACAGTATCTGATCTCAACGCTAAGAATACAGTCGGGGTTTGTTAGACAAAAGTATCTTAAAAGTATTATTAAAATATTTCAAAAAATAGTCTCAAATTATACTGATGGAAAATTGTCATATTTTGACTGGAAATATTCCAAAATATTTTTACATTTTTTATTTATAAATCAATAAAATGCAATCATTTTATACAAGATTTTAAGAAAGAACCTGTGATTGTGACAGAAAAAAATAAATTTTCTGTTAGACTTCGAGTCCCAACTAATAAAAACATATTGACACCTATAAAAAACTGAAACACACACCTGACCCTTGAGCTTACCAGGTGGGTCACATGACATCTCACAGAGTCGGTGATTGGAACAGATCAGACCACATTTCCACAGGTCACTAGTGTCGATCCATTCTGCACTCTCAGACTCTCAGGAATCCTGCTCCATTTCCCAGGAGGCTTTGGGGCTTTCATGATATCTGCTGATCCATGAATGTAGACCAGTGGAGCAGTAAATGGCTTCATGATCTAAAGTACAATCTGATACCAATTCATGCCTTGTGCCGAGGCAAGAGTGGCTCCTGGTGTTAAGCGTAAGCAGAGATGTAATGTATGATCAGTTCAAATAATGAATTGTCCTCAACATCATCTTTTATAATACAGAAATATTTTAGCTATGAGTAGCAATGTGTCTATTATTTAATAAATTTCTGTTGACGGATGAATCCATAAACCTTAGATGCAGTACCGCCATCTACAGGGTTGGAGGGTTGGACAATCTCCTCTAATGTGGCTCTTATCACCTCATTCCTGATCCTGTCCATCCTTGTCTCTCCTAAAGAGAATCTCAGCATCTTTAACTCCAGTCCCCTGGACCTCCAGTCCTGCCTCCTGTCTTCTACCTTATGCTATTTTAGCATATTTTGAAGTGTGTTATCTTAAATAAATTTTTGTTAAAAATGAAATATTCAATTCAAGGTTTGTAAAAATGTTGCACCTGCAGTTCTCTCAGTTAATGGCTGCCTTGATCGTTTATCTCCAGGCTCAGATTGCCTTCCTCCAGGGTGAGCGACGAGGTCAGGAGAATTTGAAGAAAGACCTGGTGAGAAGAATCAAGATGTTGGAGTATGCTCTCAAACAGGAGCGGTGAGTTCTGATCAGCTAAACCCTCGAGACCTTGACAGGAAACAAGCTCATCATTGATAGGAGGGTGTGTTTTTGCTCTGCAGGGCCAAGTTCCATAAACTGAAATATGGAACAGAACTGAACCAGGGTGAAATCGAAGTCCCCAGCTATGACTCAGGTAGACCCCACTGCTCTGACTGTAGGATGTCTGTGTTGATGTCTCAGAGGCTAAGAAGGAGATGTTGCATTCAGATACGATGCTTTATTAAAGTGGTCAACACAGAAGCTCTAAGTGTCACTGTAATAATGTCCTGGTCTTGGTTTCAGATGAGGGTGATGACACTGAAGCTCCCAGTCCTCCAAACACCAGCAGCCATCAACTCAGCTGGAAACAGGGCCGTCAGCTTCTCCGACAGTGAGTTCACACAAGTTCTAGTTCTCTCTGTGACAGTGTGAGTGAGTCTGCACAGTTAGTTACTGCTTTTTAGATTTTTCTTATTGAACCAAAAAAATAATATTATGATTATGTTAATTTATTTATATAAATAAATAAATGTCATATAAATGCTACGGCGCACAAATGTATTTGTGTTTGTATGTAGGAGTGTGTTTGTGTGTGTGTGTGTGTGTGTGTGTGTGTGTGTGTGTGTGTGAGTGTGTGTGTGTGTGTGTTGTCAGTGAATGGAGGGCTGTGTGGAGACATGGAAGCCTCCTGTGATGGCAGAGGCTGGTACAGACTCTCTCTCCCTCTGCCTGTCTGCCTCTCTTTGTCCCTCTCCCTTTTTCTCACTTTCTTTGCTCTGGAGAAAACACATCAGATTCCATTCACAATCTTATTCGTCCTTTGGGGATTAAAAACGGTTTAGTGTCCAGGTGTTTTACAGCTAAAGGTCAGTAGTCAAAACTTATTGATAATAATAATAATGATAAATAATAATACATGCACTGTAATAATAATATTAATATATTAATAATAATAATACATGGTTTATGTATACACTCTCGTAGGCTCAATTAATAATTAATTATTTAGATTTTTTTAATTGTTTGCTTAACATATGTAACAAACTGATATTTTTTTCAAGAATGACAACTTTTAGTGTTTCCTAAGGGGAACCTGATTTTCATCCCTGTTGGACTTGGTGGTCACCTCACTGCTAGGGAATGTTAATGTTTTATTTTGTTTGTTCCTGTCATAAAAGACTAGGTTTATTGTGATAATTATAATTGTGAAAATTACTAGCATAAGTAATTGTTTTAATTTAACTTTCTCAAAGACCTGTGAGTCGGTCATCTATTCTCATCTTTAAAAGAACACTCATACGCTGGGAAAAGATAGTCAGAGCAGAATCTGCCAGCAGACCGAAGGCAGCTGAAGTTGTCTGGTGTAACCAGGTGGCGGTGCTGTGCAACAAGAGCTAACAAATAATATTAGATGTTATTAAGCTGTACTAAAATTAAGTAAAGCTAGTAGATTTTAACCTACAGTTTATTTAATTTTCCGTTGAAGCTGTTTTATTTTGAAAGCTCTGTCCCTAAAAGTTAGAGTTTGTTTGGCACTGGACACTGGGATGTCAGCACTGAAGCACTGTGTGACCTTCAGGTACCTGCAGGAAGTGGGCTACACTGACACCATCCTGGATGTGAAGTCTCAGCGAGTGCGAGCTCTGCTCGGCCTGACAGAGGATTCCAAAGTCAGCAATACTCAACCCATGGTCAACGGAACTGAGCCACCGCCACAGAACTACAGCACCATGATCAGGTACTGAACTGTAAATATGACAACATCTGAGGAAAAATCTACAACTTTGGAAAAAACAGGAACCCAACATGAGTAAAAAAATGTGTACTATTTTGATAAACCAAAACCTGAGACTGACAATAATGACCAATGAGTTTAGACCTTTACTGTGTAGAGGTCAAGTCTGATATACCAATGATGTATTAACAACACAGACAGAAAGGTTTGGAAAAAAAGCTAGAGAAGCCAGATTCAGATGGTTTGTACATGTTTTGAGGACGGACAGTTGATACATTGGTAGACGCATGATCCTAGAGATGGAGCTACCAGGTAGGAGACAAAGAGGAGATTGATGGATGCAGTGAGGGAGGAGATGGAGGTAGTTGGACTCATACTGTAGTAGAAGATGGAGGGAACAGAGGGAGATGGAAAAGGATGATTCACTTTAGAAACACCTGAAAAAGGGACAAGCAGAAAGGAGAAAGATGAAAATACCAATAATGTGTTAAAGAAAAGTCATATAGTCTGTAAGAATTTGCTAAAATAGTTCACATGTTATTTATTTGGAAAAAGAAAACAGTTGTCTTTTTCATTGACAGTCTGCAACATGTACATATTTGCCTTTGACGCTGGGCTAACATATTCAACTCCTGCTTCAGTAAACCTGAAATGTCTGACTCAGCCACGGTGCTGGAGGCCTTCAAATTCATTGAGAGCGCTGTGGCATTCTGTGATGAAGATGAGGAGGAAGATGAGGATGGTGAAGGGCAGGACAAAACCATCCTGGAAGTGGCTACAGTGAGACAACAAAAACATTTATTATGCATATGTAATACATGAAGATTAATTTATTAATGTTCAACCAATGAAGTCCTTGGGAATCATGAGGTTTTTAACATTAACTTATTTACACCTCAAACCTCTTTTCCCATGTTGTTTTCTTTAACAGTTGGTGAGGAAGAAACAGTCATCAACTCCGTCTTCTACAACTTCAGACCTCAGTGATGACCCAGATGCAGAGAAGGCCCTGAAGGGCTTTGATTTCTTGGCCGGTCAAGAGGAGCTGGACGGACTGCCTGAGTCTGGGAACGGTGAGTCAGTGGTTGATAATAATTTAATTAAATCTCAAACTGTGTTAAATTAAGCAGTTATTTCTTTATTGAATTAATCTCACATCAAACCTTGTCTAACCTCAGCAAATAAAATATTGGTGATTTTGTTTCACAGCACACTTTTGTAAACATTATTTGTCTCATTTTGTTGAAGTTTTTTTTGTGTTTCCCTCTGTTGGTTTTTAGAGAAGCAGCAGCCGTCAGTGGCTGAGGCATCCTGGATTGTGGATCAGAGTTTGATTGCCCAACTGAAGGAGCAGTACAGGAAGGAGCGCAAGGGCAAAAAAGGAGTGAAGAGTGTGTGCTCCTCCATCCTCAACCCAGTGTTGGGTTGCTCTGCTTTATCTTCTCACTAACCCTCTCCTCTTCACTATAGTTCTTCTGTTCATCTTTGTTTTGTCATCACCTGGTCTTTGTCGCCATATTGTCTTCACTGCTTTCTTTCCCTTTCCTTCTTAATTTGTTTTTTATTTGTTTTGCCTTCTTTTTCCCAACAGGACCAAACCGATCTAAGCTCCAGGACATGTTAGCCAACCTCCGTGATGCTGAGGATCTCCCATCTGTTCAGCCGTCTTTGGCTCCAGCCACCAGGCCCAGTGTCCCCAGACTTACTGAACAGGAAATTGGTCGGCTGGACGAGGGTAACTTCCTCTTTTCCTTTGGTCTTGTTTTCTCCTTGTCGTCCTTGGTCTGGGTATATGGTTCTAATCATTGCAGAGGCGATGACGTTCCTACCTTCACCTGGAAAATCTTTCATTATGGGTCAAGTTGATGAGGCGGTTTCCCATGAGCTCGGTCTGGGAGAACTGGCCGGACTGACTGTGGCCAATGAAGCTGACGGCGCGCCATATGACGTAAGAAGCACAAATGAAAAGGTGAAGAGGAAACTTTATCCCTGCAGATTTTTTTTACCTTAATTTCTTCCTTCCCTCAGATCAGCAACAGCACAGACGCCCTGAGGAAGACGTGGAATCCCAAGTTTACTCTGCGGAGCCACTTTGATTCAGTGCGAAGTCTGGCCTTCCATCCAGTGGAGCCAATCCTGATCACCGCCTCAGAGGACCACACCCTCAAATTGTGGAACCTCCAGAAGACGGCACCAGCCAAGAAGTAAGCTCACAGTGTGTTGACAATGTATGATACAATGATGTCACATCTGTGTCAGAATATTTACATTGTTTTCTGATTCTGCAGATGTGCTGCGTTGGATGTGGAGCCTGTTTACACGTTCAGAGCACACAGGTGGGAATTACACTGGAAAACTCTGTGTTTTTATTCTTCTTAGCTCAAAAATAATATTTTTCTAGGAATATACAGTAATAAGTTTCGTTGATATCAATTATGTTTATAATGTCCAAACCCTTTTACAATCAACCAATATAGCGTTGCAGTGTTGAAAGTAAAGTGTTGCCTGCTGATGGCGGCTGGAAATATTTTATTATCTATTGTAAAAATCACTATATGAGCTGTAGGCTCTAGCATTCTAAATACAATCACTAGAATAAAGGAATAAAATGAGCTGCAATGCTGCCATCTAGTGACTTTCACTTCCACGTACAGCAATTTTTCCCTCGAAGCTAGTTTTAGAGCATAGATCATTCGGCAAAACAAAGGCATTGCATTATTGTTTTTTTTTATTACAGGGTAGAACAGTTCTTTCAGAAATGACAAAATATGCTTATGTTGGGTCGGTAATACAGATTAACTGATATTATTGGATATCTTTATTTTACACTGATGTATTGTATCTGCAGTGGTGCTGTGCTCTGTGTAACCATGACCTCCAACGGTGAACAGTGCTTCAGTGGAGGAGTGGACGGTAACATTCAGAGCTGGAACCTCCCAAATTCCAACATCGATCCGTACGACTCCTATGGCACGTTTTCCTTCAGATCTTGACAATCTATATGATCAGTGAATTCCAGTTCTAATACAAACTGAATTTCGCCCTGTGGTGCAGATTCCTCCGTCCTCAGGGGGGCACTCTGTGGCCATACCGACTCAGTGTGGGGTGTGGTGCATAGCTCGGCCCATCACCGTCTTCTGTCTTGCTCGGCCGACGGGACGATACGGTTGTGGAATGCTGCAGACACCTCACCATGTCTAGCTGTTTTTAATGAGAGAGAAGGTAGCAAAAAAACAGATCAGAAAATGGTGCCAGAACAAAAAGACACTGGCCAGAGAATGTGATGATATCTTCTTCTTCTCTTTCTTGGGGGGGATCTCAGAGCTGGGTGTGCCAACCTCTGTGGATGTTGTGACCTGTGAACCAAGTCAAATGATAACATCATTCAGCACAGGGCACATTTGCCTCTTCAACATGGAGACTCAGCAGCTCATCCTGAAGATTGATTCTGCTGGACCTCCAGGTACATCTGAGTACTTAATACTTAAACTGAGGTATACTCAAATGATTTTAGCAGACTGGTCATATCAAACCTATGTAAGCTTTAAAAATAGCTTTTTTTCTGATAATAAAAACCCTTATAATGCAGTGCCTACGTAAATACATAGCACATAAACATAAACACAGACATTAAAATACATATTCATGTATTTTCTATACAGTTCATTGGTTATGCACGTACATATACATGTATACACACATACACATGCCCAGACCCACATATATCCATTACATGTATTGTACATACATAAACATACATGCATACACAATTAATGCATGAATTGTTTATGTGTGTAAAGGTCACTAGATGGCAGCATTGCAGCTAAATTATTTAGGTTTGTTTTATACAGACAAACAAATCAGTAAATTACCAGGCCTGTATGGGTATTGGTTGATAATCACAAAATAATGTTCAGACAATATCAGCAAAAAGTTCATGTCAGACATGCATTTTAAAGGTCAAGGTCAGCTTTAAAACAAACAACAATTTGCCCTGTCGAATGTTAACAGTCAAGGCAAGTCTTGAATGTAATGATTTTAACATGTGACGGTGGGTCAGCTGACACTGACGCTTTGTTTTTCTTAGATGCTCCGTGCAAAATCAACAAAGTGCTGAGTCATCCTACGCTTCCAATCACCATCACAGCTCAGGAGGATCGCCACATCCAGTTCTTTGACAACAACACAGGTCAGCTGATCTTTTAACGACAATAACTGCTAACGGCTGTCATTAGTTATAGATTGCTGTCATTTCTATCAATTTTCAACAAATTGCTCAAGAATATTGTGCAGCTTATTTTCTGCAAAACCATGTATGTGTGTTAATTGATTTTTTTTGTCACAGACAAGAAAAGGCTTATTTTATAAAAAAATATGAAAATATTGGAAACTAAGACATTTTTTATCATATACAAAAATATTTTTTGATGTGGCAGACAGGACAGCTGTTTCTGCATGTATCTGTAAACAGTGTGTTTAGCAGAAGCTCATGTTTTTTTGCGACTAGAAAATCTCCAACGTTAGAACGTAAGAGTAAGTGTGTTCTATATTGTGAAGGTAAATGTATCCACTCCATGGTGGCTCATCTGGACTCTGTGACCAGTCTGGCTGTGGATCCAAATGGACTTTACCTCATGTCAGGAAGTAAGTCCTCCAGCACAGGATACACCCAGTGTTGAGACCACACACACACACACACACACACACACACACCTCAGCTCTCCTCCTCACAACTTCAACGTTTTCCTTAGGTCATGACTCCTCTGTGCGCTTGTGGAACATGGAAACTAAGACGTGCATCCAGGAGGTCACAGCTCACCGTAAGAAGTTTGAGGAATCCATCCACGCAGTGGCGTTTCACCCCACCATGTGCTACATCGGCAGCGCCGGTGCAGACGCGTTGGCCAAGGTTTTTGTATGACTGAAAACTTCACTGACATACAATGCTCTCCATTGGACTCCGGCTGGCCTGGGTCCCAACAACACTCCACCTGCCAATGAGGCACAGACAAGAAGCCAAAAACAAGCAGGAAAGACTCCATCCCTCATTCTCAGATATTATCTGTTTTTTATCTTATTTTGTTGGTCTGTGCCTTTAAATGATCTTAAAATTCAAGTTGAGTAGAAAGTAGCTCTGCCCACAATGCGGCTAGTTTACTGATATTTTATTTACTATGGATTTGAGTGTTGTAAACAAACATAATCAGAAACTTGATTTTGTTGTTATTACTATGAGGATTATTATGACAGAATTATAAGATTTAGGGATGTCCGAACCTTCAATTACAATATCAACCAAAAGTGATATAGTACACAGGATTGCAAATTCGAATTTTCAGTATTGTAATAAAACCTGATAACAATCTGGCTGATGAAACGAATGAATGAATGATATCAAACCAATAATATTAGCCAAAAAGCTCCCTAACAACAATGTTACCGGGAAACAGCAGTTGGGTTTAGGAAAATTGGAATTTTATTTTTAAAAGCAAGGATTAGCTGTAGCTAGAGAAACTTGACGACATGTATGTAGTGAGATTATAGGTATAGAGATCATATTCTTCTGATTCGCCGCTAAAATAATTTTTCAATGTGGGCAGAGTTTAAGATGTGACTGTCTGCTGCAATCGTCTGCTTCAGTTCATCAAACGATCAAACGAGAAATTTATGGTTTTTGTTTTATCGCTCAGTTGGTCTAAGGACATAAAACAGCAATTTTGCACGTGTAAACACGACCACATTACCGTCATCACAGAGTTGCATTATTCTGGGAACAAACTGGTATTTATTGTGTATTTTTTCATATTTTTCTGATGTACATATGTATTTGTATTGAGGTTTATTTTAATAATTTATTGATAGTTTAAAAACTCCCGAAACTACTATATGTTTCCATGATTGTTTGTTTTTTAAAATTATTTTATAATAATTTATGTGGTTTTAATATTAAAACCAACAACCAATTGACCAATGTGATGAGATTCCCTTTGCTTACACTGACTCAGCCATCAGTTGTTGGTTCAGTTTTGGGAAACAATGGTTTGTTAAAGTTTTTAATGGCTTCCTTGTTCATTGATGATGCGTTTTCTAACTCTAAGTTTTCTGCTGCTTTGTTGTGACGCATTGTCACTTCTTGTTTTTTGTTTTTGTGCAGAATTTTGTCTTGACAGTGATTTTCTTCTGAGAACTTATATTAGTGGAAACAAGCCTAGAAGCAGTTTTTACAGTTTTTAGATTTTAAAGCACATTTATTCAGTGGAGAGGGTGTGAACGTGATGGTTATTTATTCTTTCCACCTTCAACACAAAACTCATGTTTAACATTGAAAAAAAGAATGGCAGCTACATTAACACTGAGATTAGACTGTACCAGTATGAAGACTAAGTTGGGACATTGCGTTATTGCAAGTGAAGGTCTACATTATGTAAAACTGCCCAGTAATTTCTAAAGTACATTTGAACCTTGTTGTTGTTGTATTCATTATGTTATAGAACATTATTTTCACTTTGTAAAAAGACACAGTCAATTCATTTGATCACTAAGGAACATATAATCTTCTAAGGTATTCATCATGTTCACATTAACTGCAGTTCGTTGTTGAGCATCTGTTGTTTGAAGAAAACCTTTTCTATTTAATCAGAACCCATCTCTTTATTTGTCCAAGTCAGTTATTTTTTGGGGGGGTTAAATCATTTACAGGTGTGACATCACTTCCTTGAATGATGCAGATGCTGTCAATTTAACTGAGAAGAATAAAACAAAAAGTGTTATTAATATATTATTAATTTCCTTATTTTCTATGTACAGTGATGCATTGTAGAGAACTTAGATGATGATCTGAAGATAAAGAATTCTATAGGTGTTGTTCTTTATAATTTGAAATAAATGGGAGAGATACATATTTATCAATAACAATAATAAAGGTATATGTTGTATATCACAATAGAGACTTGTGTTTTTACTGCTTTGTGTCAGGAAAGATTCTTTGGAAGAAAAATGAAGAAGAAAAGCATCACTTATGTCTGTATTACCATATTTTAAACAAATTTGAAAGTAATCATACATTGACATGATTTGCATTTACAGATACACATTACCTTAAATCCTTGAATTTGCAAAATGATGAATATATTTATTCTGTTGTCAATTGTTGGGACATTTTTAATTAAAATATATTTCATATAGTAATTATAGAATAATTATATGTATATTTATGTCACTATATTACTATATTCAACTTCATGAAAAGATATAAATCATTTTTTAAAACGCCAACCGTCGCGACTGCTGCAGAAACCCGTCTGTCCGGTAGGAGGCCCTACTGCGACTTCATCGAACAGGAAACTACGGCAGCGGAAGAAGTGAAGAGATAAACAGATGTGTAAACAGAGCTAATGCCGCGGTATTTTTCATTAATGGCGTGAGTAAAGTCTTGTCAGTGGGATGAAAACAAGAGACAACAACTCAGTCCTCAGGTCAGTGGATTGATATGATAGTAAACTGTTATATGGTGAACACTTTAGTTTAGCCACTTTAGCATCACACGCTACTGTTAGCAGCGGCCGTAGGCGCATTTGGTTTAAAGGCCCCTTCATTAAAATGTTTGTAATGTTTCTGTTTTTGCTCTCTTGACGTCATATACTGACATCTCTTTCTGTCTTTAATGTAAATATCGTGTCGACGGCGTTCGTGTCTACTAGCTTTCAGCTAAGCAGTTTCACGTCAGAAAAACGAAATTTGACAGCAAGTAACACAGTTTTTTTATTATAGTAAAGATTAGATATATATTTAGTTATTTGTAAACACAGGGTGTAACCAGTCTACTATGTCGAAGGCATTATCCAAACAAATGTTCTGTTTTTAAGGTATACATTCTAAGTTTGTCACTATTCTCTACATAGATCAAAACTTTAAATGCCATAGTGGAACCTCTTGGTTACAAATAATTTTAAATGTCTTAGTTATATCAATAAAGAATTTGGGTTTTTTTTCCGATTGAACACTTTTGAACATCCTTGTGTGTGTTTCTACCACCTGTAGGATCTAACTTGCACAAACAGAAAATAACACTTCAATGACTCCTGAAAGTTATATGGAAACATTAGTCTTTGTTCGTACAGAGAAACATTTTTAAATTAAAGAAAACTGTTTTGTGCTCACAGCCATGACTCATCATCCCGTCTGATTGCTCACAATGGCCGCTGAGCTGTTTACTGCTAACAAGCTGCTGCCTCCAGCCTCCACCAGCAGTGACTCCTCCGTGCAGCAGGAGGAGCAGCATCAGAACGTTACCAATAACAACAGTAGCAGCAGCAACATCAGCAGCAGCATCAGTTCACAAAGTTCATGCAACTGGCAGGGTCTTTACCCAAGCATCCGAGAGAGGTGAGGGTCAAAACGCTACAACTACTGTTATAGCCATTAGAGACACACATATACATTAGAGTATTCACTGTCAATGAACTCGAACAAAACATCAGCATGAGTACTAAAGCATCTCATTATATACTGTAGATTTTGCATGTCAGATTTAAGCTAATAAAATGTTGGGAAATTTTGATAAAACAACAGCTTAAATACTTAAATAATGAATGCAAATATTATTGTATCTTCTTCTCCTTTCGACTCCCCCGTCCTCTGTATCTTCTACTCCAACTCCAACTACCTCTATGTCCTCCCTCACTACGTCCACCAATCTTCTAGGTATCTCCTACCTGGTGCCTCCATCTCTAGGACCATTCTTCTACCAATGTATCCACTGTCCCTCCACTGAACATGTCCAAACTATCTCAATCTGGCTTCTCTCTCTTTTTCTCCAAACCTTCCTGCCTGTGTTGTCCCCCTAATACCCTAATTCCTGATCCTGTCCATCCTTGTCTCTCCTAAAGAGAATTCACTCCTAAAGAGTAAATAATTATTATTGTATATACATTAAAATATTTCCTCGGAATATGTTTTGAAGATTTTTATTTATCGAGGTAATGATATCCAAAAAAGTTTAGTTGTAAGCATCTGGACTTCTTCTTGAAACCCTTCTTGGGGGTGCCAGGTTTGATTCCCAGAGGAACCACAAGTTTAATGATATTAATCCATGTCTGTAAATTGCTTTGTATAAAAGTGTCCCCTAAATGTATGAAAATGTAAAATGTAAGTTTAGGAACAGAGGCCAAATTAGGCAAAGTTTGCAAAAAAAGATTGTAAAGGATGTCAGTCCATCCTTGCACAGTTAGATTTTGATGACAAACTGTTGACAACATGTTTTATTCTTCTTCCTTTTCTTACATGTTGTGATCTTAGAAACTCAGTCATGTTCAACAATGAAATGATGGCAGATGTTCACTTTGTGGTCGGACCTCCTGGTGGAACACAAAGAGTTCCAGGACACAAGGTAAATAAGAATTAAGAACAAAAAGAAAGTGTGGTGTTGATTTAAAATGTCAAATCTGATCTTATTTTTTATTATCTCTGCCTTATTAGTACGTTTTAGCAGTCGGCAGCTCTGTGTTCCATGCTATGTTTTACGGGGAACTGGCTGAGGATCAGGACGAGATCCGGATCCCAGATGTGGAGCCACCATCCTTTCTGGCTATGCTAAAGTAAATCTTCCTCTAATTTAGTATCAATTTACATCAAATTGATTAATTGTTCTTCGTTGCTAACATCATTTTTCTTATCTCCACAGATATATCTATTGCGACGAGATTGACCTGTGCGCCGACACCGTGCTCGCCACCCTTTATGCTGCCAAAAAGTACATTGTTCCTCATCTGGCGCGGGCCTGTGTCAGCTTCCTGGAGACAAGTCTTAGTGCAAAGAATGCATGTGTGCTGCTGTCCCAGAGCTGTCTGTTTGAAGAACCTGACCTGACGCAGCGTTGCTGGGAGGTGATTGATGCTCAGGCTGAGCTAGCACTTCGCTCTGAAGGATTCTGTGATATTGACATTCAAACATTAGAGAGTATCCTGCGCCGGGAGACACTTAATGCCAAAGAGATGGTTGTGTTTGAGGCAACACTGAATTGGGCAGAGGCCGAATGTCAACGTCAGGAACTCTCCCCAACGATTGAGAACAAACGGCTGGTACTGGGAAAAGCTATCTACTTGATCCGCATTCCAACTATGGTCCTGGAGGACTTTGCCAATGGTGCAGCACAGTCTGGAGTCCTCACTCTGAATGAGACCAATGACATCTTTTTGTGGTACACTGCAGCCAAGAAACCTGATCTGTTGTTCTGTACGAAACCTCGAAAAGGCCTGGCTCCACAACGTTGCCACCGCTTCCAGTCCTGTGCATACAGGAGCAATCAGTGGCGATACAGAGGACGATGTGACAGCATACAGTTTGCTGTAGACAAGCGTGTTTTCATTGCTGGATTTGGGCTGTACGGCTCAAGTTGCGGCTCAGCTGAGTACAATGCTAAGATTGAGCTGAAACGCCAGGGTGTGCCAATGGCACAAAGGATCATCAAATACTTCTCCGACGGCTCAAGCAGCACCTTCACCGTCTGGTTTGACTATCCGGTGCAGATTGAGCCAGACACGTTCTACACTGCTAGCGTGGTTCTGGACGGGAATGAGCTGAGCTATTTTGGGCAGGAGGGCATGACTGAGGTGCAGTGTGGCAAAGTGACCTTCCAGTTCCAGTGCTCATCAGACAGCACCAATGGTACTGGTGTGCAGGGAGGTCAGATACCGGAACTCATCTTCTACGCATGAGGGGAACATTGGCAAGAAACAAATTTGTTGCTAATCCAACCACCATGACACAAAATGCCATTCTAGTGATTCTATTTCAAGTGCCAGTAGGGGGAGTTTGTATTTCAGTCATTCCACATTTTAAGCTTTATTTTCAATTCCATCTATTTTATTTAAAATATTAAAAGTAAAAATCTGTATCCATAGTATCATGCTGTTGTCTAAGTATGTATAACACACATATACAATATTTTATTCGTGTTTTTAGCCTTTTTATTCAACTTATTTAACACTACAACTCAAATACTGCAGGACAATGGAAAATCCAAGTAAAAAAGAAACATACTTGGCGCTGACATGATATTGTGAATCACAATTAATTGTGAAGTCTTGATGTTAAATAAAAAGGTATTGTTTCAAGTCCTCATTATGATATAGTGGTGTTTTCCTAGTTATCACAATAATGGAAAGACAGATGTTTGTAAATACACATTGATTCAATAATATTTTAAACAGTGATGAGTTCAAGCACAAATAGAAACCTGGGTGATGCCATCTTTTTTGACACGCCATGCTTTCTAGCCTTTAGGTCATTCTCAATTTTTTAGTAGCTGTAAGCTGTGGTTCAGAGGGTTGCACTAACCTTCCCAGTGTATCATGATTACTTTAGAGGCAGGGTCTAAAGTGAGCTGTGTGCTTAAATTGAAATCCATTTCCTTTGCCAATGTCTTTGGTGCTGAACGGAATACTTTAACACGAGGAGTGCTACTACCTGGAAGAATCAACATACTGTATTAAGTCTGATTTATTAAGACACCATCTACTCTTGTGCTTTTAATTTCCTAGACTTTGAAGATTGTTAATGTGTTTCTGTGACTGTTTCCTGTTTCTTTTTTCATCTGATTCAGAACCACATTGTTTGTAAACATGTTTTTGAGCATCTCTGTGTTGAATGTGCCAGTGACCTAGTTTGTGGCCTTAAAAACAATCAACTCTTATAAATAAAATATAAATTTTCTTACAGACTCTTTCTTAATTAACCATATCAAATAATGTTAATGAAATACATTGCTATAGCTAAGTATAAAGCCCATACTTAGTGAGACATTTATAACTTAACTGCCGTGTTTAACTACTCACTAAATTGTATGGTTTTTGGCTAATGCTGCTACATTTTAGCTGTTTATACTAATTCATTAGATGACTTTCAATTAAGAATTTCCGATCATGTTGATCGATCGGTAGTATGCATCGGGACATAATGGAAAGTTCCCTGACAGGTGTCCTCGAATCCGGGCTGCGACAGTGAGAGCGCCGAATCCTAACCACAAGACCACAATTGATATAATTTTTTTCTTCACAATAATGGAAATCTAATAACACGATTCCACACAAAACGAATGAATGATTGATTGACAATTCTTGGTTTTTGACCAAATTTAATGAAAACACACTAAGGGCTCTGTACCTCAGTTTAGTGTTTGGACAATAATTGTAAAGGTATTGTTGTTCATGTTATTCAATAAATGTCATTTTTTCTAGTTCTGTTTGTGAACGCCTCTTTAAATACATACATGTAATTACAACCAATGTTTTATTGCGAAAATTCGAGAACAACCTAATAACGTCACCACCGGGTTAAGCGGTTACGAGAGAAGCGCTATTTTGTCCCTGGGCGGTTACCGTGTTACTTGTCCTGTTCTTCTTAGCTTTCGAACAGAGTAAACTATCGGTCTTTAGGTGGTCCAGATGAACAGATTGAAGATTATTTCAGGTCTGACAAACAATACTACCACGAAACAGAGATTTTGCAAACGCTTGATTTCCGTCTTGTCGTACACGGTCGTCTTCATCGGTTTAATATTGTTTTCAAACTTGAAAGATGGTGGAAAGGATGTTATAATGTTATGTTACGTTATACATCTATCCAAGGTGAATTTCTCGAATTCATCCTTTTAATCTATTTAAAATAGCTAATTGTACAAAATATGGTGCAATTAACACCGGAAAACTCGACATTGTAGTACACAAGTAAAAATACGCAACGTTGGCTTGAAAAAAGCTGTTAATCTCATTTTGGTTAAGTTAGAAACGATTATTTGAATAGATAAAGCCAAGACTAAGTTGACATATAACAAATATTCCATAATGTATTAGAAAGAGTCGCAGCAAATAGGCAGCGGGAACAGTGGACTAAAGACAGCTCACTAAACATTAACGTCTACAAATGTTTATCTACCCATAAACGCTGTGTCTGGGACTTTAACTGGACACATCGGTCACAGGGTAGAAATATCAAGCTCAGGTAAATAAAAAATGTGTCACCACACACAGGTCACCTCTGTCCCTCTGGTGCCTGGAACCATGGACGGGACCTGGGGAGAGAGGACTGTGGCTCAGCGGGGTTCGGCAGTGGAGGACTTTCTGACCCTGATGATGTGGTGGTGGTCTTTGGGGTGAGGACCCCGATCTGTAAAGCAAAGAGGGGAGGGTTCAAGGTAAGAACTGAATAAACAAACTTACTAAACAGGACAGCAGCCCCCTGGTCTAGGTCGGTTATCCCCAATCACTGGGCTGTGCTGTTTTCTCGGCGCAGCAATAAATCCTCTCCCGCTAGATGGCAGCAGATGGCTATTAAAATAAGAGCTGTTAAAGATTTTTCTCCAATTCCTGCCACTATATCAGCATTGTCTTCAAGTAAATGGGAATACCCTTTAGTAGATTTAAACTAGAAGAATATTATATTTCATTACATATACTTTTTGGTAGATTTTCATTTATTTAGTGGCCATAATACATTGGGAAACACGGCACAAATAAATACTAAAGTATGAGAACAAGTGAAAATGGCTGTACTTAACTTGACCAGCAGAGGCTCTTAGGTGGTCATGGCCAAACATTTTGACATTCTGTAAACTAAGACAATTGACATGTAAAAGTCATTCATAATGGCTAAAATGTAACTTTTAAAAGGTTCATATCATTTACCCATGTTTAACCATGCTTGCTCTAAGGTCACATCCAGTATCATTCATTTAAGTGCGGTTTTATTTTCATGTTACTAAACGTTGTCATTTTCCAGGACACCACACCTGACGAGCTGCTGAGCGCAGCCATGACAGCCGTGCTGAAGGAGGTGGGACTGTTGCCGGATCAGCTGGAGGACATTTGTGTGGGTGAGATGAGATATCAGTGTGTGGAAAATAACTACAACACAACAAACTGACACATCTTCATCAATCCTGATTGAGACTGTGTGTCCAGGAAATGTGCTGCAGCCCGGAGCTGGTGCCCTGATGGCTCGAGTGTCTCAATTTCTCAGGTTAGATAGTTGTCCAGGTAAAACACACAGTATGGATCTTTACTCTCACATGAACTGGTTTTGAAATACCACCTTATAAATACAACCTCATCCAAAGTTAACAGTTTTTCCCCAACCATTGACAGTTCCTCAGTCTCTCCCTCCCCTCAGGCCAAGAGGCTGGGCGTCATCCTCGAAAGCACACTTTCTTTCCAGTCACACATCAATAACACCATAAATATATAAACAGACTCTGTCCCGCCCTCACCCCCCAACCCACTGCTGTCCTTGTCCATAGCCTTGTCACCTCCCGTCTTGATTACTGCAACTCTCCCCTCTTTGACGTTCCTCAAAAGTCACTACATAAACTCCAACTGGTCCAGAACACGGCCGCTCACATCATCACTAGGAACCCAACACACCATCACATCACTGCTGTCATTTAGCATCTTCACCGTCTCCTTGTACAATACAGCATACAATACGCCTCTCCCTACGTATCCGACCTTCTGAACGTCACCATCCCTACTCGGTCCCTGAGATCCTCCATCTCCATGCACATCTCTGTACCACCTTCCCACCTCAGGACCATGGGGGCCAGAGCTCTGAGTCGCTCTGCTGCGCAGCTTTTGAATGCCCTCCCACCTGACCTCTAAAACTCTGACTCTCTCCCCACCTTTAAATTCCATCTTAAAACAAACCTGTTTCACTCTAAATTCTCTTTCTTTCTTTTATCTTGTTTATTTATTGATTTTTTTTCTGATTTTATACCCTGATTTATTGTCTGTTTAAATTAACTATGTAAAGTGTAAAAAAGTTACCAAAATTAACTAAGCTGTGGTATAAAAACTTTAACAATTTTCAATTGCAAAATGAATTGCACTTTCACCACTTTTCACCTCTAAAGGTTAAAACAGTGACTAAGTTGTAGATACTGTGTATACATGTTTGTAGAAAGCAGATAATTGTTGATCCAGATAAAAAAAATGCATGAGTGTGCACATCCTCCAGTTTTGATAGTTCTGTATTTTCTCTTAAGTGGTTTTCCAGAATCTGTTCCTTCCTACACCGTTAACAGACAGTGCTCCTCAGGGTTGCAGGCCTTACTTAACATTGCAGGTAAAAAAAGGTTCACAGCTGCAGCTGGATGTTATTCCTCACCAACTGTTCTCTGACGTTGTCCCTGTCTCTGTCTCTGTCCAGGAGCCATCAGGAGTGGAACCATTAACTTGGGTCTGGCATGTGGGTAGGTTTCATTCTACAGGGGTGAGTGGAGCGATTTGTAACACAAAGATGTATCTGCTTATGTTTTGTTAAAATGGGGAAAAGCACCTATCAGAATATCGATGACCTGTAAAAAATAAAAACGTAAGTTAATTCATAGAATATTTAAAAGACGGAATTCCAAACACACTGTAAACTGTTGTCTACTACAACTTCCGATCTACAAATTGTCCTGATGAGGTATTAAAACATTCTTGATCCTGAACAAACATTCTCAGTCTTTTAGTAGGAGCAGTATGTTTAGCTACATCTTTTTAGCCACAAAGGATTTTTCTGTACGTGAATGAACGAGTTAAAATCTTATGTGTGTATCTTAGGGTGGAGAGCATGTCTCTGCGTTCCATGGGCAACCCTGGAGATCTGAGCTCTAGACTGATGGACGTTGACAAAGCAAGAGACTGCATCATCCCCATGGGGTGAGACAGTAAGCAGTGAAAATCTGAGAAAACAGTACAACAGAACTGAAGAAGTTTCAGCAACTGACTACACGATCATAGGAGCGATTATTGATGAGATTATTGGTGTCGTAAGTTTTATTTTTGTAATTGTGTTTCTTGCTCAGCTTTGATGATCCTTGTGTTTCTGTTGTTGGTTTATCTTCTGTGTCTGAAGCATAACCTCGGAGAACGTGGCAGAACGATACGGAATCTCCAGAGAGAAGCAGGACGCTTTTGCACTCAGTTCACATCAAAAGTAAATTGGATTTTTATTCACTTGTTTTATCTTTGTTCAGGTGCAATGTTGCGCAAATCAGCCTATGGTATTGCTCAGCCAGTATTATCTGACATCCCTATTTATAATATGTTGTGTGTCTGTTGAGGCTGTGACCAGGTTCCTTCTCCTTTCACCCAGAGCTGCCAGTGCACAGACCAATGGTGTCTTTGACCAGGAGATCGTTCCTGTCTCCACCAAGTTGGTGGACGCCGAGGGCAACGAGCGTCCACTTGTGGTCAGTAAAGATGAAGGAATCAGAGCAGGAACCACTTTAGCAGGACTGAGCAAACTGCGACCTGCCTTCAAAGCAGACGGCAGCACCACGGCGGGTAAAATGCATTGCCATCATTGGGATCAACTCAGTCACTACTGTTTCACTGAGATGTGGCTCTGTACTGTTCTCAGGTAACTCAAGCCAAGTTAGTGATGGCGCAGCAGCACTGCTGATTGGTCGAAGGTCTGAGGTGGAGGCTCGAGGCCTGCCGGTGCTGGGAGTTCTCAGGGCCAGTGCTGTGGTTGGAGTTCCTCCTGATGTCATGGGTGTTGGTCCAGCCTACGCTATCCCTGTAGCCCTGAAACAAGCAGGTGAGATACCATACCATACCAGTGGGGCACTATAGAGTGGAGTTGCATAGTGGTAGAATGAGTGAATGAGTGAGGGAGAAACGGAACGTGTTGCTAAAGTCAATTTAAAACTGATCAAAATATATATATATTGGATTTCATAATGCATATAATTCTAATTATATTGGCCATATCTAAACACATTATGAAATATTTGCAAGAATTTTATATATATATATATTTTTTATATATAAATATTGTGTTTTTGTTACTTAATATCATACGTCAAACCATACTTAAGAAACTAGTAATGTATAAGATTGCGGCATTAATCTGTTGCTTCTCTCTCCAGGTCTGACAGTGTCTGACATTGATGTTTTCGAAATCAACGAGGCCTTCGCCAGTCAGGTGACAAATCCTGTTATAATGTTGGAAGAATTGTGAGCATTTCCATCAACAGCCAGTAGAGGGAGACGGAGATTTTTGTTCATCTCATTTCAGGCCGTGTACTGTGTGGAGAAGCTGGGTATTCCAATAGAGAAGGTGAATCCTAATGGTGGCGCTATTGCACTGGGTCATCCATTGGGCTGCACTGGAGCGCGGCAGGTTGTGACGCTGCTCAACGAACTCAAACGCAGGGGACGCAGGTTTGAATCCTCCACATTTCAGGTTTTGTGATTACGAAGGAATTCACTAACCTGGTTACCCTTAATTGTAATTTGAATAAAATGAATAACATTTGCTTGTTATATCCATTATTTCTTATTAAATTTTCCTGTGACCACAGAGCTTATGGTGTTGTCTCTATGTGCATTGGGACTGGGATGGGAGCAGCTGCTGTCTTCGAATACCAAGGACCGTAGACGCCACCTGCAGGTGAAATCCATGTGCCTGTGCCAATGCACTTCCTATAAATTATCAGGATTGTTTTTCGTAATTTAACAATAACACTGGCAAAAACATTAAAGAAGTTTGTGAAACTGGCTGCAACATTACCTTTACAAATACAAGACAAAAAGGACATTTTTGTCTAATTTATAAACTAGTTATTCGACATTAAAACCCTGCTTTAATCTCTGACCAGGTTAATGTTTACTATAAAAGCAAACTGATTTAAACAGATGTTGAAAAAAATAGGTTTTGTTTGGTTACTTCAAAATGTTATTGATTTCTTTAAAATATTTTTCTTGCTTTATTAAAAACTGAAACATTCCAAACATTTTTCAGTTTTTTTTTTCTTCCTTTCTTTCAGTCTCCTCCACTTTTGTAGTCCGTTGAAGCTTTAACTTCATCATAACTATGCCAGCTTTGGCTTTTTCCGTGCCTGGAACTGCTGTGTTTTACTTTTGATGGACTTTACAAGCAAAGACAAACTCGGGTCCAGCTCTTTCTTCTTCTCCACTGGAGAAGCGTCAGTGTCATTTTCCCTCTTATTTCCTCCGTTTGCCGAGTCCTTCTGTGTGACCGGCATCTCTTTAGGGGTGACCCTGGCCTCACTCTGCTGCTGCTCTTCCACCTCACGGCGGCGCTGCTTCTCAGCCAAGATGCTCTGTGTGGCCTTGGTCTTCTTGAAGTTGGGGTTTGAAGGATCCAGGTTGAACAAATGTGATGTGAACATGGCCTGGAAACGAGGATCAGCAACATCCACCTGCACACGGGAAGTTGGGACATCGTCATTTAAAGGCACAGAAGCCCAAGTTTGTACGATTGTTGAAAAAAAAACACACACACACAAAAAAAACAATATTTCAACTACATTTAGGGATGACAGATATTGACATTTTTTCTTTTTCTCAAAACACTACATTTTTGACTCAAATATGACCTGTATCCAATATAGTGGAAAAGTGGTGGAAGTTGTGTGTGAAATGTTGCCTCTTCACTATGGTAATGTGTTGAAACTGTCTCTTAAAGATTTTCTGCCCCCTATAGGACAGACCTAAAATACTGTTGGGCACCTAAAAATATTCACATTTATTTATCTGAGCAAATAACTTTAAGATCTGCTGGCACCAGTATTCTGCGAACAATCACATCATTTAGTAAAGGTTGTCATTATTGATGAACTAAAGAAAATGACTCTTATAGATATTACAGACTATGCTTCTACAAGGCTGATAATATTGGTTGTTCTTATCAGACATCACTAGTTTTAATCTTTACATCTAAATTGATAGATTGCTCAGCTACACGGGACACAGAAGCTGCACATTCACGGCTGTTGAAGGAATCGCAGGTTTTACCTGAAAGTCGTCATCTAGTGGCTCGTCGCCCTTCTTCAGCAACTTCTTTCTCTTCTTTTTGCTTAAGTTCTGCTGCTCCACAATCTTGTCATAGTTGAAGTGTTTGTGTTTTGACTCATCTGCATCGTCTTCCATCAGTAGAGCCATCTCAGCCTGCGAACGTACACAAAAGAGTTGGTTACTTCAGGGCAAGGTAAAAGGTGGTTGAATGTTTAGGCCACTTGGTTTGGAGATTGAGAACGAGGTTGAAATTATCTGTCTAAATGTCTTGTCTAAATCACTGGTTTTCATCTTAAAATGTATGTTACATTGTACAGTTAATTCTGAGGTAAACCAGAGGAACATAAGAAGAGAATTCAAGAGTAGGCAACAAGGACACCAAGTAAACTTCTTCTCTTTTCAGCTTGTCCCTCTTGACACCAACTACCTCCATGTCCTCCCTCACTGCTTCCATCAATCTCCTCTTTGTCTCCTACCTGGTAGCTCCATCTCTAGGATCATTCTTCTTCCAATGTATCCACTGTCCCTCCTCTGAACATGTCCAAACCACCTCAATCTGGCTTCTTTAGCTTTTTCTTCAAACCTTCCTGTCTGTGTTGTCCCTCTAATCACCTCATTCCTGATCCTGTCCATCCTTGTCTCTCCTAAAGAGAGTCTCAGCATCTTTAACTCCTCCACCTCTGCCTCAGATCACGCTTGATTATTTTTTTGAGCTGTTCCATCCGGCCTTTACTCTATTCCTTAGCTCTCCTCCACAGTCTGCACTGAACAGTGTCAAAAGCAATAAAATCCTAAATGTCTAAGACAGGTAGTGGTAGGTTTAGCTTTAAATATGTCAATAATCAAGATTTATTTAAAAAGTAAAACATAAAAAAAAAAAAAATTCTCATGCAATCTTACTTTCTGTTTCTCCAGCTCCTCATCGTCCTCCTCCTGCATCTTCATCGATGTTGCCTTCTTTCCTCCTTTCTTATTCTTCTTCATATCTGAAAATTCCCACATAATTCAGTACATGTCATGTTTTTCCCATTTGTTTTAGATATTCTAGAGACTTTTCCAGTTTTTTTCAAATCTACTGTTAACTGTCTGCCATGATTTAAAAAAAAAAAAAAAGTTTTCCACTGTGAGTGGAAAGTGAAATATCGTACGCACTTGTAGCCTTAAGCTCCTCAGCAAAGAACGGATCACTGAGGTCAACGTCAGGAGGAAGTTCATCATCACTGAGATCTTCACCAGACTCCGCCCCTTCCTGTGACATTAAGTAAGTTTAGGTAGAGTCTAGTAAGTCTAGAGGTATAAAGAGACCAACTGAACATCTGACCATGGTGCTCACCTGAATCTTTCTCTGAGATTTCTTCTGCTTCTTCTTTTCCTTCTTTTTCTGTAGAAACTCCTGCCACGGTGTCAGGGGATCCTGAACCTCCATCTTCTTCTTCACCAGCTGCTCCGTCGTTTCTTTCAAACCTGATTACACACACAGTCAATTCAAGTTAATTCTGACTCATTTCTTCTGGAGCAGAGATTGTCTTTTTAACCTATGTGTCCGGGTCTCACCTGGCACCCATGTGATCTCCATCTCCATGTCCTTGTCTTCCTGCAGCTTCTTCTCTTTGTCCTGGATTCCTCTCAGCAGATCTCTGTACTTACTCAGCTGCACCTCACTCTTCTCCTTCTTTGACTTTTTCTGCTGTCCCTGTTGTCTACCCCTCTGGTTCTTCTGTTGCTCTTCTTCTTCTTCACTATCTTTTACCACTGTCTTCACTCTGGTGCCCTCTTCTGTTTTATCTACTGCTGGGTAGATAGATAAAACATTCTGTTTTAAAACTTGCCCCAGAGATAAAGCTAATTATATATTTTTTGGTCTCACCTTCTGGCACTGTAACAGTTTCGTCTGTAATCTCTTGCTCCCCCTCCTCTTCTTCATCCTCACTAGAAGAGGCCAGGTAGGCTCTGAAATCCATGTCCAGCAGCTCCTCCTTGTTGAATTTCCTGTTTAGCGCAGTCACCCGCTCGTGGTCAGTCTCATCCCAAGTCAGCTCAACCTGATGAATTTAATTATTATTTATTTTTACTGTAATTTGTTGCAACCTGTAACTTTTTCCTCAAACAAAAATGTTGGTGATTATGAAGATGTGACAACAACGTGGTCTTTACTATCTGTGTAATAAAGAAAATTGTCAGATAAAAAAAATTCAGCAGCTTTTATCAGGCAAATGCATTTTAGGTCATCATGGGCCACACATAATGGCTTGGCGGGCCACATTTTGAAGAATCCAGTTGTCTGTACCAATCCAACTCCACAAACAAATCTATATCAGTTAAACCAATTTTTTTTATCATTTTTTGGTTATGAAAAGGTGAAAATGTTGACAGTCTGACCTTTGAGGTGGAAGCTGCAGATGAGGTAAAAACTTTGGGCGTGTATGTGATGAGGTTGACATCCGTAGCGATGTCCTTGGGCTCCTCATCGAATGTGACATCATCAGGAATAAACCTGTTTCACCAAATGAGCACAGGTCTCAATGTGACACCACAGTGACACAACTGCGGTGATGGAGCTGGAGCGTTGACCTGGTCTTACCGTAGATCGATCATCGAGCAGCTGCTTTCATACTCGTAGCCATCGCACCCTTCGTATATTTTGGTGGCTGTGTCGACTGAGTCACACTCCACCACCGCGTAGTAATACTTGAGACGCTTGAACTGGTAATCACGCATTTTCTCACGATAAACTCTGTCAAGAGAAAACAATAGCAAAACAACGTCTGTGTTTTACTCCCCCAAGTTTGGTGTTGTGGTGTGGAAACTCACTTCTCCTCCTCGTTGTCATCCTCAGAGTCTTCAGGAAGAGGCTTCAGCTCCAACGGCCCCTGCGCCTGCTCCATTTTCAGCCGCTCCTTCCCAAAGTCTGATGGGTAAATCTGTTCATAGATCATCAAGGTTTGGTTAGTGTTGTTAACATTGTACATCACTGCAGAATGACGTGAATAAACTTAACTCTAACTCTAGACTAGGTCGCTTTTGCTATATTATAATGCTAAAAAAAACCTCAGTAATTTTCCCAATATGTTCCCTGATAGTACAAATGACTTTATCATTTTTACTATTTTTATAATATTAATGTTAATGTCATTAGATGGCAGCATTAAAGCTCATTTAATTATTCTCATACTAAAAAAGTGGTTTACACAGATAAATAAATAATAATAATTACCCTACATCAGTATCCATTCATATTGAAATTGATGTGGACGATATCAACGTGTCTGATATTTGCATCCCTAGTTGAAACGGCATGTGTTGTACTCATCTCTTCTGTTACCTTGACAGAAAGAACAGCGCCTCCCTTAGGTAGGAATGAGTTAAAAAGGGCCAGCAGATCCTTGGCTTTGATTCGATCCCAGTCCATGTTGCAGACAGCTAATCGAGCAGAAGTCTGACAGACACACACAAAAACATCATTTAGCATCTATTGGTATTCGTGTCGCACCAGAACCAGACTGTAGCCAACGTCTCACCGCCTCATTCCGTGGAGCGTCCTTACATAGCTCCCCCCAGTCGTGCTCAATCTCATCTGCCTCTTTCCGGAGGAAGGCATCAATGTCATCTTCTTCATCTTCGTCTGAGCTCGTCTCAATGTTGCCTTTACCCCTGGCCAGATCTGGACCGCTGTCTTCATCTGACTCCAGACCAGACGATGACTCTTCATCCTCTGATCCACTACTGATCTCTCTCTCATCTTCCTCTTCTTCTTCTTCCTCCTCTCTCTCATCATCATCATCATCTGTGACATCTTCATCAATATCATCTTCTTCCTCCTGGTCATCATCTGAACAGAGAGAGTTACAAAGGTGACTGACAATTATTCCACCAGCAGGAGAGACTTTGACAGAGTCTGATTCACTGAGGCTAGGCTTGGCGGCTACTTTTGTGAAATCCTTGTATTGACAAAAGTCTTTACAATGTTTGGCACTTATTTCAACTATTATTTGGCTTTAATCAGAGATGTTCAATAATATCATTCTGCCTGATATTAGCATCAATATGTAATATCATAGATGAGTTTTTTTCTGATAATGAAAACCCAATATGTAGGTTTTACCAAATTTGCTGGAACACATAAGAATAACATCAGCCCACCTTCCTCATCACTCTCCTTTATTTCGCTCCTCTCTCCAGTCATTTTCTTGCTCTTCTTGTCCTTTATTTTGTCCGACTTCTCCTCATCCTCATCATCTTCCTCGGACTCTGAGAGTTTGTAGAATCGCCTAAGGTCCTCAGTGGACGTGTGGTTCATGGGCCGTCCTCGTTTGTCCACCGTGTATTTCACCTTGAAACGTTCATCATGGAACATGGACTGGAAACGCTTGTCAATCTTTATCTTTTGTTCCCGCTCTGGCATTTCCCAGAATCGTGGATCCTTCTGGATACGCAGGAAGCGCTCATCCATGCTGCTGTCACCACCACTTCCACCACTCTTAGGGTTCTTCTTCTTTTTGGATGACATATTTCTACAAGTCCTGTGAACAGAAAGTTAACAAATCATAACAGTACTTAACACAAACACACAGGCCAACAAATAAATTCTTCATTCAGACCAAGTCTGGCCAAAAACAGACCGGTTATAAAAATGTCATCAGACAGGGTTCTGTGCTAGTGAGACGGTAAAAATAAATTAACTGTAGCTTTAAAAGCATTTCCTATCCTGCAGACATGTAGTGTACAGATTTTTACACCGCCTCTTGTCTGTTTACCTCCGACGTCTTCCTCTAATCATCCAATTTGTACAAACTTTGTACTGAAAAAGGAAACACTGGTAAAATCTCTCATGGTATTAGAGTAACAGTAAAATTTAGACCAGACATTGTTTTTACAGCTTTCAAGATGCTGCTAGTTAAACTTTCTACCTGGGAGACAAACAGAAGAACCCGGCGAAGAAAACAAAAGAAGAAGAAGCTATAACCGTCCAGGAAGTAACGAGGAAGCGTGCGAGGAAATAAATCAAAATTCCCAATCAACAAGAGACGCCGATAACCCGAATACTACTACACAGTGGCTGAGTTTCCACATGTGTTTACCCAACATGCACTTCTGACTTCACTGTACGGAAGACGACGAGAGCCAAACTGCAAACCGATTGGTCTCCCTCGATAAAAATTAATACTTATATTAGTATATTGAAATTACTATGCTGGTTTAAAATAAATATTTTAAACTGTTTGATTAAGGTGTTTGTTACGAGATGATTCACGTAAATACATAATACTCACGTATTCATATTTTAGATTCTACGTCTTTAAGGCGGCTTTGCTCTGACGTCAGGACAGGAAGTCCCTCCTCCTCCTCTGTCACCGTGACCTGGAGACAAACTTTAGCAGTAGCGATATTGTCATGGGCAGCAAAGTGTTTTACACGCTGCTTTCAGCGGCTGCTACCTCGGTCGTAGCCCGCCGCCCCACAGCCTTTGTCGGATGCTGCCTTTCTGGCCTGCGGGCAGCCTCCCGCAGCTACGGCTCTTGGAGGGCGATGTCCAACGGGGCTTCTTCGATGAATGTGTTTGACAGACGGATGAAGAGGAGGCAGAGGGACTGGTCCGCGCAGCAACAGGACAGTCACCTGTACGACTACCTGAGAGATGAAGTGAGGATGAGTCTGAGCTGAATTGAACTAATTCAATTATATTGAGTTTTATTTATCTACTAACATCCAAATGATGAGAGCAGTGGAGACTGTGGAAGAGAAAAGAAAAATAGAATCAGGATAGAACAACTGGAGAAAAGAGTCAGCAGTGATCTGTGATAGAAGAGAATTAGATAGATGGATAAGAGACACTAGGAATCGGTAGAAGACAGTAGACAGAGCTGGAGGTGGAGGAGTTAAAGATGCTGAGATTCTCTTTAAGAGAGACAAGGATGGACAGGATCAGGAATGAGGTGATTAGAGGGACAACACAGGCAGGAAGGTTTGGAGAAAAAGCTAGAGAAGACAGATTGAGATGGTTTGCACATGTTCAGAGGAGGGACAGTGGATACATTGGTAGGAGAATGATCCTGGAGATGGAGCTACCAGAAGGAAGACAAAGAGGAGATTGTTGGAAGCAGTGAGGGAGGACATGGATTAGAAGATGGAGAGGAAAAAGAGTGATGGAGAAATATGAGTCGCTGTGGAAACCCTGATAAGGAAAAAGCTGAAAAGAAGATTTAACCACTAATATCTTAAACGATTAGTTAACCAGTCCATGTTGTTTACATCTCTGTTTCCTCACCGCAGGTGGGCATGAGAATGGCTGATCGGGTTTATGACATTTCAAGGTAGGTGTCTTGACTCTTGGGTTTCCTTCATGTCCTTAATATTCACAAGGTTTGTTTATGTATGGACTTTAGAAACTAATGAAATGTGTTGCTCATTACTGAATAATTGACTGTAAAGGTTATTGAATAAATAATAAAATCTCCAATTTATTTTGTTTGTTTCTGTTTCCTTAGAACGTTTCCTATGGCATTAGATATTGGTAGTGGCAAGAGTCACATCGTACCACATTTGAGCAAGGTAAAAAAAAATTAACTACAGAGTTTATAACATTCACAAACAAATCTTATTCGTTCAGAAATGCCATGTGTCCTCTCAATTTTTTTACTTCTCTGTGTCAAAGTCTGCAATGAAATCTTAACTAGCAGGTTAATATTTTTGAGCATAATCAAACCTTAATCAAACTGAGAAACAACACCCTGTTTGTTCCTGTAGGAAATTGTGGAGCGATTCTACCTCACTGATATCTCAGAGCAAATGCTGGTGAGTGCCATTGTGCAGAGTTAATTCTCTAAATGAAATACAAATGAATATTTTTGAATTGCAATTCAAAATAGTTTTGCCTTAATAATCTGACTCAGAATTTTGATCACTTTTACTGTGTAACTATGGTGTGTAATTTATTTATTGTTTTTTAAATTCATGATGTTTTGTTTATTGATAATAAATCTTTCAGAGACAAACAAAAGAAGCTGAGATTCCTACTCACTTTGTGTTGGCTGATGAGGAGTTTTTACCATTTGCAGAAAATACCTTTGACCTTGTCGTTAGTAGCTTAAGGTCAGGGAAAAATCTATCTTTTTTCTGCTTCAGTATCTCATTAATTACAGTTATATAAGTATTATATTTTCTTTTTTTCAGTATGCACTGGATAAACAACTTACCAGAAGCCTTCAATCAGGTTTGATTTGAAAATTGAACAAAATTCAGCATGATGTGTCTCAACACTGGCAATCCGCTTGTGTGTCATACAACCACATTAAAAAAGAACCATCCCTGAAAGAAACTACTTACAATTTAATTTATTTTTGTTGGTATCATCTTAATTTGGATCATCTTAATGACATGACATCTCATCTCATCTCATTCTTCTCTCTTCTGACTTCCTCCCATCAGATTCATCGGGTGCTAAAGCCAGACGGTGTGTTTATTGGGGCGATGGTGGGTGGAGACACGCTCTATGAGCTGAGATGTTCACTGCAGCTGGCTGAGACAGAGAGGGAGGGGGGTTTCTCACCCCACGTGTCTCCGTACACCAGCGTCACTGACCTGGGGAATCTGCTGCGACAGGCTGGCTTTAACATGCTGACCGTGGTGAGTCAGTGAGGTTGGATGAGTGAATTGTCCTAAAAACATTGTAATAAATCTGTTTCTATGTGAAACATTAGACCTTAATGATTTCGGGCACATGTGCCAAACTCAGGCCCGAGGGCTAAATCTGGCCCACAGTGCAGTTACCTTTGGGCCGTGAGATCATCTTAAATGAGTGTGAATTATGTTTTACCACGGAGATTTTGTCTTTTCTCTTTTTGTTGACTGAAAATATAGATTTGAATAAAAAAGAAATGCATTTTTTACAGATAAAGCAACAAAATAAAAAATTAATACTACTTGTGTGTTTTATTTTAAAGGTGTTTCCCATATGTTTATGATATTAAGCGTTGGATGTTCCAGATTCAATGTTAATGCAAAACTAAAAACTTAATATAATTTTTGAGTGTGTTTTTTTGTTTCAGGATGTGGACGATGTACTGGTTCATTACCCGGGGATTTTTGAGGTCATGACAGATCTTCAAGGTGAACTTCCCTCCTCCACTACTAGCTGTTGATGTTGGCCTGTCAACCTTCTGCACTAATGGCTGCATTTCTTTTACCAGGAATGGCAGAAAGTAACTGTGTCTGGAACAGGAGGGGGCTATTGCACAGGGACACCATGTTAGCAGCTGCTGCAATTTATAAGGGTGAGTGAGGTTGCTGAAATAATGAACCGTGGCTTGGCTACTCGTCTATGACACAAACTTCGACAGAGTCCTGGACATTTTATGGCATAAAGTTGTTGATTACTTTAAATATGGTTACTAGCCTGAGGAGGTTACACTAGTCAAATACACATTAGATAAAATTTGGATGGATAAAGACAAACAGCACTGGGGCTGCTGCAGAACGTCAACTTTATTGTCCAGGACATATGGCACGTAATAGCAGTTGTCTCTGACCCGCAGTGCAAAAGGCAATACAAAATACAATTCATGAGGTAGATATTTACCACTCGTAGCAGTTTAGTATAGCGAAGACCATAGTTATTAGGATTACAGTCAAAATACGATTATATACAAAATATACAAAAGAATTACAACTTACCATAAAATTACAATTCAAGGACATTTTTTCTGGAAGGCCTTCCTTTAAACTATGGATTTTTTTTTGGTCTAAGGATTTCCGCACACACAAGACATCATTATCAGGTCTTATCTGTGTCAACACAGACTACATGTGAACGCAACATGATTTCTGTATTTCCTTGTGAAAGACATGTACGGCAGCGAGGATGGCTCAGTTCCTGCCACCTTTGAAATTTTCTTCATGATTGGTTGGAAACCTCACGAGTCACAGGTTTGACAAGAATTAAGCTCTTTCATTCTCAGATTTACCGTGTTACTTAAGCATGTTCATTCACATCAAGGTGTGCTTATGCCATGTACCTAATACTAAATGAATGTCCTACTCAGGCCAAACCAGCAAAGCGTGGATCAGCCACTGCATCCTTTGGAGATCTGGCTAAGCTGAACAGACCAACAACTAAAAGATAAGACGTAGCAATAAGATCTTTATTGCTGCACACTGGACTGTAAATACTGGACTTTCTGAACAAAAATGTATTGTGATGTTTTAAAGAATAAAAAAAAGAATGACTCCAAGATCATATTTTCATGTTTTATTTAAAAAAAGAATTAAATTTACACTGCACCACTTCTAAGTCTGTGAAGCATTGCTTAATCTGGTCAGGTTTCAGTCTTTGGACAAGATAAAATATTATACTATTTAAATTAAAATAAATCTGTCACAAAACCAACTCTATCACAAGTCTACTTAAAATAGTTTATGGTTCATGTTTGATGTCTTTTTACATAAGCTCAAGGTCTTTTAATGTTTTTCCCTAAGTAAAATAAGAAAATAAAGATTGAAAATGACACGTACTACACTGTAAGCATTTACGTTAAAATAAAATTAGATGATCAAGAATCTAAATACAAAACCCTGTATTATACCTTTCATAAACTGGTGTTCCCCGTAGATTTATGAGCGAGAACATTACGTTTTAAAACCATATAGCTTGAAGTCATAGATTTGTCCCCTTCTGGTATCCGTAGATACGTAATGTTTTCAATCTGGGTACCTTGTTGGGTCACGTGACGACCAGCTGTAAAGCTAACAGCGGCTTCACGATCGGCATCAGAATGGGTGACCGTTGGTGGTTGTCATCAGCCCAGACCCGCGGAGTCACCGCGGCGCGATAATACCGTTTACCCTATGTGCTGCGCGCACCTGTCCTCGCACTCGCTTCTCTGCGCGCGATCACCTCGTGTAGACCTTTTTACTCTTATCTCTGTAACTTTTTCATTTCTTTCTTTTTCCGCTAACCTGTTAGCACGGAGCGTGTTAGCTGTTAGCCTCTCGCCGTTTCAAGAACGGGCAGCCGCTCCACGGTGCGGACAACAGCGGCAGAAAGATGGCCTCAGTTCGGGTGGCGGTTCGAGTCCGACCCATGAACAGACGGTGAGTTGCGTACGTGGGTTAGTTGTTTTATTTTTTTTAACCACTGGCTTTGAAGTTTAGCTCATGACGAGTGTCTGTTGGACCGTATCCTGCATTAGTTTCGCTCTGGTCCTTTGTGTTTGTTTTCATGGTTATGTCTGAAGGCTGGGTTCATGTTTACCCTGTTTGTGTGATAGTCTTGTGTGTGTCATAAGTGAGCGCAGGAAGAGTCTGTGAAATGACATTATCATGACGGGATCCTGCCTGACCACAGATCTACTGTAAACATCCGCACCAGCAGCACCTGACTGTCCACAGTCTCTTCATACCAGTGTCTTTTGGTTCCGGGTGCCTGGTTCGGCTCTTGACAAATTTCCCTGGGCGAGACATTTTTATGTAACAATAATTTACTTATGTAGTGAAGTTAAGACTTGCAAATATCGTAAGATATACAATAAGATTATATGTCCACATTTAAAAAGGAAGCTAAGCTAGAAAACCAACTACATTTAAAGATGAAAAGGCTAAGGAATGAGCACATATAAAGTAATTTAACCTATTCAACTGTAAACTAATTGTGGCTGCATGAAATGAACTTATGCTGTTTGTATTTATTAGATTATTTATGTATTGCCAGTGTTTTTGTACTATGGTTTTGGCTGATGTCTGTCTCAGGGCCTGCTGATGAAAAGTAGTTCTAAGGATAAGAGCCTGTTACAAAGCTTCTTTTCTTTGATTAATGCTCTTGTACATTGTCGCAGACAAATAAGTGATACAAAGACAGAAAGAAGGAAAACAAACTCCTTGTCATTGTGACTCACACAACTGCACACAACGAAACAGGAGCTCTGTATTTAACCCATCACCGACGTGAACACAGCAGTGAGTGGGGCGATGCCATGCTCGGTGGACCTCAGCGGTAACCTGGGAGCTGGTGAATTTGAACCAGAAACCCTCCAAACTCAAGTTCGGTTCCTTAACCATAAGACCAACACTTTATGGTCTTCACGTCTGATTAAATGTTTTTGCAATGGACTACTATTTATTGAGGTTGCTGGTGATTGGCCACTCAAAATGACTTGGCGAGCCACGTTTGACCTGTTGGCCACGTTATCTAGGCTAGGTGTCACAATCATTTATGACGGTATGGTGGTATGAAATGGAATCACTGTTCAGCTTTTACACATAAAGTTACTAACAAGTGTTTTTGAGGAATCGTGAATGTTTTGCGTTGTGTGCAAAAAGCCATCACTATTTTGCCCCGAGAGTTGAGCTGAAACCCATATTTGCTTACAAGAAAGTAAATATTTTGTGGGTGTACATTTTCAGTCAGCTCTAATGCCAACAGTCATTACCTGTGTTGTATAAGTTAACCTGATGATTGCTTTAAGTAACTAAAGAATTGCTCAAACATAAAAGCTCAGTGAATAGATTATGGCACATTGTGAGCCTTCAGAAATGTTTCTAAAGAAAAATGTGCATTTCCAAGTACTAATATTAATTATAATGTCAGTTAATGGTTAAAGCTAAATGTCAGCAGCAATGAACAGGCTTATCAAACTCTTGTATCTGAAGTATTGCGGTAATGCACTGATTGGATGTTCCCTGTCTGTCTTCTTCTTACTCAGACAGAAAACTCAGTCCAGAGTTCAAGTCAACTTCACCCTTTGCCTGTTGTTGACTCCCCCTGTGCTCCCCCACTCTCAGCCTCAACTGCTGTAAACACATACAAGTTAGGGACTAATAAAAATGTTTTGTTATGACTGCAGAGCGTGTTATCCTCAAGGGCTGTTGCAGTAATTGGCATTCGCAATAATATTTAAGGACTCAAGTTTATTCACTGTGATATTTTATATATGTATATTACATAAATCACATTAATATATACATGTATATGTATAATACATTGTATTTATTATATATTATTTTATCATATATGATGTACAGTACAGATATAATTCAGTAAAACAATTGTTCAAACTGGAAAATACTAAATACTAAAGTATTTTGACTGACCCTGTAGGTCAACTGTGGCACTGCAGTCAGATTTAGTTTCTAAAGACTTATATAACACATACAAATTTTTTAGGCAGTAAGGAAATAGGATTAAACTCTTTCTCTCTTTGAAACTAGTAAAACTGTAAACATCATAAATTCAACTATTTATTATATTGTTCTCTCTGTTTTTCCCCAGAGAAAAGGACTTGACGGCAAAATGCATCATCAAGATGGAAGGAACCAAAACTTCTATAGTCAACCTGAAGGTATGTGTGTCTACTCAGTGTTGATTCCACCTCAAGATTTATTTAATACATCAAATAGCATCTGACTAGTGTTCATGGGGTCATATATCTTGCGCTTTGACTATGTGTACGGTATGTGTATTTGCTCTGATTCCTACAGATACCTGATGGTATTGCAGGAGATTCCATGAGGGAGCGAGTTAAAACCTTCACTTACGATTTTTCCTACGACTCTGGAGACTCTAAAAGTTCCACATTTGTTTCCCAGGAAAAGGTTCTTAATTTTCAGATTTCTGTTTCTATATTATTCCATGTCTTATGATAAAGTGACTTTGTGCTAATAAAGCAAGTAGACCAAGTGTGGGCAAAGTTTTTGACTTGTTGAGCCCAACAGCTCGGACAGGAGGCGAAATATAGAACATTGGAATGATTCGAAATTGGAAAATCATAAAAGCTATAATGCTGAAATGCATTATAAATATTTTTTAGATATATAATGATAATAATTTGGGCAGGCCAGATTAAAAAGCCAAACTGACAGCAACTGGCCTTGTTTGCTCCTGCCTTTTCCTCCATTCAGCTTAGTCATTTCAGTTTGTTAGTTATGTTTCACAAATTTGATCTTTCAAGATTATAGTCAGACTCGTGACTTTTGTTTTTGATTCATAGGTTTTCAAAGACCTGGGTATAGATGTGCTGAAAGCTGCGTTCGAGGGATATAACGCCTGTGTTTTTGCCTACGGACAAACTGGCTCTGGGAAGTCTTACACCATGATGGGAAATCCAGTAAGAGAAAACTTTCACATTCTGCTTAAAATCAGCATTTTCTTAATAGAATTAAACCCATTCTGTGTTTTTTACTTTTTGTTTCAGGGGGATGAAGGTTTGATCCCAAGGATCTGTGAGGGGCTGTTCAGTCGCATCTCAGAGGCCACTCGATGGGATGAAGCTTCGTTTCGCACTGAAGTCAGGTGAGATCTTTGAACAAGTACAAAAAATAACATGGGAAACGGATACAGTAGAATTCACATGATTGGTTGGTTGAAGTTTTTCAACATGATGATTTCAGAACTGTTAACACATCGATTCATTATGAAGATGTCACTCTATGCATGTCTATGGTTTCAGTTACCTGGAGATCTACAACGAGAGGGTGAGAGATTTGTTGAGAAGGAAGTCCACACAGACCTACAACCTGAGAGTCAGAGAGCATCCCAAAGATGGGCCGTATGTTGAAGGTGAGCTTCTGCTGCCTTGACTGTTTGTTTGTAAACGTTCCTGAGGTTTTGTTGGTGACAGCAGCAATTCAACACCTTTCTTGTAGTAAAAACATTCTTCTTATTAATGAAAGAATAAGACTGAGAGCTAACATTTTTTGGCTACTTCATCAGTTAGTCTGATAAAGATGAACCTGAAAGGTCAGAAGCTTTCAAATAGATCAATTGAGAGTTCAATAATGGATTTTGCTAATTTTTGTTAGACAATCATTGTTCAGTCAAGATAATTTGTCTAATCTCTGTCACCTTCTTCCCTCTCAGATTTGTCCAAGCACCTGGTTCAGAACTACAGTGACGTCGAGGAGCTGATGGAGGCTGGAAACCTCAACCGCACCACGGCCAGCACTGGCATGAACGACGTCAGCAGTCGCTCACACGCCATCTTTACCATCAACTTTACACAGGTCAGGAAGAGACGTGCTGCAATTACAGTCTGTTCCCAGGATATTGGAGGTTTGTGTTTAAGGTGCAAATGTTTGACTTGTTTTTCAGGCAAAGTTTGATGCACAGATGCCCAGTGAGACAGTGAGTAAGATCCACCTGGTTGACTTAGCAGGAAGTGAGCGAGCTGATGCAACCGGAGCTACAGGAGTTCGATTAAAGGAAGGAGGAAACATCAACAAATCCCTGGTCACACTGGGCAACGTCATCTCTGCTCTGGGTAAGGAACTTCATTTCTCTTTGTTGAGGTGGCATAGTAAATTGCTTTTTAATTTGTTACAAAATTAATAGTTTGTAAGTATAAATATTTTGCTGTGACGTACATCATTATTGTTGTTTGTTGTTCCAAGTTTGGTGAAATTGTTAAATTAGTTTGTTGTTGTTGTTTTTTCTCGCTCAGCATTAATTGTGTCAACATAAGCATTTACCAAAAATAATCAATTTTTCTGTGCTTTTAAGCTATGTTGTGCAATGCATTTTTACCTAAGTGCAGTTCAAGGATGTTTAGCTGCTACACTGCCTCCTGCTGGTCAGCATAGGTGTTGTTCTCTGGTTTCATGTCACTAACTATAGTCTAATAGAAACTTTGTTTCCGTGTCTTTGTCAAGCTGACATGTCTCAGGATGGACTGAACACCAACCTGAAGAAGAAGTCAGTGTTTGTTCCTTACAGGGACTCTGTGCTGACGTGGCTTCTTAAAGACAGTCTGGGCGGCAACTCCAAGACCATCATGATAGCTAGTGAGTCGCCAAGATGAATAACTGTACAAAAACACTAATAGATAAGCTCAGTTCAAGTTAAGTTCAATTTTAATGTCCCAAATGTAAATTAAAGGTACTCATCCACAAATACAAAACTCATTAAAAGTGAAAAATTGATCACAATCTGAACAGAAATGGTCATTTACTTTGGTTGACAACTGTTTCTCCCAGACATTTCACCTGCTGATGTGAATTACGGAGAGACACTCAGCACGCTGCGGTATGCAAATCGAGCTAAGAACATCATCAACAAACCAACCATCAATGAAGACGCCAACGTCAGGCTGATCAGAGAACTGCGGGCAGAGATCGCTCGACTGAAAGCACTGCTGGTTCAAGGCAATCATGTAAGATCCTACAACTTCTGTAGAGAGAACATACAGTTACCAAGTCTGGCCTGTTGGCCAGACTTGGTAACTGTATGGTAACTGTCTTGGCCTTGTCTTGGCCTTAGTGCAAAGCTGAAAACAGACGACAACCTAAACTCTAACATTATCCCTGAGTGTTGATGTTTGTCTGTGTCCATGTTCAGATTGCACTCCTGGATTCTCCTACTGCTCTGAGCATGGAAGAGAAGCTGCACCAGAACGAAGCCAGGGTGAGTGCTGAGAAAACTAACTCTGGAGTCTTGTCAGAGGCTTCTCTCTCCAAGATGATGGAAACACAGTCGACGGACTTTCGTCTCAATGACATTTCATTACAATGTCTGCTCTAAATCTGTTTGCAGGTCTTGGAGCTGACCAAAGAATGGACAAACAAGTGGAACGAAACACAGAATATTTTGAAGGTACGAACATTCACGAAACTGTCAATATAATCAACATAACACTGAATATAATCATGCCTCACCCACTGCCATATGTGTGTTTAATTGAAATGTAGTGAAACCTATGTTTTTAAGTTTTTATTTTCTAGCCAGATTTGGAAACCTCAAATGTTCATCATATTAAAGAGAACAGAAATTCTTTCATGTTAACAGTGTAACTATTGAACTATAACACAGTATAGAACTATGTCTTCAAACTCCCCAAAATGATTCCATGTGTGGTTAAAAAGATGTCGATGACTATAGACTTTAGTTTTGAAAAGTATGATTAAATGGGTCTACAGGAAGAGACTTTGGCTCTGAGGAAGGAAGGTATCGGGGTGGTTTTGGACTCTGAGCTTCCTCACCTCATTGGCATCGATGACGATCTCCTCAGCACCGGTATCATCCTGTATCACCTGAAGGTCTGAGTCTTGAAGAGCCACATTGTAAGGTTCAGGTGATGATATGGTTCACTTCAGCTGTGTTTACCTCTGACTTCAGGAGGGACAGACGTATGTGGGACGGGAAGATGCTTCCATGGAG
This sequence comes from Paraplagusia blochii, assembly GCA_016785265.1. Taxonomy (NCBI): domain Eukaryota; kingdom Metazoa; phylum Chordata; class Actinopteri; order Pleuronectiformes; family Cynoglossidae; genus Paraplagusia; species Paraplagusia blochii. The sequence continues at coordinate 502,768 of JAFBJS010000210.1, read as the reverse complement.
CAGGACATCAGTGAGTGATTCCTTGTAACAGCACTATAAAAATGTAACAGCATAAACAGACACGTTATGTAGCTTGACTTTGGAGAATAGATAGAAAAGAGAATACTTGCAATGAAATAGTTATAGTCTAAAGAGAAGATAGTTTAGCAAATTATCGTAACAACCCCAAAATCTTCTTCTCACAGTTTTGCACGGTCTGGACCTGGAGAGTGAACACTGCATGTTCCAGAACAGAAATGGAAAAGTAACTCTGTTACCACTGGGTGAAGCTCAGTGTTCAGTTAATGGAGTCCAGGTTACGGCACCGACGCAGCTCAATCAAGGTGAGCAGAAAACAATACGGTACAGAAGGTGATGACATCTTTGCTGCCGAGCATCAGAATGAGTGTGTTCTATAGGACAATTCTCAGCCAATCACCATGTGTTTTCTCTTCTGTATTTGCCTTATATTTAAGCACATTTCAAGCTTATAAACCAGTGGTTTGATATTAATTTTTCTTCCTCGTCTTCAGGTGCAGTGATCCTGCTTGGCAGGACCAACATGTTTCGCTTCAACCATCCAAAGGAAGCAGCCAAGTTGAGGGAAAAGCGGAAGGTAAGCAGTATACAAATTAAAAACCTTAATAAAACGTTAGATGTTGTTTTTCTTTTATATATGTTTTTTTTCTTATTATCAGAGTGGCCTGTTGTCCACCTTCAGTCTGTCCATGACTGATCTGTCCAAGTCCTGTGAGAACCTGTCCACTGTGATGCTGTACAATCCAGGGTGAGAACTCAAACACACCACTGCAGCAGCAGCAGCATGATCAACCCCATCCGCAGCATTTACCCCCCTCCCTCTGCACAGGTCATGCTCGGCTTTCATCCTCCCCCCAAAAAATCTGAAGTTGAAGTTTGTTTTTTTCCCACCAAATAATCTCAAAGGTCCAAAGGTCTCAAAGCCTTTCATAATTTTCAAGGTTTTTACTGTTGCAAAGAATACTTAAAAATAATCTTTCATTACTGCTGCAATTGAGCCTGAAGGGAAAACTTGTTATTCCCGGGTTTATGTTTATCATTTTGTTATGACTGAGGCCAAATTTTTAGCATCTTTTTGATTATTGCACTCACTTGTCCTTATTTAAATACCGTATAAAACTGACAAATATTCTGGATTAAATTCCATGGATTCAACGGAGTGTAACATCCATATTAAAATTATAATGCTTATCTATTAGTGTTTTTACACATTTTTCATGTGTAGTATAAATGTTTTTTTGTTGTTGTTGTTAAAATCCTACTAAACTTTTTTCACCGCTCCACATGTGGTTCATAAACAAAAATCGTTTCTCATTTCTTTAAAATTCAAATTCACCTTTCTGTGATTGAAGTTTCCAAGTTTGATCTAAACCTCTATGTCAAAGATGAATATTTTTAACAGAATCCTTATATTTCCTTTTTCATATCCTGGATTTCAATCTTTCTTCCTCATAATAAACCACTGACTGCGTGACTTGTCCCTGTGGAGATCTGTCCTGTTTATGGGATTCGTTTTACCCTCTCCCCCTGGTCACTGTGATTCAGTGGTGCGTTCACTGTCCTGTTCTTTGTGAGCTAACCCTCTGCCACCCTGTCCTGTTGACAGTCTCTGCACAGAGAAAGGCCCCGTCTTCCTCAGGTAGACCCAGCATTTCCTGTTTCTTTCTTCACTTCCTGTCCACCTGTTTGACACAGATGTGTGTTGACTTGTTGTCTTGAAGCCTCATGTCATGTGTTCTTTTTTCATCTAAGTATGAATCACACTTTTGTTTTGCACAAATTCCTGCTGCATATTGTGTATGTTTTTCAAACTCTGAGAGTTGAAACCGTTGCACTGACCCTTCTGTGGCTCCTCCCCTTAGTCGTCTCACATGTCCTGTTTTGATGCTGTCACTTACGCCATTTGATACTAATGTGTGTGATTTGTGCTTTTGTGTTTTCTGAGTAACAGAAATAAAAATGCTTATGGAGGTATTTGTTTTGTCAGGCTGGAGTTTGAGAGGCAACAACGAGAGGAGTTGGAGAAACTGGAGCTCAAAAGGTACAGGTTTCTACACCCACTGTTCCATCTTCAAGCTCTGTTGTTTAGTAAAGGTTGGGTCATTGGTTCTGTTCAGTAAAAGTGTCCCTGTTACACAGACACTGTTTTTCCATAGCTGGATATTGATTGTATTAGTTCTGTTTGTTCTTTCATTGTTTGACATTGTAGTTGTGCTTTATTTTACTAAAAGAACTAGCTTTGAGACTTTTTTGTTGCTTTCATAGGAGACTAATTAAGGAGATGGAGGAAAAGCAGCAGAGTGAGAAAGCAGAGCTTGAGCGCCTACAACAGGAGGTGGAGAGCCAACGCAAAGAGTCTGAGGAAGTTCAGCAGCGAATTCTCCGTCAGGAAGAGAGCCTACGACGCCGCAGCCAGGACATTGAGAGCCGCCTGCAGGACTTTCTGGCAGAGAAGGAGAGATTTGAGGAAGAGAGGCGCTTGGAGACTCAGGGTGAGGAGCAGAGGCAGCAAAATCAGCAGGGAGATGAAGCATCAGATGATCCACAAGGAGAGAAAGAGCGTTTGAAACTGGAGGCCATGGAGCAGACAGAGATCTACCTTGAGCTAAGGAGACTAAAGAAAGAACGAGAAGAGCAGACTGTGCGGTTGGAGACAGAGCGACGGCGCCTGGAGGAGCAAGAGCAAGAACAGCTGAGTCTGTTGGGCAGACTGGAGGAGCAGCTGAGGGAAAAACAGGAGGTTGCTGCCACACTGTTGACCCGGGAGGATGCTCGCCGCCTGGAGGACGAGCGTAGGGCACTGGCAGAGATTAAAAGAGCACTACTTCGTGCCAAGGAGGCCGGGGAGCGAACAGAGGATAAAGACAATAGTAAGGATGAATCCTGGTCGGCTCACGTCAGATACACAGAGTTCAAGGTAACCCAGTTGAGGGAGCTCAGTCTGTTGGAGGAAGAGTTACAACAGCAGTGTGAATGTCTAGAACAGGAGGTGGTGGCTGAGCGCAATTCCTTGCAGCTGATGGCCAACACCTTCAGAGAGAAGCAGCAGAAGTTGAAAGAGATGCAGGAAAATGGAGCTGTGGACGGATCTGCTGTGAGCCAGGAGGAGCAGCTGATGAAGCAGGCACAGCAGAGGCTTAAGGCTAAGGAGCAGCAGCTGAGGAGCCTGTCAGAAGGAGTCCTTTCTGCACTGGCTGAAGAAAAACAGCGTGCCAAGGAGGTGCTGGAGCGAAGTGCTGCGGGAGGCCAGAACCAGGACAGCAGGCCAGAGCTGGACAACACTCTGTACCAGGTGGAGAAGGAGCTGGAGGACAAGGAGGAGAAACTGAAGGTCCATCTGCAAAATGCTCAGCAGCTCCTTCAGCTGCAGGAGACGTACGAGTTCACGGCTAATGTGGTGAGGCAGGAGGAAAAAGTCAGGAGAAAGGAGAAGGAGATCTTGGAGTCGCGAGAGAAGCAGCAAAGGGAGGCCATGGAGCAGGCAGTTTCCCGGCTGGAGAGGAGACACTCGGCGCTTCGGCGCAGCATCTCCACCGAACCAGACACGGATGAACAGAGACTCAAGAGCTCCTTCCAGGGGAACCAGATAGGGGAGGAGCCTGACCAGCAGAGGTCAGAGATCGGCCACTTTTGATGATTCTAAATTTCTAAAGATTTTCCTCAGAAATTCACTGCATGTTAAGCACCCTGTTTGTTTTTTTTTTGTTTTTTTTTTTTGCTCCAGAGTGGAGAGGGAGATCCAGAGTCTGAAGCAGACGATCAGTGAAGGAGAAGAGAACAACAACAAGAACAACACTGTCCACAGAGACGAGGAGAAGACGGTTCACTGTCTGTCTCCTGTCAGCCACATCCAGAGTCTGACAACACTGCTCCCACTGTCTGACGACAGGTACTGCTGTTACACACACACCCCTTCAACCCCTGGTACCACCAGGTATATAACCCTCAGAATACAATGAACAGGGAAACATGGAAAAGCATCACTTTTCAGTAAATTGCCATAGTTATTGATGTAAGAACTGAAGTGATTTTAGTTCATATCAAGAAAAACATGGAAAATGGCTAAATATCAGCACTGAACTTAAACACTGATGGTTTTTGGTATCATCATAATATTAGTCTAAACAAATGGACCTTTGTTTCTGATGTGGCAGGATAAATGCATACATTGAAGAAGAGGTACAGAGAAGATTGCGTAAAATGAACCTTATGAATGGCAGCAGTAGCAACAGTGCTGGTGGTGGCGAAGTTGGAGGAGGAGACATGGATCGATCCCAGTCCTGTGAATCACTGAAGGTGAATAACTCTCTTAGCTGTCATTTATCAAACACTTTAAATTCCAACCTACAGTACACTACAGTTCAAGTGTCAATATTCAAAAAAGACCAATTATGAGTTGGAGAAGACAAAAAGGTACAGCACCTGTACTTTAAGCGCCCCCTACAGGTAGAAACAGCCTAAGAATGAAAAAAAAAACATGTGACCAAAGCATACAGGGAAAATCAGATGAGTTTGACCTGGAAGGGAATCTTTTAATATTTACTTCTCAATCAATCAAATCAAGTTTTATTTATATAGCCCACATTTACAAATCTGATTTGTCACCGAGGGCGTTACAGGGTTAGTAACATCCACTGTCCTTAGGCCCTCAGCTCAATTAGCTCTGTGTAATAAGTGCTCGCAGCATGTCTGAGGGCTTTTCTATAAACATCGAAGCTGTTCCCCCACACAACATCATCATTGTGTGTGGCGCGCCATAACTTCTCCCATGTCATTCAGTTTTATCACTGTAATACGCATTACAGTGTATTTACATTTCTGAGCCCAAACGACATCTTAGTGACAAATGGCGAAACAGTGACATCCGGCTTCTAATCTGCTACAGGAAGACAGCGGTGTTGGTGACTGTAGCTCTGTCAGAGTTAGAAAGCAGGTAAGAGGGCAGGGTTCTCTGTTGACACTATCATCTGGATTATTGTTATTCTTCTCTGTGTCTCTGGGTCACACTGTCCGTTCTTCTCCCTGTAATAATTACATTATGATTTAATATATAAATTATAATTACATAATAAATTGATAGAACTGTGCATGTTATATAACTATGGTGAGAACAATCAATATACATCGAGAGATTAGGCGTCACAAAATTTAGTTTATTTCAAAACATTTCTCTCTTCTCAAAATTTATATGACTATTGGTTTTCTGTGCATGACCTTTTCAATGTCATTCAGTAATTACACATGAAAGAATGGCTAAATGCAAATTTAATCCTGCTGTGGATACAATAATAATTCTGCTGATCTGTGATTTCTTACTTTTGATACTGTATTTGAGGTCAGAATGTAGACTAATATTTTTGTTTTTAACCCTATTTCCTCAGGATGAAGAAAAGCTGCAGAATGTTAACCAACGGAAGCTCAAATATGAGGTAAGATTCTGCATTTCAGCATTCACATTAAAAACCTGTATGTATTATATATAATTTACCTTGAAAAAAACAATCGCTGCATGAAAGGGGATGACCAATAATTGAACAAAACCTTTTCTAAAATCCTCTAAACATTTGTCCTTGTTATCAAACATGTGTTAGCTGTGTTTTGCAAAGTCGTGTTGTGTGAGAGACTTACTGGGAAGCAGCACTGACTGTGCTTTTAGCGCCTCCTCTGGCTTGAATAATTCTTCCATCCGTGTGGCTCTCAGTGAAAACATGGCTGCCAGCAACCAGACCAGAAACACCACATAAATATATTTTTAGCTTACCGCAACAGAGCAGTTTGTCAACTGCTGCCCCGTGTGGTCACATTCTGTCACAACTTAAACACAACTAAACGCTGAAGTTTAGTCAAATCCCTTTTTGTCCTGGTGATTCTGCTGACAGCCTTGTTTAAACATCGAGCTTCAGGTTTATGTGAGTTCCATGTACGAGAATTGGCAAATGCGTTTTGCCCTTGTTTGTGTTATTGTTGTTGTTGTTGTTCACTTGTCCTCCTAATCTGCATGTCAAACCTTGTCACACTTGTTGGCTTTCAATCACTTGACAAACACATCTGTGCACCTGGTGATGCAGGATCTGTAATTCTCATTGTGGTGAATTCTGGACTGATTCAGAGAGCCTTCATCTTGACGATGTAGTCATGGACTCCCTCCCCCTTGTGCACACAGAGAGAAAGCGATTGGAGGCCAAGTTGCATCTCAACTGAAAAGCTTGGAGCAAACTCTTCTCCGTCTAAGTCTGAGCAAAACTCCCCACAGGAAACTAATAACCTCTTTGAAATTCTCAACATGGATGAAAACCTCGAGCCCACTGTGAAAATTTTGACCAAAAAAGATGTTCCTCTCAAAGATGCTAACAATGCGACTCGGTGGAAAACTGTAGTGAACATTCCTGTAGAAGACGTTGAAACAGCACTCAGCAACTTTGATAATTCAACCAACAGTGAAGACAGCAAATGTGATGAGAATGAAAATGTCGCCAATGCAGGAAATGGCAATCCTTTCTTTGAGAAAGGTGTCTGTCCTAAGATGGGCCCTGTCCTCGTCTCACAAGTCCTGAACCGAACATTTGACCTTGAAGATAAAGATGGGCTTAGTGATAAATCCTTGGATTCTCAGAGCTCCATCCAGGATGACGCAACCTTCCCAAAAAGCGATGAATCCATTGACGGGCGAAGAAAAACCGAGGCAGAGAGCGAAGTAGAGAGTGTGGCTGCTCCTAGCAGATACCATTTAGGATATTTTGTTGGAAAACTGGCTGATGTTTACAAAGATGCAGGAAAAAGGCTGCAGGACACAAGGGATGTAATCTGGAAAGCTGGAGTGGACGAAGTGAAGGTTGCGATCTCTCATTACCTGACGTTAGTCTCCAAAGAACTGCCTCTGATTCATGGGGTGCAGCAAAACATTCAAGAACATTTGGATCCAAAGTCAAAGGATAGCACATCTAATACGCCTCAAAGCCATGACAGTTCTGGGATCATAGATCTCTCATGTTGGCCTGAAGGATCTGTGTCCTCCTGCAGGGGGCAGGACGACTGTAGTCCTGTGGCGTTCAATCAGAGGCTTGTGGAGATGCCTCCAGTCTTGGCAAAACTACAGAAATGTTCCTTCTCAGAATTCCAAGAAAGATTGGCTTGTCTGTGTCCTAAAATTCAAGGCAGCAAATGTGTGGGTATCTTCTGGGTCAGAACAGCCAATAGGGAGCAGCCTTATCCAAAACCTGGCTGCTTGCTAGTTTTGGAAAATGTCATAATGGTGGTTTCAGCAGGAAACAGTCCTGTTGACACTTTGACAGTTTCTCAGTACTTCAACCTCTGCGAAATCAAGACGGTCCAGGTGGGATTGGCTGGACAGCATGTCCGCCTGATTGGCCGCTCTGACAACGCAGTGTTAACTGTCTTCACTCACAGCGCAAAGCTTAGCCAGGACTTCTGTAAGGTTTTATTGGAGGCCGTTGCCCCTGGAAAGTTCTTTGAGGGAATCGAGGGTCAGCAGCTTCTGAGTGATGACCTTGCAGTCCTCTCTCTGTCCTGGTCCTCCGTTCTACCCGACATTGTCCTGGACGGTTGTTGTCTTCATATCACCTCAAGATTCAAGCGGGTCCTCGCAGATCTGCTCTACATCATCCATGGAAACATGGATGTCCTGGACAGACCATCCCTGGCTGACGTCCGTCCCTTGCTGTACACGAGTGTCAGGGTTTTGAACTTGCGTCGGCCTCAGCATAACAACATCTGCCAGTTCCTCCTCACAGACACTCATGTGGTTCTTCTCCATGAGGACGGCGTTTTTCACCCAGTACCGCGTGGCTCTGCTCTGATCCCAGTACAACCGCACTTTCACGTTCTTCAGCTTCGCAAGCGATCCAACAGCAGATGTCTCTTTGTGAGACAGAAGGACGGCTGCGTGGTTGTAGATATCAGGTTTCCGAATTTGAAATGTCCAAGTGAAGAACAGAAGGCAGTGCCTGGACCTCCATCAGCTCAAGAACTCGGGACTAACCTTGAAGACCATCACTGGGATTTCTGGAAGTTGTGCTTTGGTTGCACAGCAGATGCAGTGACTCTGATTAATCACCTGAGCACCTGAAGCTGCTGCTGCAGATGCTGTCTGATCTGGACCTTTTTTATAATTAAGAATTCCAATTTTGTTAAATTACCTCCACCAATTTATGATTTGTATAAAAGAAATCCAACCCTGGTAAAAAAGTTTTAATCCTTTTAAAATTTTATCTTTCATTTCTTTTCAGGTTAAAATTCAATAAATAATAATAATTGTGGGAAAAAAAAGTATATTATGAAGTCAAAATCATGGAGTTGAATGTAATACAATTAGGAAAAAGAAGAAAAAACTATGAGACTTGATTACTTTAACATAAAAAGTCCAACGGACGTCGTGGAGGAAAAAGGGATTACAGTACATAGATGATGAGAGAAAAATAAACATAGTGGTTTTCTGATTTTTATTTAATTTTTAACTAAGCTAATAATCAAAATGAGATTTTTTTCATCATTTCTATATATGTATAATTGTTAATAAATAAAGCATTTGTTGTATTTACCCACTGTCTTTTTAATCTTTTGATAGAACTAATTACATCCAAGTTCTGGGAAGCTAGACAAATAGTAAAGGTAACTCTTCTTAGATATGAAAAACAGGTCTCAGTAACCAGACTACTTAAGGTAGTTACCATCTAATCCAGCAGAGGTCAGTATAATCACGATGTAGGTCCCATATGGTGTAGTTTCTTTACACGTTTTAGCTTCTCACCTAAGTGATTTGTCTAGTTGCAGTGGTCCAACGAAAACTGAAGGTACTGTAGTTCGTTTGTCCTCTGCAGCAGTAACTGCTGTATTTCCCAGTCACTCAAATAATGTTGAAAAATCTTAAACCATAATTATTGCTTCTCCTTTCTTACGTCCTCAGTTCCTTTTGTTCCTGCATGTCATGAAATTACTGATGATCAAATTGGTTTTGATAAAAGATGTCCAATAATAATAAATTTGAGACATCGAAAAGATTGTTATCAGTTTCTCCTCAAATCATGAAAATCTAATAACACAAAGCCTGAGTCTCGCAAGTTGGAGAAATGCTTTGTTGAGACTTGCACGAGTCAGTATTGGTCACAATCACAATCGGAAATTATTTGTGTAGACAATATTGCAAAATCAGATATTGGCAAACAAATTCCCCAGTGTCAATTCCAATTAATTTCGTGTCATATTCTTCGGTCTCATAAAATAATCCCTAAAACTCTAATTCACACCTCACTTCCTCTTCTCTCAACTTTTTTTTTCATTATACTTGCTCTGCAGCATCTACTTTCTCGTCCTCTGGCGTCGAGTGGCACCGCCCTCCAAGATCCTGTCAGAGTTAGCATCCCTCGCTATGTGCTGCGTGGGCAAGGAAAAGATGAGCACTTTGAGTATGAGGTGAAGGTGAGTGACTGGACCAGCTCAGTCCTGTGGATTCTGTCTGAAGTTCTGTCCACTCCAGTTATTTTGAATGTTTTTCACTTCAGATCTCGGTGATGGACGAGACGTGGACCGTATTCAGACGATACAGTCGCTTCAGGGAAATGCACTACAGTTTAAAGCTGAAATATCCAGAGGTAAGATGGACCTGGATACAACTGTCCTGAGCATCGCAGACTGTTAAGAGGACGGTTGTGAGAACAGCCATGATGGATGCATTAGAGACACTAGGAATAGGTAGAAGACAGGAGATGCAGCTGGAGGTGGAGGAGTTAAAGATGCTGAGATTCTCTTTAGGAGAGACAAGGATGGACAGGATCAGGAATGAGGTGATTAGAGGAACAACACAGACAGGAAAGTTTGGAGAAAAAAAATCGAGAGAAGGCAGATTGAGATGGTTTGGACATGTCCAGAGAAGGGACAGTGGATACATTGGTAGAAGAATGATCCTAGAGATGGAGCTACCAGGTAGGAGACAAAAAGGAGATTGATGGATGCAGTGAGGGAGGACATGAAGGTAGTTGGAGTCATTGTAGAAGATGGAGAGAACAGGGGAGATGGAAAATGATGATTCAATGTGGCAACTCCTGAAAAAAGGGTAACAAGTTTAAAGGAAAACAGAAAGATGGACCTGGAACATCTCAACTGTCAGATCATGGTGTTTCTAATCTTTGTTTCCTCTTTTGACTAGCTTGCTGCTCTGGAGTTCCCACCAAAGAAGTTGTTTGGAAACAGAGATGAGCGGATGGTGACTGAGCGCCGCTGTCACTTGGAGGCAGGATATTTTCACTTTACTGTTATTTTACAGGCAAAGACAAATGTAAATGTGATTTAACGCATTGTTTTTATTTATTTTTCAGCGCTATCTCAGAAACCTGTTCAGAGTGATGATGTCGTCCAGCAGTTCTCCACTGAGAAACAACACTGGCTTCTGTCTGTCCAAACACTCTGTCTGTGAGTTTTCTCCTTTCTTCAAGAAAGGAGTGTTTGAGTACGGCAGTCATGGTACTGGCTGACTTCACCAAAAACCAAAGTGAACTGGAGAATTTAAAATGTTCTTCAAGAAGTGACTGGGCAGAAATAGCAGGTCAGTTGTTCTACGCAAACAAAGATGACTTTCCAAAAATCCCATCCAGGACTTGGTTTAAAAAGTCGAAACTGGGTGTCGTGAACGTCACCTTTGAATGACTAAGATTGCATTTTATTAAGTGGTGATGGTCACCACTGACCCTCAAGTCCAGAAGAGACTGTCTCCAAGATACACTACAATCATTCTGACTGTTCTGGACATGGACATGAACGTTTCAAGTGTGTCTGCTCAGAAAGAGAACTGTACAGTTTTTAGGTCGTTTTTACAGACCACCGGCTGCATCTCAGAACTGCTGGTTTAAATAGCTTAGCATACGCACTACAAATCTGTACCGCAGCTGCTGCAAAAAGCCATTAGAGCACTTTCCTGCAGAATAAATGCAATTGGGAGTTTCCTACTTTGAAGGTTTTTTGTATTTAGTGCGACATAGCAATACTTACTTTGGCTGCTGAACTGCAAGAATGAAGTCTGGAAGCCAATGTCATCTGTTTGTGCAGCTCATCTTTTGTATTTTGACTTTTTGTGTTTCATTTTAATGTGCTTTATCATTTCTTTAACTGTGACAAGGAAAGCAGAGCTTTAGACTCAAAGTTTAATGGTTTAATAATGTCAGATATTCAGATTCACCTCCAGTTTTGTTCAGCTAAGATGTTTAGAAACAAAGGTTAAACAAGGTTTACACCATTAAATGAATAAGGTGTAAACCTTGATGACAATACAGGCTGATTTACAGCCTTTGCTACTTCCATCAGTGTAAGTCTTTTCTGCAATACTGGCCTGTTTTTAATTATAAACCACAACAAGAGTAAAAATGTACATAAACATTTCTGATTTTTTTTTACTGCCATGTCTGCCACAGATAATGTTATTTTGTACAAATAAACCAAAAGAACAAATTATTGCATGTACTGTATGTGAAAAGAGCCAAGTGAGCTTTATTCAATATATCTGGATGCTCATTAACCAGAGAAACAGAGTTTTTTACCCATACCATAAATGTTACTGATAAAAGTATATTGAGATTTTTTCCCAGCTCTTGTTCTGAGTTTCTTTCTTATTGTCAGAGTCACAGGTGAGTTTTGCCATCAGCTGGGTAACGTAAGCTTTGGCCCAGTCAGGATCTGTTTTGCTGAGAGGAAGTTGTGACAGGGGACATTCAGGGCACTGAGGGTTTCTGTGCAGCTCTGCAGAAGACGGTCATAATCCTGCAGGACAAAGATATTCATCTACTGCCTGTCTTCAAGTTGTCTGAAACAGTAGAAAGAAACTCACCTGACATTCTCGGGCCAGGTCTTCCTGAGCAGCATCAACTGAATCTTGTTTGGAAGTCAAGATTTCCTGACAAAAACAAACACCATTCTGGGTGAAACATTTTTGATGGCAGAGAGTGTATCCAAATTGGACAACAAACTTCTACAGACAAATCTCTGTGTGTACAGAATAATAACCTCCAGTTTGTGGGCAGCTCTGTATCCTGTAGTCTGGCCTGCCGCTGCGCTGGTGGTAGTTGTGGAGGCTGCGGTGGCTGCCAGTGCACTGCAGAGCTGAGCCTGGTTCTTCTCCAGAGTCTGCGTCAGAGCCTTCAGTTTGCTTTCCAGCAGCAACTCCTTCAGCCCGCTCTTCTGCTGCAATTCAAGGACGACGTCTGTCTGCTTCTTCAGCAGCTCGTCTCGTTCTTGCTGAACCTGACCCATGCAAAAACAAACGTGTGTCAGTGCTGGTCCATTTGGAGCAGACTAAGATTTTGAAGATGTGCAAGGTTCACCTTCTCAAAGGCCTGGAGCAGCATCTCATGCTCCACCGTCAGTTCCCGCAGCTCTTTATCTGCTGTTTTAGCTCGAGCTGAAGCAGCCTGTTGACACAGGGCAGTTGTTTTGACGCCTACAGAAAAGAGACAAACATGCTGCACAGAGACGTGGGCGGTGGACTTACTGCCGCGTCATCTGTGGCCTGTCGATGGTCTCGCAGTTGTTGATTGAGCTCTGACAGATTTTGTTCATTTTCCTTGAGGGAAGCTCGTAGACGCTTGTTTTGGTGCTGAGCAGCAGACAAGGTGCCCTGTGCTCTGGACAGCTGCTTCTGCACCTCTGCTGCCTCCTCCTGGACAAATAAAGACAAAACATAATTTAGTTTCTCTATTTGCTGATATATAGTGTGCCGATATTGTCTGAACATTTCTAATTTCAATATATGTTTTATCTGTACAAATCACTAGATGAGTATGAGATAAATAAAATGCGCTGCAGTGCTGCCATCTCGTGAATCTTTTAGGAAACACATCTTTTTGAAAAAAACAAGCGTTATCTGGTTTTCATCATTGTAGGAAAAAAAAAAAAACAATTTTTACAGATATTGCATAATGTGCTCATATATTATTGGATAACAGACCAACTTTCAAACAACATTTTTGTTCAAACTTCCTGAGAAAGAAACGACTGCTAGTCCCATTTTTTTTTCACCAAACCTCACCTTTAGTGTCTTCTCATCAGCCAATGCTTTGGTCTGCATACCAGCATAATATTCTTCCACACCTCGCAGTGCCTGCTCATGCTTTTCTGTCAACTCCAAGATGCGCCCATTCATCCTGTCCTCAACCTCCATCACTTCTACCCTCCGTCTTCTGCCCTCAGCTTCCACCAACAGCTGCATCTTATCGTGATATTTTTGCTCAATTTCTGTTGACAAACAAACCAAACCCCACGATTGTACGTATGACTCATAATAAAGGAACACAATTCTGTTATATTACTCACCTGCAAGTTTACGATCATACTCATTGGTAAGCTTTAACAGCGCCACCTGGTGTTCCTGTCAACAGACTCATATTCATTTTAAAAACTTTACTTAACACAGTTAAACAGTTGAATGTGGTTCTGATCTCACCAGTTTCAGCTCCTTAATGTTGTTAGCATCCTGGTTTCTCTTCTCTCTGACGCTGGATTGCTGGGCCTGAATGAGTCGACGCAGATCAAGTTCAGCCTCTGTTTTCTGGTTTTGGTCCAGTGTGGTTGCAGCCGCTGCCTCATTCTTGATCTCAGAAATGATATCCTGCTGCTCAGACAGGACATGCTTCAGCTTCTGCTTGTAAACCTGGGGTCAGAGAGGAAAAAAAATCACACTAACGTATCAGTCTGCATTACAACTGAACTTCCTGTTATAATTTTAATAAGGTTCTTTTATGTCCTACAGTACACCAGTTTGTCTTTTTATGCAGATGTTCAATTTAAAAAAAAAAACAACAAAAGCATCTTACATTAATCTCCACTCTGTGGCGCTCTTCAGCCTCTGCCCTCTCCCTGTCCTTGTGCCTCAGTGTGTCTCTTGCCCGCTCCACCTCTCTTCTGCTCATCTCCCAGAAGGCCTGCATCTTGTCACGCTCTAACTGGAAGTAGCTTCTCTCTTCGCGTTCACGTTCTAGCTCCTCCCTCAGACGAATAATGTGTTCCTCCAGCTTCAGGACAAGAAAACAATGGTTCAACAGTTCAACTTTTAAGATTTTATTATTCATTGAGGTAGGAAGAGGCTTATTCATGAGGGTGGCCATGTCTACAGTAGATACTGAGGATCACCCTCTCATGGCAGTGGAGACAGTTGAAAAGAGATGAAGAATAGAGTGGAGGCAGGAAGGAACAGCTGGTGAAGAGAGTCAGGAGTGATCTGTGACAGAAGAGAGTCAACTGAAGTGAATGGAAACGTTTACAGGACAGTTGTTAGGAACAACAAATGGAAGTGACATTAGGAATAGGCCGAAGACAGGTGGCAGAGGTGGAGGAGTTAAAGATGCTGAGATATTTTTAGGAGTGACAAGGATAGATAGGATCCAAAATGTGGTCATAGGAGGGACAACACAGACAGGAAGGTTTGGAGAAGAAGCTAGAGAAGCCATTTTGAGATGGTTTGGACATGTTCAGACAGTGGGTATACGTTGGTATAAGAATGATCCTAGAGATGGAGCTACCAGGTAGGAGACAAAGAGGAGATTGATGGGTAAAAGTAGAAGATGGAGTGAACGGGGAGATGGAGATGATTGACTGTGGCAACCCCTGAAAGACGGACAAGCTGAATAATATACAGTAAGTGTTCAAAATGTCAAAACAAACAATGATTATATTTGTGTGTACTGTTTGTATTATGATATATATCTTAAGAAAACACTGTGACGTTGCCATGTACCCGCCTTCATCGCGTCATGTGACCATTTCTGTGTTTATCTCGCTAATGCTAACCTTGTTGAGAACTGGCAGATTTTGTTGTCTCGTACCTGGTCCTTTGACATGTCCTCGGTGGACACAGCGTCCACCACCGCAGATTTCTTTCCCTTGCCCGTCGCCTGTCTGCGACTCTTTGGCGCCTGCAGTACAACGCGAAAGTGACATTTTATGTTATGTCCAGTGATCTTACCGAGGCAAAGTTGGAAGAACAGCTGGACACATATCAACTTTAAACGCGCTTACGCAATATATTACACACTGTTTACTTAATATGAAAATATGATGTTGATATGACAGGTCAATAACTCTTTAACGTCACTTACCATAGTAATACTCCACCACTCCAAACTACAGAGCCAATAGCTTAGTGCTAGCTGTTTGGTAGCTGCACAGAATCCGCTGTTATGGTAACGACACCACGTGACCGTGCGAAATTGTTCAAGAGTTTCAAAGACGTCGAAATTCCTTCACTTTGGTAGTTACAACAGCGCCTGTTAACGGTAAATTAGCATGTTTACCATAACTTTGACTGGTAGTGTAATCTGAAACATATACGCAATAAAGTGCCTGACTTGCTTTTATGGCAAATCATTTTCGGACTTTTAGTTAACATCCAAGCCTGTAGGCGGCGGTGGAGATGCTGGTAAACAGCATCTACTGCGCGCGTTTCCGGTCGTGTTTGAGAGAAGACAAGGTAAGGTTCACGTTTTTGCTAAGTCTTTTTTACTTTATGCTTTTTATGGCGCGTTTTATTTATGCATTTTGAATACTATCCAATTAATTTAGGAAGGGTTTTTTAAAGAGACATTTTAATGTTTCTTTCTTGCCGCTAAATCTATTCTTCTGATGAATGGAAAAGACGAACTAGCTAACGCATGCTAGCTTTAGTTTTACCTCAGAAGTTAAACAACTACAATGATATTGTATTTAGTGATTAATGTTGCTTTGATTAAATAATTACTGTTAAGACAGTCCTTTAGTTTTACTAAACACTTCGCCAAAACTGTTATTTTTCCTTGAAACGAGTCTGATAAATATTTCTACGAGATGGTCCTTTATAAAAGCATTCAGTGTCGCAACCTTAAAGGATGATATTTTTTTAAAAAGATTATATATTTCTAACATTTTGTTCATTTTATATGTTTTGGTGTCCGAACCCATTTGGCTAAAATGAAAAGTTACCAAAATTTATATCCCACAAGAAACAAAACATTTTTTTCCTGTGATTACATTGCATAATCTTGTTCTTTGTTCTTTCGTGTGTTTTTAGTCGTCATAATGGATATTAGACCAAATCACACAGTCTACATTAACAACATCAATGACAAGGTTAAAAAAGAAGGTAAGCACTGAAATTATGCACTCATCGTGTTTCAATGAGTCTATTATTGGTAGACGAGAAATATTAGTGTTTAAAATTAACTAATTAATTAGTTAATTGCAACGTGTCGCCACTCTATAATGTAATATAATTTTTCACGTCCAATTTGAATACTTCATTTATATGAAATATGTTTTTTCTGTTTAATTTATAAATATGTTATTGTTTTTATGCTAAAGTATAAAGTTTTCAAACTTTACTTTCCTGTTCTTTGACAGAGCTGAAGCGGTCACTCTACGCACTTTTCTCCCAATTTGGACAGATTCTTGACATTGTGGCTATGAAGACAATGAGCATGAGAGGACAAGCCTTCATCATCTTCAAAGAGCTTGCTGCTGCCACCAACGCTCTCCGACAGCTTCAGGGCTTCCCCTTCTACAACAAACCTATGGTACGACAGTTGTTAGGTTGCATGAAAATGAGCTGAAATTCTCGGTCATACTGAGCTCCATCTTTACCCTCACATTCCTGCACTTCCATAACTTATTCTTTGTAGCTGGGTGATAATGTTTGACCTTGTCTGACATTTCCTCACTTCTGCAGAGGATACAGTATGCCAAGACAGACTCTGACATCATCGCAAAGGGCCGCGGCACGTATGGTGACAAAGAGAAGAAGAAGGAAAAGAAGAAGAAAGCTCAAGAAGCAACAGCTGCCGTTGCCAAGAAACTTCCTCCTGTGAGTCATAACATTTAATTACCCAGTGTAGTGTATCGGATTTTTTTTTGTTTTTGAACAACCTTCAACTTTGTAATTTCTTTTTATTACAAATCTTGTAACTATAACTTCTGTTTGTCTTTAGTATTGTGTTCATTATTGATTGACTTTTAGTCTGTAATGAATGTGTACACCAACTTAGTTTATTTTTCCTTGTCTACAGGGAACTGGAGGACCAGTGCCCACACCTGCAGTGCAGGTAGGAACACAATATGACTTACTTTCTCTTAAGTTCCTTGACTGACACCTTTCCTGGTCCACCTAATTTAAAATTATCTAAAACAACTTCAATAAGTCAGTCACCTGGTCTAGAAACACATGACCAGTTTGACCGTTGAGGAAAGCAAGTGGTAGTGGGAAAAGACAATGAATTGGGAACTATTTTTGTTTTTGTACCCAGGTTCCTGACAATCCCCCAAACCATATCCTGTTCCTAAGTAACCTGCCGGAAGAAACAAACGAAATGATGCTTTCCATGCTCTTCAACCAGTAAGTTGTTGCTTATTCAATGGAAAAGATACCTGTAACGTTAGTCTACAGCCTACATGCAGTAGAACTACTACAATGAGAATGAGTTGAGATTGTTTTAATTGATATACAGCTTTACCAAAATAATTACAAATGCTTTTTTCCATCCAGTCTCCATCTGCACATTAGAAATAATCTTTGTTGTGATTTTGATGAAAATTAACTTTTCTCTGTTCTTCAGGTTTCCTGGTTTCAAAGAAGTTCGCCTGGTTCCAGGAAAACACGACATATCGTTTGTTGAATTTGAGAGTGACACACAGGCCGGCGTAGCCAAAGATGCACTGCAAGGTTTCAGAATCACGGCCGTCTGCGCCATGAAGATCACATATGCCAAGAAGTAGAGGTGGAACAAGTTCTTAGTTTGACTTTTTTTTCTGTAAATCAGCCTGTTTTCTTTTTTATCTTTGTTGTTTATTCATCAGTAGATTTTTGGAAAAATCCATGGTCTGAAGCTTATTTTGTAATATAACAAATAAACCAATTTTTACATTGTTTCTGTTTCTGCCATTTGTGATGTGATTCTAAAGATAATGACAGATGTTGAAGTTTTAGTTACAGTTGCTTCACAAAATGTGATTTATTGCATCTAAATAATTTGTACATCAAACCAAAAACAGATTTACAGTATAATAATTTAAAAATGGTTTTGTAAAAAACTTTCATATATTTTAAACATGTATTTACAAAAAAAATCACAAAAGCACAATGTGAGTGTGATTCATCTGTCCAGCTCAGCCTGCAAGATTTCTCCCCAAGACTCCACATCCAGTGGCACCATGGTCCTGTCCCTCAGCTCATCTGCGGACCTCACGTGACTGTAGTTTCCTCTCAGCCAGTCAGACTTCACACGGCTGCGCATATAGTTTCGCACTAGGGTCATCTTGAGAAACAGTAGCAAGGTAGAGCATGTGTTAAAAGAGAATATTAAAAAAAGACCATGAGAACGAAATAATAAGCAGTAGGACAACAAGTACCTTCCAGGACATGCCGTCCCTTCTATCTTTGTCTACTTCTCTCTGACAGACAGCTCTGACCAGCAGACACTGTTGTCTCCAGAGCTGCTCATTGTCTTCAATGATGTCCCGCCACAGTCTGCAGGTCTGTGAGGCCTTACACAGACTGATTGTGTCCAGTTCACTAAAGATCTTCTCACTTATTTCTATTGGCAGTATTTCTGCAAAGTTTAGAGTCCGCGCTCCTTCGAATGAGGAAGGTTGCCCTTCAAAGAGAAGGAATACAGGTGAGTAGCCTGGCTGACCGTGGTGCACTATGCGATCCCAACCATTCGTGACAGCTCACCTGTCATGATCCTGGCACTTGTTGTTTGTCGGAGTAGGGTTTTGGACACCTTATGCAGCAGTGTCCTGGGTCTGGGGCTTGAGTCTATTCTTCGTCTGGGGATGGGACGAGGCACAAACTGAACTTTTTAGATTACTGTACCTATATTAATACTTTGGAGGGCAGTTATCAACATGTTCTAATAACATGTCTTGTCACATGTCTCCTATTTTCAGCTTAAAATTTATTTAACTTTATTATTTGCCTGCTATGATCGCTCAGTTATGACTTTTGGATACTGAGTTCAACCATTCTTGACAATATGTTCTTATTCACTACAGACAAGAACGTAAACACGGTTCACAAAGATCAAGGTTCGGTTTTCGGTTCGGTACGATTCTGTTTTTTTTTTTTTTTTGTCATTTTTAACACTCCAGCAATATACTTCAGTATATGATAGCCCTATAGTTTAATACAGTATTAAAGTAAAAAAAAATAGTTAGTATAATGTTATCATGAATTTGAATTTAAGGCACATGATTGAAACCAACTCTAAGGAAAGCTAAGTGGTAAGACAAGACATTGATGATTTCAATGACCATGCCTTTCATTTATTTATTTTCTCTTGAAATTAATTTTCGCTTGAAATTAAAGGGTGTTTTCAAATGTATGGCTGTGGTTCATATCTGAACTCAAAGTGCCACTGTAATAACATATCTATTAAAAACCAAAATGCAGGCAGTGGATAAAATGAGAATCAAACACAGTTCACAAGGATATTTCACTGAGAGTGAGGAGGGAGGGTATATTGTTTTACTCAAAATTAAAGTGCCAGATTTTTAATCATACAGCTAGATTTCTAACCTAAACTTTAAGTGTCACTGTAAAAAACAATAAACCAAAACTGTCAAGCAAAATGTTGCATAAAAATCAAAGACATTTCACAATTTTAAAAGTGAGGCAATGGTTCTATTCTGCCACTGCGTCTGTCAGCGTTTCAGAGAGATGTTGACTCGTGAGACTATCATACACGGCGCTTGTTTGCAAGACCCAGCTTTTCTCACAGCGAAATAAAATAGCTTCCAGAACGCTCTGAAGCAAGCCGCGCATGTGTACCACCATATAAAGCTACCTGTAGAGGACGCCTTTGTACCATTTAAAATAATTTTATATTAAGTACTAGTGTACTCTGTTACATGTGGAATGAGCATTGCACAGTGTTTGCATATTGTCACGGTTCTGTCAGTGACTTTCTTACCGCTATCATAATAGCTAATAGGGAATCCGAAATGTTCCCATAGAACAGACCTAAATGACGCTGACAGCTCTCACTCCACACACCTCCTCTGCGCACACGTCACGAACCGTGACAAAGAACTGAACGGTTTGTTTTTCAATCCGTTCAGTTCGGATTCGGAACCGTCATGTTGTATCATGACGGTTCGGAAGCACCGACCTCCCGTGTCAGGACACCTGACCGGGGTTTTAAATCCGACCCTTTATTTTATAGAATTATTGTATTATTATGGACAATGGACAATGATGTTTGCAGATGACATTGTGATCTGCAGTGAGAGAAGGCAACAGCTAGAAGAGAACCTAGAGAGGTGGAGGTTTGCACTGGAGAGAAGAGGAATGAAGGTCAGTCGTAGCAAGACTGAGTACATGTGTATGAATGAAAAGGAGAAGAGTGGAGTGGTAAGGTTACAAGGGGCAGAGGTGGAGAAGGTGGAGGAGTTCAAATACTTGGGCTCAACTGTTCAGAGCAGTGGAGACTGTGGAAGAGAGGTGAAGAATAGAATACAGGCAGGATGGAACAACTGGATAAAGGTCTCTGGAGTGATCTGTGATAGAAGAGAATCAGCTAAGGTGAAGGGAAAGGTTTACAGGACAGTGGTGAGACCAGCCATGATGTATGGACTAGAGACATTAGGAATAGGTAGAAGGCAAGAGGGAGAGCTGGAGGTGGCAGTGTTAAAGATGCTGAGATTCTCTTTGGGGGTGACAAGGATGGATAGGATCAGAAACGAGGTGATCAGGGGGACAACACAGACAGGAAGGTTTGGAGAAAAAGCTAGAGAAGCCAGACTGAGATGGTTCGGACATGTTCAGAGGAGGGACAGTGATTATATTGGGAGAAGAATGCTAGACATGGACCTACCAGGTAAGAGACGAAGAGGAGATTTATGGATGCAGTGAGGGAGGACATGGAGGTGGTTGGAGTTGGAGTTGAGGATGTGCAGGACAGGGTAAGATGGAAATTATTGACTCGCTGTGGCAACCCCTGAAAAATGGGATAAGCCGAAAGGAAAAGAAGATAATGTAATGTTGTGTGTATTGTAATGTTGTGTCTTGTCTGTGCATGGGATGGCAAGGAACGCAATTTCGATACCCTTGTATGTTCTGTACATGTAAAGGTATTGACAATAAAGCTGACATTGACCTTGACCTAAAAAAAAACAAAAACATAAAACATATGCCAGGGATCCCAAAAACACACAGATTAAACAATAAATATTGAAATGGAGGCATAAAAAAACTTAGCAAAGGCCATAGAATTAAAGTATATTTGCAGATCTTGTTTGAAAACATAAAAGGGTTTTAATTTTAGTAACTTTTACTGTCACTGTCATTTGCCGCGTGTGAGCTGTGACGTCAGCGTGTGGCGTCACAGCTCACGCAACCTGCTCTTCTGCTGACTTGATTGGAGTTCAGAGTAGATTAGAGTAGAACACAGACGAAAACATACAGCGTTTCTCTTTTAAATCGAAGGGTTGGACATCATTTGGTTTTTTTTTCAAGAGGGATGGAAAGATATATTAAACCAACAAAATTTGCCGACTCTGTAGAGCGACAATTGAATACACTGGAGGTCCAACAAACCTTAGCGGTCACCCGGAGAGACGGCAGAGTGAGACTGATGAGTGGGTGACGATGATGACGCTGGCACGGCAGGAATAACCAGTTATAAGAGGACTACAAGAGGGTAGCACCGGGGTTTAACTCCAACACTCGCACGCCTAAACAGGTGCTGCGTAGATCAGAAAAAAAATGTCGTTCTACTAACCTGCAAGTCTATTTCCTAGCTTGGAAAGATAGTTTTTTAACCTACAAGAAAGACCTCCACAATGCAAGATCTGTATATTATTCTTCTCTTATTGAAGAAAATAAGAATAATCCCTTATGTTCAGCACTGTAGCCACGCTGACACAGAGTCACTGCTCCACCAACCCATCCATTCCCCTAACGCTGAGCAGTGACAACTTCATGAATTTCTTTGTTAACAAAATAACGCTGATCAGAGAGAATGACTCATCTCCTCCCTCCTAATGGAAGTGAGTCCATCTATAGCACAGGTGCCATAGAAGCACCAGGCTCACAGTTATTCAACTTTACCACTATTGATCAACCTGAGCTAACATTCCTAGTATCCTCATCTAAGACATCTAACAGTAATACTTCCTCACTAGTTAAAGTTAATTGATGGAAAAAAAAAGATGGAGAATAAGAGTTTGAAGTGAGAATGAAGGTCATTTGGGAAGACTGGGGAGACAGTATAACATAGAGATGTTTTTCTGTATCAGGAGGGACTTCGCAGGATTATCTCATCATCGCGGACCTCATCTGTATCTCCTATGCTAGAATAAAGATTTTGCTTACACCAACTCTTTGACTCGAGAAGCTTTATTGCAGATAAGAATTTCCAACAAAGTGTTATGTAGTTAAAGAACCAGTGGAACACAGGAATTTCCACAACAGTGGAGTTCCACAAGGCTCAGTACTCGGGCCTGTACTATTCACACTGTATATGCTTCCTCTAGGGAGCATTATTAGAAAACACAATATTCATTATCGCTGTTACGCTGACAACACACAGCTCTATTTATCATTGAAACCAGAGCTAACAGATCAGGTTGTTCAACTCCAGGAATGTCTTAAAGACATTAAGTCCTGGATGACCTGCAAACTTTTTACTAGTGAACTCAGATAAAACTGAGGTCATTACAATTGGGTCTAAACATCTTAGAGACACACTACGTGACCACATAGTTACCTTAGAAGATTTTAGTTGTGATATGATTCCAAAGATAATGACAAATCTGTGTTGGAGTTTTAGTTGCTTCACAAAATGTGATTTATTGCATCTTAATAATTTGTTCATCAAACCAAAAATACAGATTTACAGTATAATAATTTAAAAATGGTTTTACTACAAACTATCATAGTCCATATTTTAAACACATATGTACAAAATAATGAAGTTCACAAAAGCACAATGTGAGTGTGCTGAGAGAAATATGTGATGGTAAATGTTGTTTCATCTGTCCAGCTCAGCCTGCAAGATTTCTCCCCAAGACTCTACATCCAGTGGCACCATGGTCCTGTCCCTCAGCTCATCTGCAGACCTCACGTGACTGTAGTTTCCTCTCAGCCAGTCAGACTTCACGCGGCTGCGTGTATAGTTTCGCACTAGGGTCACCTTAAGAAACAGTATCCAGGAGTAGAGCATGTGGAAAAAGAGAATATTAAAAAAATACCATAAGAACAAAAGAATAAGCAATAAGAATGGTAATAAGAATGGTAGTACCTTCCAGGACATGCCATCCCTTCTGTCTTTGTCTATTTCTCTCTGACAGACAGCTCTGACCAGCAGACACTGTTGTCTCCAGAGCTGTTCACTGTCTTCAATGATGTCCCGCCACAGTCTGCAGGTCTGGGAGGCCTTACACAAACTGGTTGTGTCCAGTTCACTGAAGATCTTCACACTCATTTCTGTCGGCAGTGTTTCTGCAAAGTTTAAAGGGGCCACTTCTTCAAATATGGAAGGTTGTCCTTCAAAGAGAAGGAATATAGGCAAGCCTCCTGATGTCATGCTGCATAATAACAGTTTTAGACCTGCAGAGGACATAAACAAGTGTCAGACATTCTATCTCAACTGGCAGGGACATGAAGATAAAGATTCATGCATTAATTTCCGTTATCCATTCCCAGGTCTCAGGAATCTCCAGGCATGCTACCCAAACAACACTGTTCCTTACTGTGATTCTTCCTGTGAGTGGTGAGCCCACTGGAGCTTATGTGGGTCGGGCTGGTACTATAATCACAGCAGTGGCAACCTGGCAGCTGAACATGGAGCCTTGCACACCCTTCCTTCCTTAACCCACAGTCCACTACTGCTGCCCCCAAAATAAAAAAAAAAAACATTCAAATGTATTCACATGTTAAAATGTGACTCACTTTACTAGAGCAGAAAAGAAATAAAAATAGGACAATTTAAAATAATTTTTAAAATTTAAAATTATTTTTTAATAACTTCCCCAATTAATGCCTAGTACATATCAAGCTTTCTCATAAATAATTTCCTAATTTGTATGTAACACAAAAAAACTACATTTTCCTGCTATTGCTCTTTCTGTCTTAGCAATAAAAACGTTTTTTATATTTACAGTATGAATGAAAATTTTCCTTAATTATTCCTCATTAACATTTACATGCGCGTGCATGTACAGTATATGTTCTTATTCACTACAGACAGGAACGTAAAAAATGCATAGAAGTAGCTGACGTTCGGAGGCAACGCCCTCCCGTGTCACGACACGTGACCTGGGCTTTAAAACAAAACAGCCCTCACATCTCACGTTACTGCATTTTTTTATCGGACCCTTTATTTTATACAATAATTATTTCGTGTTAATAATTTTAATTAATAATTATTAATTTAATATAACAATCCGTGCCGTGACTGACTGTAGATCATAGCCCGTGTAACAACAGCTAACACACACAAAGCTTGAACAACGATCTTTTTCGAGTGTTCTTGCTGTATTCAGATCGGGCGTACTTTATAAAAACCAAACATTTTCCTTCTTCAAATATTAGCTGGATAAGATCAGTCTGAGAAAACGTGATGTTTTTCTTACCGATGTTTGTTGCGGCTCCGTCTCGAAGCTGACGTTTAAATGTCTGGTCGCTGTTTACACACACTGAAACGTCAGCAGGCGTGCTATAGCGCGCATGTGCCGTACTGACGCCGTCCTTTTCCGCTTCGAATGTACCTAGAGTAACTATATGTCCAGTATTATAAATACTGGATTATATGGCAAAACAAAATGCCTTTTTTATACTCTACAACTACCCAGTGTGTTTATCACTGTTTAAAATGAATGCAACGTATTATTAAAATTATTCTACAAAAAATCAAAACAACATACCGATGTCGACCATTTTCAAATGTGTAAATTTCAGAAAACTTAAGTTTAAATGAACGTAGATTAAGAAGTGTGTTCGGCATCCTAAAATACTAAAACAATCGTTCGCGTTGTATTTTATTTCGAAAAACCGGAAGTAGTAAGTCCCATTTCAGTAACGTTAGCCTGAGTGTCGGAGAACAACTTCCGAGAGAGAGTTGGGAAATATGGCTGTGCAGGGCTTTTCTCCTTAAACACACTTTACTTTAACAGTATTTAAAACGTGAAATAAGAAATTGAAATATTTTTTATCTTCCGGGTATGAACGGTTATTCAACTGATTTCTGTTCCCGTTGTTTTATATCTGTTTTCTGATGTTGTGACGTTTCCTCTCCAGTCCCGCCTGTTTATCAGCATGTCCGACTTTGACTTGGTGCCAGTGGACGGTGGAGCCGCTGTTTACCTGCCGTCAGGGGAGACGGTGCTGGGCCGAGGCCCCCTGTTGGGGGTAAGTTAACACTACATTTACCTGTACATTCACGTTAACCTGAATATGTTAAAGCAGTTTTAATCATCTACGACAGAGTACACAGATAAAGCCCAGTACAATGTATTTGCCAGCTACAGCGACATCATATGGTCAAATATTGTCACTAAAGTTACGTTGGCGTCACAAAATATCATTTTATTTTAACTGATAATTGCAATGTTTGTGTAGATCGATATGAATAAACAAAATTGATATTGAAAATGCCAGTAAAAACTAACACGAAAACAGGATATAGCAGGGTAGACACATTAACATAAAAGTGCTCATCTTTATGGTCAGGATAGGTGGTGAATACATCATATAAAAGCCATGCAAAATTAATAACATACTTCACTTATGGCACCTTTGAGTTAAAGTGCTAATCAGTACAGATATGAGAAGATAAATTATATTTTAGTTTCCATTGTATACTGTGTTGTTGACAAGTACTTTTGCATCATTTCTCAGGTCAGTGATAAAAGAGTATCCCGACATCATGCACTGTTGGAGAATCTGGATGGACGTCTGCGCCTCAAGTCGGTAATTCTCTCTGCTTTCCTTACTAATAAACTAAGGGCAATGCAACTTCAAGTCCTTCAACATACATAATGTTATTATTATATTATTTGTGAAAATTTTAATTTTATATATTTTTTAATAAAATAAACTTTTAAGTAACATGAAAACCTCAAATTTATAGACCAGTTATGTTAGTTTATGCAATTTATATTTTTTAACTTTTTTATTGACATTTAGTAACATATGCAACATATGCATGCATTCAAGGGTCTGCCCAAAAAGATATAGACCAGATATAGGTTTCATTTTACTGAAACACTTTTAGTATTTCTATTGAGTTTTTCTCCTTTTTCTTTAATTCAGACCCATGTAAACCCCTGCTTCGTCCAGTCGTCCCTCACCGACGAACCTCAGCCTCTCACCAGGGACACTTGGTGGCCCCTACAGGATGGAGACTTCTTTTCCTTACTGCCTGGACACCTGATCTACCGAGTGGTGGCAGTGGACAGAGCCACTGACACCCGCAGGTACAACCATCATGTCCAGATCAAAAGGAGTCTGAAGAGTCTCTTGAATGAATCGTCGTGTCAGAGCAAGAGGAAGCGGCTGCTCTTATATTCAGGTCCGACCTTTAATCTTCGTGAGGAGGCGGCAGCAGCCATGTCTGTTGACTTGATTAAAACCAGCCTTGAGAGGATATTGTGTTAGTTATTGTTTCAAAGGTCTTACTCTTTGAAATTAAAATTAGAACGATGAGATAATAAATAAAGGTTTTCAAGTGAACTGTTCTTTTTTACGTAAAAAAGTTCTGCTTGCTTTTATTGCATGTATGCTATTTTTACTATTTATTTGGCAATTTCTGTGTTTCCTTTTCTTAAGCTTAGTTTCATATCAGTCAGTCTGGCTATTTTTAACCCAAGGAGAAAAACAGATAACAGCGGAATATTATTAACATTAGTTTCAAATGTGATTTTATGTTGAAGGGGTCAGGCTAATGAAGAAGACGAAGATGAAGAGATAGAGACAAAGGAGGAAGAACTTCCCAGTTCTAAAAATGGAGAGGAGGTGGATATAATTGATCCAATCCCAAAGAAGAATGGACAGAATCCTCCTCAGGTGGAGGAGGAAGAAGTAGAAGAGCAGATGGTTTGTGTACTTCACTGTGACCTTTTCAACTTTTGCTGCATACTTTCGCCAACTCTCCTTTTTCTGGTCAGCTAAAATGTGTTAGTGTTTGGTTTAGGCATCTTCATCATCTTTAACAACATTTTAAATGTTATGTTATGTAATTAATTGAGTTGTTTGTTGATTTATTGGTGGTTCAAATGTCTTGTTTATTGGTTTGCTTTTCAATAGGAAGAAGTTGCTTGCAAAGACAAAGTTGATGACACTGCAGTCACGTCTTCTAATACAACAAGGAGGAGAGACTTACCTGCCTGGATGATGGCAAATGCACCAACACAGACCTCTGACTCACCACACAAAGGTATCATTCTTACATGTGTGGGTCACAAGCCTATGTTTTACCCATTCATTTAAAGAGTTTAAAAATACTTTTGTTGTTTTGAACCCTTTTACTGATATGAAATACTGATAAAAAAGACTAGTTGACTTCTTGTTTGCTGTCAACAAACAACAGTAACATTAACATTAACATTCCCTGTTGTAGCTGAGCCAGTAAAGAAACGAAAAGTCTCTAGAAAATCTACAATCCCTGCTGCCCTCTCTCCTGAGAAGGTGGATCTCAGTGAGAACGTGGAAGAGGAGGAAAGACCAAGGAAAAAGATAAGGACTGTAAGTTCTTAAGTCATAGTTCTAAATGAAATCTACAGGAATAGTAAGAAAAAAACACGAATAACATTTTTTTTCTTCTCTTAAGGATGAGAATGTAGTGTTGGCAAAACCATCTGCTCCGGTTGTTGCTACTGCATCACACACACAAGTACCTGATGTCAGTGAGTCTGAAGAGGAGGACGAGGAGAACAAAAGGTCAC
The DNA here is from genome assembly GCA_016785265.1 of Paraplagusia blochii. Taxonomy (NCBI): domain Eukaryota; kingdom Metazoa; phylum Chordata; class Actinopteri; order Pleuronectiformes; family Cynoglossidae; genus Paraplagusia; species Paraplagusia blochii. The sequence goes on along the minus strand of JAFBJS010000210.1, from coordinate 474,844 downwards.
AAATTAAAGAACATGTTAATAAAGGTGAAGACCCTGTTGGGTTAACCGCCGCCTCGACTCCTATTAAACAAACACCAAGGAGACCATGTCCATACGGGAAGGACTGCTACAGGTGCGTGAGACTTGAAAACTAAAATATTAATAAATATATATACATATCATTGTTTTTCATTCACGTGTGTATCCAATGCAGATGTTAATGTGAAGATAGTTAATGATAATGTTAACATTAGCAGGCTGATCACAGAATATATTTTTAGGAATTTGATATATTAGTCGGGTGACACATTGCTCCTTCATTTCCACAGGAAGAACCCGGTCCATTTCCAGGAGTGCAGTCATCCCGGGGACACAGACTTTGAGGAGGAGGAAGAAGATAAAGAAGAAGAACTTCCTGAGTGTCCGTACGGCACCGACTGTTACAGGTGCAACAACGCAGCTGCTGTGACATTGTTTCAACAACTAGTGATTGTCTAACAATAAAGATTCCTAATTTTCATGTGATCTTATTTTGTAGCTGTGCTAAACCAAATTTACTTTGGTTACTTAAAATATTCTTGTCTTTTTTGTCTATAGGAAAAATCCTCAACACAGAAAAGAATACAAACACACAAAAAGGCCAGGTAAGTGTATCCATTTGACTCCTCAGTGAGAGTTCTGTTCTATAGGGATGTCCAATAATATTGGTGAAATGGTCAAATGATGTGTGCACTAAAAATAGTTTGGCGTTATAAATGGCTGTATATTTAGGTAAAAGTCACTAGGTGGCAGCATTGCAGCTCATTTAATAATCTCATACTCAAATAATTGTTAGCAGAGATATATTACAATAAAAATGTTTGCACAGAAACATAAATTAACATAACCGGGTCTGTATTGGTGTCAGTTAATAGTAAAAAGTGAAATTAAGTGTAATTATGTTTTTACTTAAAAACTGTGATTTTTCACTCTCACTGTAACTGACCAAATTATATTACATGAAAGTCTTAGTCAGTTTCCACCAAATATATCTGTCTCAACCTTCTTCACTCGTTAAATCATTAATTGATCTCTTTCTTGTCCAAACAGTTCGCGCTGCTCGAAATGCCGCCCAGAAGAAACTCAGCCGCGGTGAGGATAATGATGAAGACGAGTACGATGACAGTTTTATCGATGATGACAGCGAGGAGCTATCTGGAGGGGACTCGGATTATGTGCCTCTGGACTCGGACGACAGTGGCAAGGAAGATATTAAAAGACTGCAGAAGGAGGCCAAGGTTTTTTTGAAGAGGAAGAAGTAGAAACTTCTCAATTTTTTTGTAGTTTGGTAAAAAGCACTAGTAGATGAACATTTCAAGAAATGTAAAAAAAAAGCTCTCAGGTCCAGTGTGTTGCTTCAATGGGTATAAAAGGTTTTTAACCTTGTTTTGGGTTTAATAACCTTTTCATTTTATCTTTTTTTCTGTGGCCTTTGGTTGGATTGAACATCAACACTACACAGCACAATTCTTTTTAAAGATTTAACCTTTTCAAATGTCCTCAATGTATCAACATAATAACCATTGATTGCTTTACCCATTTTCAAAATAAAAGCCATATTTTCTAAAGGGCTAAGTTAGAACACACTTAAGCATTTACATTTTTTCAAATATACCAAAACAATGCCAGGGTTTTCAAAATAAAAGCCTGGCTTTATTAATGCTCACCTAAGAAACAGATTATCTGTGTTTTCCTTTAGTTTTTAAAGAAACATCAACTTCTCAGCATTCTCCTCGATGTCTTATTCTCTGTCCACACTCATGTCTTTTTAAAGTTAATTTGGTTCTCTCTAGCTCTGCACCTGTATGTATATAGGTTTTTATTTGTCGATGTTTTGTTCTCTGAGGAAAAATGTCCAAATGGCTCATAAACATATTTTTTTATTAAGACAAAATGGTCTTGGAGATAGACCTGTTGAGTGTCATCGTCAAATTCACAACTAATACTTATTATTAACCAATCAAGCGAAGGTAAGAATCTTGTCCATTTACTCAATCATCATTGGTAATTGTGTTCTTTAAATCAATGTTCCACAGGTCCTTATGTTGATAGATTTTGTTACAGACTAATTCTTGGTACTAGTCAATAATAAAGTGTTCTGTTTCACTGTTGTTTCTGCTACAGTCTCTGTGCCACTGTTGTAGATCTTCACCGACTCTACCTCAGTCGAACTCCGTCCACCTCCTCTGTCACTCGGAGTGACGATGTCCGTGCCTCGCCCTCTTCTGCATACTTGGTGGCCACAAAGGTCACCAACCTCAGTGGGAAGTTGCCTTTTCTTTTAAGGCGTTTGGCGTTGTTTCGCACACTGACAAAGCAGAGGGTGTTGATGACTCCATTGCTCATGGCGATACATTCGATGATGTAGAAGGCAACAAGGGAGTTCCTGTCTCTGGAGATGAGTGTAGGGAAAAAGTCCCGCAACACAGCAAAGCCATAATATGGAGTCCAACACAAAACGTAAGCAACAAGAACCAGAATCAGCACCACTACGGTTCTACGACGCCTCTGGAGCCTCTTCTGGATCTGCTCCGTCTTGAAGCCTGGAACGTCTTTGAACCACAGCTCCCTGGAGATTTGAATGTAGCAGACGGCCATGGCTGTCACAGGCCCCACAAACTCCAAGGCGATAATGAGGAGAAGGTAGGAGCGGTAGTAAACTTGCTGGTCCACGGGCCAAATCTGAGCACAGAAGGTTTTCTGGGTTTGACCCTGGACGTGTGGGTACTGAGTCTCGGAGGCCATGTAGGCAGAGGGGATAGAGATAAAGGCAGGGACAATCCACACAATCAAGATGACACAGCAGGCAGTTTGGTACTTCATTCGAGGTCTGAGAGGGTGGAGGATGGCCATGTATCTACAACAAAACCATGATATACCCATTAACTGTGGTCCAGTTCACTGGTGTCCCCTGTGGAGACTTAAAAGATCTTGAGACACCTCACCTGTCTACAGCGATGGCCAGCAGTGCGTTAGTAGACACGTAAAGCGAGACGGTGCGCAGATAGTTGGTGGAGGCACAGAGCAGGAGGCCATGATCCCAGGACAGCTGCTTGACCACGTAATAATCCAGCAGAAACGGACAACACACGGCCGCTACCAGCACGTCTGATACAGCCAGGTTGGCAATCAACAGGTTGGTTAGGTTCCTCAGCTGCTTGTAGCGGGCAAGGCTGGCAATAAAGAGGCAGTTTCCCACACCACAGACGAGCATGATGACCACCAGGACCACTGCAATCACCAGGGTGGCTACAAAGAAGGCTGTGCTCTTTGTGGTGTCTGGGATCTCGTCGGCTGGAACATCATAGTCCAGGAAGTAGTCTGTCAGAGACAAACTGTTGTTGGGCTGGTCGTCCATTCTGGGTCAAGTGAGCATGATCTGTTCCAGAGTCAGTTCCAGAGTCTGCTGAGTAGCAGTTGACACAGTAAAACAATAACCAGACCAGTGGGGTCCACAGATACAAGCTTCCCTCCATATGAGTTTACCATGTTGCAAGTAAGCAATTTTTCCAAGAGTGGAGACTGTGGAAGAGAGGAAAAAGAATAGCGTGAAGTCAAGAGTCAGGCATGATCTGTGATAGAAGAGAGTCAGCTAAGATGAAGGGAAAGGTTTAGAGGACAGTTGTGAGACTAAAAATAATGGATGGATAAGAGACACTGCAAAGCAGAAGACAGGAGACAGATCTGGAAGTGGAGGAGTTAAAGATGAAGAGATTCTCTTTAGTAGAGACAAGGATGGACAGGATCAGGAATGAGATGATTAGAGGGACAACACAGACAGGAAGGTTTGGAGAAAAAGCTAGAGAAGCCAGTTTGTTTAGAAGGGGGCAGTGGAAATGTTGGCAGAAGAATGATCCTAAAGATGGTGCTACCAGGTGGGAGGAAAAGAGGAAGGCTAAAGTGTGCCAAAGAATAATAGATGGAACGAGCAATGACAAATGGAAAAAGGTTAATAGATTGTGGAACCCCTGAAAAGGGACAGGATCAAAGGAAAAGAAGAAGAAGAGCTGTGACTGTATCTCTCTCTCTCCCTCTCTCTCTCTCTCTGTCATTATATGATCTTAGTCCTGTTTTTACTTCCAGTCCATTTCTAACCTTAGTAACCAACACTGCCTAGGTCACTGTCATCTCTTGGTTATTTTACCCGTTTTATAACAGAAATAAACAATAATAAATATTAATACCTATAAAAAATAAAAATGTTTTGACAATTATTAGTTTTATATTATCAGTATACTGTATTTATTTGTATGTATGGTTATATGTTCAGATAGGGGGAAATAGCATATTTCTGGGACTGTAACCTATTAATTCAATTTTAAAATTCACTTAAAATACAAGTAAATGTACACACAAGTACTGGGATTCCACTCTATTAGATGGGGGCTTTAGCACCATAGCAACCCACTGTTTTTGTACCATCACAGCATATATGTATACATACATATATATGTCCAGTCGTTTGTCATTCTCAAACACAGTGAAACACACATCTGCGGTACGTTTGATGACGTCACAGTTATTGGTTGAAGTCTCCCTGTTAATGGACTTCCCGCCATCGCTCTTCATGTGTCAGAATCGTCGGCGGAGCGAGGAATGTGTCGTCTCCGCGCTGAGGCCAAACACTCCACGTCATATTGAATGTAATAAACGCTGACGACTCATTACAACTCTCCATAACACAGACAACCGTCCTGATGTCGTCACTGTGACGTAACACACAGAGGTAAATACAGAAAACACTCATCTAAAAAGTACAAATGTTGCTGAATCAAGATCACTTTTTATTTCAAAATGAACTGTTTCATTTCAATATCATCTTATTGAAGGACATTTCGTATTTTATGGGCCTTTCTCATATCTTATATACCCTCGAAGAGTATACTGAGAAACTAAAGGCTATACTCTATATGCTTATCCAGACTGGAGACTCGACCTTAAATTCTAGTAACGCCGCCTACAGGTAAAAGAGGAACTGCATGCACTAATAATCACTATATAAAATACCAACAGTTCACCTCACTATTCAGTACTTCAACTGCACTGTGTGAATGTTTTTAGAAATCCCATGTTAGTTTTTGGTGGAAATATGGGTTTTGATAGTGAATATATTTATTACTTATTACACATAGTTTTGATTTTTATTATTTAGTGTAGTAATAGTATTGGTATAAATGTTATAATATTTACTATTGTTGTTTGATTAATAACCTTATATTTTCTACCATAATTACAGGATATTTAAAAAAGAAAAACAATATCAAACATGAACGTGTAAAAAAAGTGAAACTAACCTGTAGATGCTGTAATCCTCTCTGTGGGCTCAGATTCAATGGCACTGACCGAGAGAGACCAAGTGAGATACAGTTGGACAATGAGCTAGAGACAGAGTGAGAGGGAGCGACAGGGAGAGAGACTGAATGAGAGGGAAAGACGGAAAGAGAGACAGGGAGCGAGAGAGAGAGAGACAATAAAATAAAAGGCGAATAAATATGCAAAATATTGTTTTTATCAGTAAAATATGTGATCGGCTGTAATAGCCGTTTCTGTACTGTAAAATTAAAAAACTTTTAGATATTTCCTTTTATTTGGCTTTTACTTCGAAAGAAACAAGAGGAAGTACTGTAGTCTATGTTGGCTTGACGCAGCTCCCCATCCACCGCTGCTGCAGCATCCTTCTCCTCCTCCTCCTGCTCCAGTTCCAGCTCCTGCTTCTCCAGTTGCCACACAGAAACTGAAGCCCCAGACCCTCCAGGATGGACGACGTCCCCCCACTGCTGAACATCTGCGTGTCTCTGCGGATCCAGCCCAACGAAGGGCCGGTCTTCTTCAAGGTGGACGGAAGCCGCTTCGGTCAGACTCGAACCATCAAGCTGCTGACTGGATCTAAGTACAAGATGGAGGTTCAGGTGAAACCCGGAACCGTCAACGCTACGTAAGACCTCCGCTTTAAATATAGATATGTATATGCACATACGTTCACATACCTTGTTTTTTAAAATAACCATGAGGAGAAAAGGGTCGATAAAATATTAATAAAGACAAGAATAACAGAATGTGCTGCTGCGCCGCCCGCAGGTTGAACCAGTAAATACATCCAGAGGTTCAGTCTGTTCTCCAGGCTGATCCTACAGCTGACAGGGGCGTGCCCTTAAGGATTCGGGAATTACCAGATGAGACTAGATGAGGTGTTGATGAATTATTTCACCACATTTTCTCACGAAAGAGAAAATGTGGAAAGAGTGTTTACTTAATTCTTTTGTGTTGTCACTGCTGATTTTTGTCTCAACTGTTTGCAGAGAAGTGTTGTTCGATGACAGTAAGAGAGTGATTGTGGTTTTTATGTTAAACTTTATTGGTGGTGTGGTTAATCACTTTTTTATTGAGGCATTATTTTTGTGGCCGTTTACATATTGTTTATGGGTGATTAAAAATCTTTTAACATCATAAAGGTTTGTTGGTTTCAGCTCCAACTCTATGTGAGTTCTTGCACATCCTATAAATATACTAGATTGTGTTAAAAAAAAGGATTATGAAGTATTTTGGATTATAAATGTAAAAAATGCTGGACCCCCCTTTTTGTCTCCTATCTGGTAGCTCCACCTCTAGAATAATTCTTCTACCAATGCATCCACTGTCCCTCCTCTGAACATGTCCAAACCATCTCAATGTGGCTTCTCTAACTTTTTCTCCAAACCTTCCTGTCTGTGATGAGGTCATTAGACTGACAACAAAGAGGAAGGTTTGGACTGGAAGAGTTATCCTAGAGATGGAGCTACCAGGTAGGAGACAATGAGGAGATTAGATGCAGTAAGGGAGGGCATGGATGTGGTAGAAGATGGGGGAAAACGGGAAGAAAAAAAGGCTCACTATTTCCTAACCCTAATCTTTTTGTTTCTTGTATTTTTGATCCTATAGTCAGATGAACATAGGCGGGGTGATCTTCCCTCTGCAGCAGCAGTCTAAGGATGAGGACTGTGTGCTGTACCATGGCCTGTATGACACTGAGGGTGTTCCTCACACCAAGAGTGGAGACCGACAGCCAGTCCAAGTCAGCATTGAGGTAATGAACCACAACAATGCTACAAAAATAAATTAAACAACAACTGTGTCTCACTCTCTCTTTGATTCTCTTTGTTTTGGCTCAGTTTGAGAAGGCTGGGACATTTGAAACAGTCTGGCAGGCCAAATATTACAACTACTACAAGAGGGAGCATTGTCAGTTTGGAAACAAGTTCAACAGCATTGAGTACGAGTGCAAGCCAAATGAGACGCGAACGCTCATGTGGATCAACAAGGAGTCATTTAACTGAGCCACAGTTGTCCTGAAACTGCTGCCACTGTCGCCTACATAACACACACCAGGATCTTCATTGCAGATAAACTTCAGACTTTGGGTGAATTAGGCCACGGCATACAGGTGATTGCAGCAGAAGATTATGTTTTGTACACAAGGAAATAGTGTTCACAGGCCAAGTGGGTCCTGAAAAGTTGTAAATAATTGACTGCAGGTTTTAAAACCATCATCATCAGCTGTTTTACACCTGATAAATATATAACGTGAAGCTGTAGCCTAACTGTTTGACAGCTTGAAATATTTAACCTGGTCCTTCTGGCCCAGAACACAGTTATCAGTTTATAGTTTGGTCATCCTAGAAGAAAATGTGAGCAAACCTGCTGGAGAATTTAGTCTAAATGTTTGTATTTTATGTGCTGCATTAAGTTATTATTCAGTACCTTTGACATTCAATGAATTGTTGAAGGAGTTACAGTGCTGTGTATCCAACCATACTCCAACCAGTCACATCCTCTGATCTTTTATGATTGGTTTTTAGGTTAGTTTGTCTGTAAATTGACTTTGGTTAAAGAATGGATTAGTGTTGGTACAATAGTGATACTTAAACGCTCTTACTTCAGTACGGGCTCTACCAAAATTAAATGTGAATAGAAACGTACCTGGCTTTGCATGAAGAGTCTTGGTGTTTGAGGTGTTTTTGGACCTCACAGATCAAGGAATGTAAAGTTGAGTTTAGTCAGTGATCGATGTAGCTTAAAGAAGGAATCCTTTATTCTGGTTTATTCTGTTATTTTTATTTTTTTCAAAAACTGGATTTTTTTCTTAGAAAACTACTACTTTCTAAGGAAACTAATGAGATGAACTCAGGAATCTTGGAGGAGAAAATGAGGATAAACAATATCAATCAACTTTGGTGCTTATTTTCCCACTTCACTTTAAAATTTGAAATCCTTTGCAAGACGGCATACATCCCCAGAGACCACCACCTTCCCTTCTCCCAGTGACTGTCATTCACAGATGTCATTACGATTTGTCAGCTGTCAAATTAGAGAAAAAAAAACTCACACTCACTACCAAGTAAGAAACAAACATATATTTTTTTCTAACGATCAGAATCAACCCAAGCTGGAATCTGACGTCAGTGTCTCTGTGATAATGTGATAGGCTTATTTAAAGGGTACATTTGCAACAGTTACACTGTTAAAATACCAAGGCTATGCAAACAATTACAATACCTGATGGCAGATTCTTAACTAACTCCAATTTAAAATTATCCTAAAGACCTATTTGGCTTTATAATAAGAACGAGCCCAAAAGTAAAAGTAAGTGGTTTTATTAAATGTATTGTATGTGTGGACATGTCTATGAAGTTAATGAATTATTGCTGTAATTTGCCTTCTTGGTGAATAAATATATTAACAAAATATTTTGCATTCCACCCCATTTGACAAAGACATTGGTACGGATGAAGGTCATGATATTTAATTCCAAATGTACAGAATTTATTGCTCTAGCGAAGGGTAAAGCTCGTGTCTGCGCATGTGCTGCAAACTACTGCGTATTGGCTGCCCAGCCTTATTTCTCTTCAACACAATTTCGAAAGGAATTCTGGGAAGGGCAAGATGGCGGGACGCTCAAACGGCGCGCTGCCAGTCCAAAGACATGACAAGATAAGGCGCCGGTGATAACAAGGAAGATGAACCGAGGACGCAGACCTGCGGCGTCGGACTCTTTTGTTGCAACATCACCGAGCGACCTCAGACCGAACCGCCTGAGGAGGAAGAGCAGGCTTAGCCAGGCTGAGGCGCCAGAGTCCCGGAGTGAGGAGCGGACAGCAGGTCTGTCGTACGTCATAAGTGTAAACATATCATACCTTATGTCGCAGTGACCAAAAACTTAATGTACACCAGGTTATGTTGATGTACTGTTATATTCCTGAAAGTTTCAAATTTACAATCTCCTTAATCAGTATTTCTGTTTTCCTCTTGAAGACTTCAAGACTCCAACCAGGATTTTAGGTTCCAAGACATCTATCGATTTGACAGGAGAGTCTCCGCACAGTGACTCAGACTTTCACCATGACATCATTTGGGATGCTGCATCTCCTTCACCCAACAGACCGGGTGAATTTTTCTCCTTTTTTCATATTTAAAGACAAAAGGACAACAACAATGACCATCCTGGTGTCAACATCAAAATGTTAAGATGCAGTTGTTCTAATTCAAATGAAGGATATTTTTGCAAGTTCACCTATATACCAAATAACCCAAACTAGAAATTTAGTGTTATGTTTCACCTGAAAATTCACATTGTTTTTTTTGTTTTTTTTTAATGTATGCCACTAATTTTGTATTTTCAGGACGAAAAGGAAAGAAACAAGCAACTACTGCTGTAAACATTTCAGAAATTGTGAGCAGGATTGCCCCAAAGGTTAGTAAAAAATAAAACATTAGAGAATAAATAAAATACAATCTAAAAAATTGTTGATAGTCTTTGTTATTTTTTTTTTTTACATGTTTTCCAAATGTTTACCACCTTGCTTGTACCTCTGAAGCATGGCCGACCACAGGTTACAGAGCCAACATTACAACAGTGGATCGGAGACAGCTTTGCCATTCCGTGCACTCCCGATGTTCAGGCTCCCAAACCAAAAAAGAAATCCCCCAGGTGGGTTCAATCTAAACGCAATCATTGCAGAATCTGCTGATATTTATTGAGTTGATAATTTTTGCTCATAGTTCTAAAGCATAATGTGAGTGTTTTTCATGTCTTTGTTTCTTCTCTGCTCTCTATTGGGTTGACCAGAGTGGATGACCTACTGAAGCTTGCCAAACAGTTTGACTTCAACATGTTTTGTCAGGATGAGAAGAAAGCTGACATTATTCATCAGCAAAGTTTGGAGCTTCTGTCTGAGGACATCATGAATTTTGAGATGGCAACCATTTTGCCAGTAACATCGACAAATGCAGGGCCTGAAGATGATGCATGCAACGTCATTGGGAACCAACCTGAAGACGATGACATAGATTTCCTGTTTGATGGACCAACACAACATCTTAGTGGCAACTTGACGCCTGCGTCACCTTCCCAGGTTCCTCTTGTGAAACCTGAGTCAGGATTATGTGGGAAAACTCCCTCTGCAGGTGTGAGCAGCAATGTCAGAGCAGCAAATGACAAGTTTGAGGACGACTGGGAAAACGATGACCTACTCAATGACTCTCTGGTGTTTGAGATGACACAGAATCCACAGAATTTTATTTCTCCTAAGTACTGCTCAACACAAAAACCTCCTGGTGGAGGTGCAGCACACAGTGAATTGTTTTCTTTTGCAGTGAAAAAAAATAATACACCAAGAAGAGCAACATTCAAACTTGAGTCAAATCCTCTTACCAGAGAAGGGACATTTCGAGCAGATGGGCATTTGAAACCGGTAAAGAAAGACAGTCCGTTAAAGCAGGATTTAAGCAATGCAAATGTTCAAGTCAGCAAGACAATTGACTCCAACTCAAAAACATTACATTTACCTGCATCAAATATTTTAGGCTCCAAATCGGGCACAAACGCAGCCCTCGTAACAACCAGTGTCAATCTTCAGAACACATGCGAGACAGGTTCTGCTCAGTTAGCAACAACAGGTTTATCTGACTTCCTGGATGATGACTTGGATGCCATCTTTGCGTCAGACCTAGCGTGGGACGATCCAACTGATGACAACCTGCTATGTGAGATGAGCGAGGACGTGGAGAACAACATCCAGAGGCTGGAAAATGGGACAGCCAAACAGAGTAACGTTTCAAACAAGAGAGCACCTCTGCAACCAACCAACTATCAATCTTCATCACACAAGGTCACCTCCAAAGGTAGACCAGCATCTACGGTTCTCATTGGTACATCTGTCAAGACAGCTGTGAATACAACTGTAATAGATTCTTTTAGAAACATACAAACAAAAACTTTATTGGGAACATCTCTGCAACAAGGCAACCACTTTCCAATATCAACTCCTCCAGTGCTGCCAGCCTCATCATCTCAGAACACTGTCAGAAACCAGTTCACCTTTAAGAAGCCAAACATCCCAACAGACAAAGGTTAAGTTTGTTCCTTTTTCTATGTATTAAGATCAGGATAGAAAAGAACACAAGAGAGGCAGAGTGGGGGAGTCTTACACTTCTTACACTGTTTGTTGTGTTTTTCTTGCAGTGCCAAGAAAATGCACAGCAGCTGAGATTGAGCTGAAGAAACGACAGGCCCTGGAGCGAAGACAACAGAAACTTCAGAACCAGGCCCACAACTTCTGACCTGTGAACTGTGTTTTCTTCCAGCCAGACATGCACAAGCTTTCTTTGCACTACAATCCTTTAAAATTTCACACATGTTTCGACAAATACAGTGTAAAGTTGAAATGAACCATTCCTAGATTTTAATTTATCTTTAAAATCAACCTTTTAAATGAATAAACAAACTTATGTTTGGTTAGTTATGTTATGCTTGATTTTAACTAATGGACAAAGCTACTTTAAAAAACATCACGATTAAAGCCTGTTCTGTAAATAAAATTGTCCTCTACAAATAGTGGTACACAAAAACAAAGATGGGCCATCAAAAGACAGTCGGGGACACTGGAACAGGTTCACCATACAATGGACAATTAAGAAAATAAACATTAAATTCATAGATAATAAAAATTGTGAAGATTTTTAAAATATATTTTGGCTGTGCTTCTGATTGCAAAATTGTTAAAAGTAAGAAAATTACAATAAATAATTATGTCTTGTACCGACTTTTGTTAGTCCTAGACTGAAGCTTGTGTGCTCTTTATTGTGACTGTCCCATGCAATGATCAGTCCTTGTCATCATTAAAATGGGTGAAGTACCGGAGTGTGCCGCGGGGGGTGGTATTTGCAAACTTATCCTTGTTATATCCGTTGAAGAAAGGGCAGCTGAGCAGCAGCTAAAGCTAACGTGATGTCTACAGCCTCCAGGGTTGTCCTCGGCGTCTCTGTGGTTCTGACTATAAGCACCGTTGGAGCCGTCCATCTAAAACAAAACTGGGACAGACAGGTAACCAAACACGAGCGACCCGAGGCCAGCGGTAGTTGGCGAGCGGCTTACAGGTCGACACCGGTCCGTCGCTGTTCGAAGGTTAAATGTAATGAACTCGATAAGTAAAGCTGTGGCTCAGTGCTTCATCCTACCATTGTCCAGTCAAAAGTCATTTTAAACAAAAAATAAACTTCCTACGGGTTAAACCATCGAACGGAGTTGTGTGTTGTAGATTCTCTACAAAAAGTCAAATTTTTTAGTAAAAACCTTTTATTGATAATGGCAACATAAACTTGACAAAATGTATCTATTGTTGTACTAAACAATACTTCCAGGAGTAACGTCTTTGTGTTTTACTTCAAACGAGACCGACACATTATTTATTGAAGTGTGTGTTGCATATTTGTACTGTGTTATTACAACTTGGTTAAGACCAATTTTCGTATCTTTTCCTTGTATTTCCTTTGCATCTTTTATTATCACTGCAGAGTAAATGTGTATGGATAGAAACAGATGTGATGTATTGCTGAATATTTAAGTCGGCTCTTATTAGTTTTTTTAGGTATACAGTACTAAGGTTAAACTGTGGTGTGGTTGCACAAGGCAGCAGATTAATACTTGCAAAAGAAATTTTTTTCCAATTGTATTAGGAATCACATTATCCTGATCCTGACGAGTTTTATGGTGCAATTTCAATGATAGTATTATTTAAATAATACACTCTAAACCTACTGAAGTGCTTCACTTTAAAGAATAAGAAAATATAAAAGCAATGTTAATAGTGCATGTCCACTGATAAAAATACTGAGTACAATGGCTGCTGTGTAAACCTTACCTTTCTGTTCTTCTCGTGACTCATCTATTCTTCAGCGTCTCCACGAGGGCGTGCTCAGGGATCTAGAGCGGTTAGAACGAAAGAAAGAAAACTTGCAAAGACTGACAGAACAGAGGGTTCTGACCAGACAGCTGGAGGAGGAGCGAGAGCGCAGGAAGTCTGGGCTCTGACCTGTGATGGTGCGTCACAGTCCTTAAGTCTCGGAGATGGACAGCAGCAGTGAGCCACTGGTTGGAGGTGAAGATGAGGCAGCCTGTACGTCTGCCTCTGATGGTTTGGAGGAGGGTGAGGTGGAAGGAGAGACGCTACTGATTGTGGAGTCTGAGGACCAAGGATCTGTGGATCTGTCACACGACCAGAGTGGAGATTCGCTTACCAGTGATGTTGGAGATGAAGCTGATGGTGCCTGGGCCTGTGAAGATATGGCCTTCTACTGTGAACGCTGTCATAAGTGGACACCTGCTGGTAAATAATTCAATTAAAAAGTCACAATTACAGGTGTCATTAAAACTGATTTAGTTTTGAATGGTGATAAACTTTGGTATGTCAAAGAAAAACAGAATATGAATCCGTTGTTAAGTTTGTGTCTGTGTTCAGCTCAGCTCCGTGGTGAACAGCCCAGTTATCTGAAAGGAGACAACTTCTTTAAATTCATCTGCACGGACTGTTCAGAGGATGGAAAGGAAAGCTTTGAAAGGATGAGACTCACCTGGCAACAGGTAAACACAATCACACGCATACATGAAATATATATGTGTGTGTGTGTATTAAGAAAGAAGAAGCTGATTTGCTGTATCTCTAATCACTCCTGTTGCAGGTGGTGATGTTGGCCATGTACAACCTGTCTCTGGAAGGCACTGGTCGCCAGGGTTACTTTAGGTGGAAGGAGGACATCTGTGCTTTCATTGGTCGACACTGGAATTTTCTGCTTGGGACCAGGTCAGTTTTATCCACCCTCCTGTCTTTTGTTTGTTAAATTAAAGTTGAATTACAACAGACTATAGTTCCGTTAAGGAAACATTATGACTAATCAAATTCCATCAATCAATAACACAGAAAGAAGACTTCCACCTGGTGGAGCACAGTTGCAGGCTGCCTGTCTGTTGGAAGTCCAGCATTCTTCCGATCAGGAGCACAGGAGTTCGGAGAGCCTGGATGGTGGAAACTGGTCCAGAACAGACCTCCGACTCTTCGACCAGAGGTGGACAAAACTGCAGCCAAAACAAAAGGTAATATATACTTTTACCTTATAAAATTCCCTATGACTGGGATTCTTTCCTGTAAAATATATATATAAAAAATATATATATTTGGACAACCTCTGTTCTTTATATCTTTATCACATTTTATATTACCTGTCAAGTGTTTAACTTAAGACAGGAAATCATTTTGTTTTATTATTCTTTATTTTGGGGCCGTTTCATTCCATTTTATTCAAATTCTGTAAATAAAACTTAACATACTTTCTTGACCTTCAGCCACTAAACCCGTCCTGGATCCAATCATCACCGTGGAGGGGCTGAGGAAACGTGGCGCACGGAACCCAGTGGAGAATGCAATGCAGCTAAAGGAGAAACGTTCCCGCACTCAGGAAGCGAAAGACATCCGCAGGGCTCAGAAGGAAGCGGTGGGAGGCTACGCAGACCGGAGCACCTCCTCCACCCCCGTCAAGATGGGTGGATCACGTGGTAGTAGTACAGGACGCAGGCCAGATCTGGTCCTGGAGAAAGGCGAGGTCATAGATTTTTCTTCCCTAAGCTCGTCAGACAGGACACCACTTACCAGCCCCTCACCATCACCTTCTCCTGACTTCTCCGCCCCGGGGACACCCGCCTCTCACTCGGCTACACCAAGCCTGCTGTCGGAGGCCGACCTCATCCCAGATGCCATGCCTCCACAGGCGCTGTTTCATGGTGAGCAAAAATTTGACCCATGTTTAAAATATATTGTTGGTGTAGAAACTGTAGCTTTGGAAGCCAAATGTTCTGTGAACCTCCGTGAGATGGGAAAAACTGTGTAGAAGTGGCATGACAGATATATTATTTCTGTATATTCCCATATAACATCATATAAAAAAAGAATTGTGATATGGTGAGGGAGCAAAAGATAAACTGAGATTGTTTTGTAAAATGTTGTTTTGTAATGTCTTTGTTACAGATGATGAAGAGTTAGAAACAGAGGGAATGATTGACCCGGGGATGGAGTACATCCCACCTCCCAGCACCAACCTCCTGGCCAGAAAGAAGCTCCGACCACCTCCACCTCACATCAAACGAGAAGCTGAAAGTGAGGATGATGATGGTCGTGAGTGTGAAGAAGACTTTGAGGAGGCAGTTGGACGAAATGAAGGTGCTTCCATCAATGCAGGAGCTGGTGTCGGTGCCGCAGCTCCTGAGCGCAGGAGGTTGATTCATTCAGAGAAGTCAGTCGGCGGTGGAGGCGCCTCCCAGCCACCACGATACGCTCCCCTCACACTGTATGAGGAGAAGATGTTGCTGCGCCGTTTAGACGTCTGCCCCCTAGCTTTAGCTGTCACCCCACAGGCCAAACGCCTTCACAGAAAACTGCTTATCCGCCAGGCCAAAAGGCAGAGAGGGCTTCCCCTGTTGGACATAGACCAGGCTGTCAGTGCTACCCTTAGCCTGGTAGGTGGGATCTATGGTGCACAGGAGGGAGGGACAACATCAGGAGTCGGAGTCACGGGCAAGTTTTGCACAAACAGCCAGGAGCTGCGAATCCTTGACCGCTTCCAGGTACTTAAGATTGTCATTGTTATTGTAGCTTTACTGTATTAGAATTGTACAGTATAAACTATGTATATATGCAGACAAATGTCTCGTCCAGAAGAGGTCTCCAGCAGCAGTCTGTGTCATTTTGGCACCGTCTGATGGGAGCAGAAGGAAGTTTGGAGCAAAGCATCAAGAGTCCATACACTTCACGCATCCTAAAGCCTTACATCAGGTATAGCAGAGCAGGTGTGAGTGTTAAAACTGTCAGAAGAGCTTTTGTGATAGCTCAAAGTCATATTCATGGTTTGAGTCTTGTAGAAAATGTTGGTGTTGGAGCCTAAGCCAAGTTAGTCCCAGTAGTCATGTGTCTGTTTTCATCCTCAGGAGGGATTATGAAAATCAACCGTTGAAGCTGCGGTTACTGAAGGAAATCAGAGCGTACCCTCACAGGTCAGATCCAGATTGGTGCCCTGAAACTGAGGCTCCCATTGACTACTGCTATGTCCGCCCAAACCACATTCCCTCTGTCAATGCTATGTGTCATGACAGCTTCTGGCCAGGTGAGGCTGATACTATTCTCAGACCTTCTATCTCTTCCTGGTTCTGCACTGCTGAGATGCCAGTTTTTTCCCATTTCTCCTTCACCCCAGGTGTGGATCTATCGGAGTGCCTGCAGTATCCGGACTTCAGTGTTGTTGTCCTTTACAAGAAGGTGGTTGTTGGCTTTGGCTTCATGGTTCCTGATGTAAAGTACAACGAAGCGTACATCTCTTTTCTGCTTGTGCATCCTGAGTGGAGAAGAGCTGGCATTGGTACATTTATGATCTACCATCTCATTCAGGTTGGTCAAGTTCAAGTTGCCTCAGTAACTGCTCATTATGGCTAACAGAGTAGCCATGACTTAAACTAGGGACTTCTCCAATGTGTTAAAACTATTAGGGAGGTTTGATATTGACTTTTGCCAACATCTGAAAATTGTCCAAACACTTGATTTCTGATTCACTTTATAATTTGTTTTAGCATGTTATGATCCATTAAAGAGGTACAGTCTCAAATATTGGGTTTCTGTCTGAAGATTAAATGAGGGTGACAACAGCACTTAGCGTAGAGGTTCATTAACAGTGGATTAAATGTTTGTATTCTATCAGGACAAAATGTTGCTCAACAATATAAGGTTGCTTCAACTGCTTCTGTTTATAGCTAAGATCAAACCTAAGTGAGTATTTCTGCGTGTTGTGCATTTCAGACGTGCATGGGGAAGGACGTGACGTTACACGTGTCGGCCAGTAATCCCGCCATGCTGCTGTATCAGAAGTTTGGTTTCAAGGCTGAGGAGTACATCTTGGACTTCTATGACAAATATTATCCTGTTGACAGCACCGAGTGTCGCCATGCCTTCTTTCTCCGACTGAGGCGCTGAGATGTACATGTTGACACCTGTTCTGCAGGTTGTCGCAGCACGTGGACAGAATCTGACCAATCATTTTTCTTCTGACTCATAAGTGAAACACTTCCTTCGTCCAACAGCAGGAGCTGGAGATATGCAACACTGTGGCTCATAACAGGATGTGAAAAATGCCTCTCTGACTACAACACATTGCAGAACAGCCAGTAAAGCCATCATTTGAACAATATAGAGTTTGTTGTATTCTTTATAGTCATTTTTTTATTTACAGTCACAAACACAGATGTCACAAACATATGATGATGGAGCAGATAACGTCACCAAGTAAAGGTTAGACCACCTCGAGGCTGTGTTTGGGCTTCCTTGATTTGTCCAGCACGTTTCTCCCTGCGTGATTATTGAACAGCGCCACCATGTCCTCACAGCCAGAGTTCACAGCAATCTCATACGCTGTCTGACCATTTGCGTTTTGTTGCCTCACACTAGCCCTACAGCTGTAGAGTGGAAACAGAAGATGACATTACTATCACTTCAACTGTGTGTGTGTGTGTGTCCAGATGAATCATACCTTAGAAGGACCTGGGCACACTGAAGACCCTCTGAACCCCGCGCTGCAGCCTCATGAAGAGCTGTGTTCTTCATTCTGACCAGGTGAAATATTAAGGTGCAGTCGCATTTATGGAAACAAGCAAGAAAACAAATCTAAATCCTAAAAGAATTAAATTGTTAAACTTTTAGGTAGGGATGGGCAATATTATGTAAGTATGTAATGTCTCAGAAAGTTATCAGATTTTTTTTCCTGATAGTTAATGAACCTAGATAAAGCAATTGATGGATATTGCCAAATTGTGTGTTGAAAAAATATTGTGGGTTTGTGCACTGAATGCCTGTACTAGCAACTCATACAGTGGTTGGTACAGATAAATACAAATAAACAGTCCTTTATCAGGCATTGTAAGAGTTAAGACATTGTCAGTATTTTGGGCCTTGGCAAAAAAAAAATAATCAGACAAACCTACTTTTAAAATTTCATACCAGGAAAATGACAACTGTAAATTTGAATACTTCATCCTTTTCAACTGTATTGTTAAGTATCATTGTGAAACAGCAGGGATCCAGAACCATCTTAATGTTCAGTCTTTTATAGAAACTTTAAACAAAGAATGTAATGTATGATGCCATACCGTCCAGACTTCTGGTCAACATCTGCTCCACGCTGTATCAACACAGGAAGTACATCATGATGACCATTGACTACAGCCACTGCTAGGGCATGTTGGCCATCATGGTCGCAGCAAGAAGGGTCTCCCCCCTAGTAGTGTTGAGAAAATCACAAACATTTTGTTACTAGTACCAAAGGTTTATATTTGTTGTTATATCTTGTGCACAAGTTAAACATTTTCTAGCTTAAAAAAAATCATTATCCATCAGACCAGACTATAAAGGATCATTTGATCCCAGGAAACTAGCTGATTGGCTACAGAAACAGATACCTGATCAAGAAGCTCCTGGACTACACCAACATGTCCTAGTCCTGGACCGAGTTCTTTCAGCAGCTGAACATCCTTCATCTGTAAAGACCCATAAAGAGTGAGAACACAAGTTTTTCAACTCTTCTTCAACCACCACAGGCCTGGCATGTTGAACTCTAGAGGTACACCCTTCAAACTGATATGTTTTTTTTTTTTCTTGCCGTAGGTTTGGGCGTCAGGTTCCGTCTGTAGCGTTTGATCCCACCTGTGCTCTGCTCACTTCCTGTCACAGTTAAATATTACAAGTTATGGCTAGATTTGAGTGACAGCTTGTTGAAAAAGGCTAGTTGCATCATCAGATTTTAGGACCTTTGTAACTAAGGTCCCCACTGCTGCTGGTGTCAGCAAAGCGCTCCATAATACTGCTGAGACTTCCAGTTCGTCCTGTGGATAGAACCCGACCCACCGGTCCAATGAGAGAATCTGACAGATCCACAATATTGTCCTCAGGGAATGCCTTAAACCAGACACAGACTGTCACGTTATGTAATCACAAACATTTAACAAGTGGAATAAATGTGCCAGATGAAAATTTACCTGTCTTATTTTGGCTGCCGCAGACACAAAGCTAACAGTCAAAGTGACTTCACCACCATCATCTTCAAAAACAGCAGAAACCAGCTGAGGGCGCCAAACATGACACATCAAACACTCAGGTAAGCAAGTCTCAACCAACACCAGGTCACAGGGTAACAGGGTGGTTGACCAGGGGCAAGCACTTGAAGACAGGCAAGCCAGGCAGTTGCTTGGGTGTAGTTGCACCAGCCAAAGATTTGTTTTGCTCCATACACTGAAGCCTCAGTGATATCTTACAGCGATATCTTACCCAACAGACCCAAGCACTGCCCCTGAGTTGGACTAAGTAACAGCTGTTACCCTGCCAAGTCGAGGTTCTCCCACCAGTGTCCTGAAGGGGGCGTTGTTTTGTGTGTAGCTTCTCAGGTGGGCACAAATATGATCCAGCTGCTTCCTCCAGTAACCTGACAACAAAGTCAGTTAAGGATTGTTTTAGTACTACTATTCGCGTACTTCAGTAAGATTCTTATGAGTTCTCCGATCATTGATAAAAATTGGATAGCACAATGACTTGGTTTTACCGAATTTTGGAATCTGGAATCATACATAGGGTTCTAAGAGGTTTACTTCAGTTTTTGGAGGAAATGGCCGCATGTATCATTATAGATTCCAATGTCAATATATTCCGATATCGGAATTGGAAATTATGCATTTAGACAATATTGTCATATCAGACATCGGCAATAAGTTGGAATTGGACATCCCAATTTGTTTGTTTGTTTGTGCACAGTACATACAGACTGTTCTAAATGTAGTTCCGGTAGTATTAGTACTGTCCGTAGAGTTTACCTCGTCCTGGGCTAATAGCACTTCGAGGTGGTTGTCGGTCTCTGCTCGGCTGCTCTCTGTTGAACTGAAGTGTCCTCTGTTGGCCCTTATTGTGAAGTTCAGCGGCTGAGGGGAAGAACAGCCCAACAGTCTGGGTGCACTGGTCCACAGTGGGTGGGGCCACCTTTATAGTTGGAATACAATCAGACTGGTGCCCGGCCTGAGGGTAAACGACCGCAGCCTATAGGTCAATGCTGATGTGGAGATTTTAATGTCAGAAACAGTGACATACCTGGTGAGGGCCAGCACCGTTAACAGGATGGCCATTTTCCTGAGTGGGTGGGGCCTCTGCTTCCTGATGTACACCACAGTTGGCACAGTAGAGGGCGTATGGGGGGCCACTTGCTCCACACTGCCAACAGGTCACAAAGCTGGTGGCACGAGTGGACTGCAGACATAAGTCACAGTTATAAACTTTTATAAACACAGTTATAACTTATAACTTATGCATTAATTATGATTGTATGTATGTTTGCAGATGCCCTTATGATCTGTAGCAAGAATAGGCAGCAACTAGAAGAAAATCTAGAGAAGTGGAGTTTTGCATTTGAGAGAAGAGGAATTAATGTAAATCATAGCAAGACAGAGTATATGTGTTTGTTTGGGGAGGGATAGTAGGATAGTGAGGTGAAAGGGAGCAGAGGAGGAGAAGGAGCAAGAGTTTAGATATTGGCAGTGGAGACTGTGGAAGAGAGGAGAAGAATAGAGTGGAGTCAGGATGGAACAACTGGACAGTATCAGGAGTGATCTGTGATAGAAGAGAGTCAGCTAAGGTGAAGGGGAAGGTTTACAGGACGGTGGTGAGACCAGCCATGATGGATGGATTAGAGACAGTAGGAATAGGCAGAAGACAGATGCAGAGCTGGAGGAGTTAAAGATTCTGAGGTTCTCTTTAGGAGAGACAAGGATGGACAGGATCAGGAATGAGGTGATTAGTGGGACAACACAGACAGAAAGGTTTGGAGAAAAAGCTAGAGAGGCCAGATTAAGATGGTTTGGACATGTTATCTTTTGTCTGTCTTCACCTTACAGCCGCACCAGTCACAGAATCTGGCGTCACTTTGGTTTAAACGTTTACACCTGGAGCAGGACAACATCCTGCCTTGTCCTGTGGGACCAGGGGTGACACGCCCGTCCTGCACAACACACAAACACAAAAGGATGTCTCAGATGTCTTCAGATACAGTCAGCCTATTGTGTCACCTGTGTGTGTTTGTGTATGTTACCAGTTGGAGTTGATTCTCGCAGGTGAGACATGTCGTCATGTGACCTGGAGTCCCACTTCCACAGGAACCACAGACAATTAGATCCTGCAGCAACCAGAATGTGTGTAAACAGTGACACTTGAATAGTTTGTTGTGTGTGTGTGTGTGTGTGTGTGTGTGTGTGTGTACCTGTAGCGATTGTTGGATCTCTGGTTTGACCGATGCATCACATATCAAACAAGTCTGAGCGTTGACTGGAACCCCAGTGTTACAGAACACACAGATAATCTACAGAGATTATTGAGCTTGTATTAGCAAAATGAACTTTGAAAATAAAAGGCTCTATATAAAAGTGAAAGTCACTAGATGGCAGCATTGCGGCGGATTTAATTCCCCTCATACAATCGTTCCTGTAGATTCATAAATAAATCTTTGTGGTAGATTACGATAGAATTAGGGGTGAAAATGAATTGAACCAGAAAAGACTACAAACTGTTTGTGTCACTAATGCAATACCTGTCCACCTTCCACAGGAGGCAGTCTCTGCTCAGGTAGTGGAGGAACCACAGCTCCACAGTGAGAACAGAACCTTGCAAAAGGGTCGGAAGGACGGGCACTGTGACACTGTGAACACCTGAAGAGATGAACAGATACTGGGAGTTACAGGTACAGAATGAAAAGACAGATGTAGAACAAACACGCAGAAAAAGTACTCAGAGGACGGGGTCAGATGAGACTGACAAAGGCAAACCCATAGGGGCCGATAAAGGTAAGGTTTGAAAACAGACAAGACAGGGACAAACAAACGGTCACTGTCGTACTGTAGAAATTTGTTCTCCTTGATCTGTGGTGTGTTTGAGGCGTTGAACTTCTGTCAAACAGGAAACAACTACATTAAAACCCAGATTTCAACAGGGGGCGCTCTCATCAGAATCTGTCAGTGTTGAGGTGGCTGATTACAGCAGGTGAAGTCGGAGAGCCAAGTAGACGGGTCAGGACACAGGGAGCCATTTGCAGAGAGTGACGTCCCATAACACTGGATGTTGGGGTCAGACGACAGGACGACGTGTGATCATGTGACTGATCCTCTCGCTTCTGTGACGAACACGAAATGTTGACTTTACTTTCTGCCTCTTGTAAGGTGGATGGTGGTCTTAGTGATGAACCTGCAGAGTTCTAAAGAGAACATCACAATCTCAGAACAGGACCATCATCCATAACAAGTAAAATAAGAAATTTAGTTCATGATGAAATCACAGACAACAACTCTTGCTTGTGGGTGTGAGACACGCGTTTAGTAACGGCGTTACAAGTAAGGCGTTAGTCCCAACCATAGGCGTAGCCGCGGGTGGGCCTGGGGCCGCCCATTTGTTAGTCAGGCCCGCCCCATCCAATGAGAGGGCTGACTATGTCATAACAAGGGATGATGTTCATTGTCAAACTTAGGCTATAATACTTTGGGGTTGGGCCCCGCTGATTTTTTCCGGGACCCACCCATTTTATGGGTTCTTGCTACGCCCCTGGTCCCAACACTGGATCTAAGGCTTTGATTACCTGTCGCTCACTCCTCAGGTGTTTCTCTTTCGTCTGCCTCCTGCCGTCTGAATCCAGAAGATCAACTAGAAAAACCTTTGTTACCACAGAGCTCTCTCTGCCATCACTACAGAGAAAGTGAGAGTGACAGAGACTTTTCAATGAAAAGTTTCATTATTAACAGTAATAATATTCTTTATTTATACTTTCAGCAGATTTCCATTAAAACTGGTCTCCACAACTGTAACCCAAATCACACTGCTCCATACTGTGAGCCTTCCAGTGGGCTCACCACAGTACTGTATTCCTTAACCGGCCGGCCACCATTGCCGACGCGCTACACTATGGAACCGTATATTTACCACATATTTTCAGATTTTCATAATCTGAAAAAATCCCCGATATCGATCTCACCGATATTACATAGCTCTGCTAAATCATATTTATCATAATCATGCTGGTCGCACATCCTTTTTTCCCCATTAAACCCGTGGCACAGAAAGTGACATCATTGTTCGGGAAGTGTCAGCAGCAGTTACCTGGACACGGCCACGGCTCTGACCGACACTCGCCCAGCCGGGAGCATGATGGGCTCTTTATACCTGTGGCTGCAGCCGCCGCTGCCCTCCATGGTCCGCCTCATCACACTGCGACCTGGTATGGGCTTGGAACCGTCCAGAGTGTAGAAGATGTCCACGCCCGGAGAGTCTGCACACACACGAAGGGGTCGCTATAGGCTGCAAATTGACAATTAATGGGTTCCCGCTGGGGTAACTGCGTGTGCGCGTGCGTCTGACCGGACTGGACAGAAACTGGTGTGTTGGTGTTGATGTGGTTCTTTGCTCTGCGCTCTTCCTGCTGGTAGACGATGGGAATGATAAGAGGAGCGCACACTGATCCTGCTGTCATGACGACTCATCTATCAAAATAAATAAATCACTAATTTAATAAATCAAACAACAATATTTTATATATGCATAGTCACAATACTATAGGAAAAGCTAAAAAACTCCACTGAACTGAACTGAACTCAAATGCATTAGAACTGTTTTCAATGCAAAACTTGGATTGAGTAAAAATTTTAGAAATAGATGTCTGCAATTGAGGCAATTAAATCGAAACCGAACATATTTGGTAGTCATAGTTCAGAACTTTGGAAATTTTCAAACTTTGAAGCAAGCCAGACAGTTTCTTGGAGCCCCATTGATAAATTGTATGGAGCAGACAAACAGACAGTCCCTAGCGATGCCCGTGCCCGTCTTTCTGGAGCCACTGAAGGAAGCTGCAAGCGAGGCTTTTTAAAGATATAAAAGGTTTAAAAACAGTACTGATTATTATTAAACGATGAAAAAAATTTAATTGTGTGGAAAAAAATCAAAGATAAATATTTCAACACAAACAGATAATTCTTACTGATCGGCGACCGGCGGCTTCGTACAGGCTGTTCAGTGTATCAGTCTCCGTTTGCAGACGCGTCACCACAGCAACCAGAGGAGCGCTGGATAACCGCGCTTTAATTGCCTGTGGTGGGCGGTGCTTATTGTTTGATTGGCGTTTCTGTCTATCGCGAGTGCGTTAACATCAAAGTTAAAAATCACTTCAAAGTCAGTGGTAAATAAAGCAGTAAATTGTTGTTATTGTTAAACTTAAAACTAATGGCGTTCTATAGTGGCCCACACAAATGAACGTTTATAATTTGTATTTGTGTAAATAAATATTCAACACGTATAGTATATATAAACACGTTTATATACTTTGTTGAAGTTTTCATTTTGAAAGTATCCATTCCCTATTCTTGGTGTCGATTTTAATTGCACTGTGATAAAGCAAATCTTGAATTTGATGTAAAATGTCGATTTTCAATGTCTTTAAGCTAGCAGTCAGGTTTTTGAACAGGCAGTTATTGGGACACTCGCCTCACCTCCGCAACTAACTTTCTAGGACCCATCACAGAACTGGCATGTTCAAAACATTAGCACAGAAGCTAACCAGTGTGCGTTGGTTTTCACGCAATCGGACCAAGTAATAACGAATCATGGAAGAAGTTAAAATAAAAAAGGAGTTAAACGTGACAGAACCTACGGAGGTAGAGAACAGGTGAGTTTGACAGTTTCACAAAGAAACGTCACGAGTATCGATAGCTTTTGTTTGAAAGAGTGACTTCTGCATGAACGTCCTCACATAACAATTATTTTTCTTACATCAGTTAAGCGGGTGGAGAGTAGATCGTTGTGAACGCTAAGTGTCTTGGTAAAGACCCTAGACTTTGACTTGGTGCATTTTACATTCTTACACTTTTTTTTATATCTAAAGACGACCTAGTCTTAATGACTGTCGTCCTGAGTTCTTAAATAATAATAATAAAATACAACCAAAAATTTATTTGAGCGCAATTATAAGATTCAACTAAACTGAAAATTAGGGTTATTACAAATTAAAAGTCTAATGTCATAATAAGCCCAGGACTGTCTTCTGTTGACAAAATCAGGATCAAGGAGTTGTGTCTGCAGTTTCCTCAAGGCATCACAGATCAGGTGATCCAGAATGACCTCCCTCACCTGGAGCCTCAGCAGAGAGCTATGGCCATCAACAAGCTGCTGTCAATGGTCAGTAATATAATAATATATCACACTATGATAACAATTATCACACTGTTACAGTCTCTGAACGACTCTCCTCCTCTTCCAGGGCCAGCTGGATCTGCTGAGGAACAGTGCTGGGCTGCTGTATCGACTAAAGGACTCTCAGAGTTCAGGGTAAATAAAAAATGCTATACTATTGAGTGGAATTAAATTTCCTTAGGTGTAACTAACGTATGATGGCAGCAGGAATTGGAAAATCTTGAGATTGAAAGGGGAAAAAAGGAAATACAATAAAGAATAAAGATACATTCTTACAAATGTGAGAATGAGAAGTGGCAGGACAATCTTGGCATTTGTCATGTCAGAATAGTAAACAGTTCCAATGTGCAAACAATTTGTTTGGAGCTTAAAAACTGTAATTAAAATAAAATTGTTCTGTTCCAGGAAGATGAAGGGTTCAGATAACCAAGAGAAGCTGGTCTATCAGATCATTGAAGATGCAGGAAACAAAGGTGATATGACTGCATTCACCAATCTTTGAAAGTATCCCCATCCTTTAATCACTTTGCTAGAGAAAGGGCTCACAATGAATGTTATTAAAGTAAAAGCTTCCGCTTGTAATGAGTCTGTCAGTAAACAAAATAAACTCTAAATTAGTCATGAAATTAAGAAGGTTTTTTTTTTCTTACGAAGCCTCAAACTCTATTCTTAATTCACCTCTTAGTCTATAATGTATTTATTCCAAACAGTTAGGAAATGTAACTCAATTTGAAACAATGCAGTTTTTTATAAAAATGTTTTGGTATGTTTTTGTTGAAAGGTATCTGGAGCAGAGACATCCGTTTCAAGAGTAACCTTCCTCTGACTGAGATTAACAAAATATTAAAGAACTTAGAGAGTAAGAAACTTATCAAGGCTGTGAAATCTGTTGCGGTGAGTTTAAATCCCACCTCCTGGGGCAGCTTCGCCAACACTCCTCTTTGACCTGGTCTCATTGTCTCACTTTCTACATCCATGTCCAGGCATCCAAGAAGAAAGTCTACATGTTATACAACCTGCAGCCTGACCGCTCAGTCACTGGTGGCGCCTGGTACAGTGACCAGGATTTTGAGTCTGAGTTTGTAGAAGTTCTGAACCAGCAGTGCTTCAAGTTCCTGCAGAGTAAAGTAAGTACCGTAATCACTTTCAACTCTTAAAGTCTACAAACAGTTTTTTCACCATTGGTTTTTATATGATTCAGCATTTTTTCACATTTGTTGGTCACATAATCTGAGAGTGCACCTGCAATTCTAGGCGGAGGTAGCAAGGGACAGCAAACAGAGTCCAATGGTCCAGAGAAACAGCTCGTTCGCTTCCTCACATGAAGTCTGGAAATATATCAGTGAGCTTGGTATCAGCAAGGTGATGGATGCTTTCTAAGCTGCACCCATTCTCATGGTCGATTTCAGTTTGACTGACACATGTCATTGCAGGTGGACTTGTCCATGGATGACATCGAGACCATACTGAACACTCTGATCTTTGACGGAAAAGTGGAGATGACAGTCATTGCTGCTAAAGAGGGGACGGTGGGCAGTGTAGATGGACAGATGAAGCTGTACCGAGGCGTCAACACCATCATCCAGCCCACAGGATTGGTCAAGACTCCCTGTGGACTCTGCCCGGTAACAACTTTATTGAAAATACATCCTATTTCTCAATATTTAACAGAAGTTTTTAGACGGCAAGTCTCCAAACACAGTTGGTTCAGGTCCCAAAAATCACAACTGCATATATCTTTTGGTAAATATACTGACATCTACTGGCGAATATTTAGAAGATGATTTTAGAAACAACAAAAACACATTTATTAGAGAACTACAGTTTTTTTTAGCATGGTGTTTTGCAGAAGCTACAGAGAATAACCCTTTAAATAAACCCCATTTGGTAAACTATATTTATTCATGACTGTTTTTCCAAACTGTATCCTATCATTTTTGTTCATGAATTGTGTTTCATTATTTGGGGTCTAATCATTTCTTCTTACTTACCTGCAGGTATTTGATGACTGTCATGAAGGTGGAGAAATTTCGCCGTCCAACTGTGTCTATATGAGTGAATGGCTAGATTTCTGACTGAATTTTGTTCCATCATATTTTTCTTTATTTATAATAAAATTAACTGTAAATAGATAAATGTGTTGTTGACTTGTTCATGAATGAAGGTTTGTAGAAATTAAGTCTTTTAACAAGGGTTAACAGAGATGTTTGGTTTCATTAAAATACTTTCTCCTAGTGGTGACGAGGGGAACAACACTCCTGTTGACACTAAATCAGGCGTGAGCTAATACTGTATTTTGACTCACTATTGTTCTGATGATTGACACAGGGGCCACATCAGGATTATCAGAACCAGGATAAATGGCATGTACAAATCATGCAAAAAAGGCTAAAATGCTTTTGGAATTTTCTATCTATTAAGGTATCTAATAAGTATCAAGAACTGTGCAGAGGTTCAATGATAATTACTGTAATTAATAAGTTGGTGACCCAGATTATGCCACATTTAGCCCGCGGCCCAGAGTTTACTCAGGTCAGCTCTAAAAAAACATCCAAAACTGTCACCTTATGTGTTTGTCCAATACGATTGAGATGCAGCAGTTTAATTTCGCTATCAGAGAGTAAAGTAAAAAAAAATGAAATATTTTCATGAAAGAATGAATCATTGTTGACTTGGGAAATATTTATTGATAATAAAAGGATTACTCGTATTCTTCTCCTTTCAGTTTGCCCCTTTTACAGGGGTTGCCGCAGCAAATCATCATATTCCATTTCTAACTACCTGCTTCTGCTCCCCTTACTGTGAAGTTCATGAGAATATTCACCAGAACTGACAAACTCAGGTCCAAGACTGAAGCCCACAGTGTAATTATATTTGGTGTTATATATTTATATTTTATTTTTCACTTGTTGATTGGCAGACAGCCCAGCCAGGCAGTTCCTTTTGGCCAAAAAGCTGTTTTTATTTGTTGCGTGCATTGCTAGTTTGGGGCCACAGTGATATCTTACTTGGAACCCCAAAGACCCGAGCACCGACCTTTCTGACCTGTAGGGCCTTAAACCTGCTGGGACACCACCTGCCCAAACAAGTTAAAACCTGGTAACCTGTCAGGACAAGTGGTGAACAAAGTCCGAACATGTTTAGACGAGTTGAGACTGGTGATAACCGGTTACCGCGGGAGTAAGAACGTGTTCCGACTCGTTGGGACTCGGGTCGGTATTTCCAGACCGGTATTAAACGATCTGAGACTCTGATGCAGAGACCTCCAAATCATTGGGAGGAGGGGTCAGTAGAGAAGGAGGAGGATGAGAAGGGGGAGGAGGGGGCAGTGCGGATTCTTTCCCATCATCCCTAGCGGGCGCAGCAGCAGCGGCAGCAGTAGTAACAGCGGAGCGTCGCTGTCTCTCTCCGTCTGCGTCTTCATCTCCCGCGGCCTGGACTCTGCTCTTTCTCGGCTCTTGGTCTCTCCGAATCTTCTGGATCCTCCACACAGGTCAGTATATTCCCGCGCTTTTGTGTGGCTTTATCTCCATTTTCTATGGCGTCGCTTTGTCGCTGTGATTGGAGGAGGGAGGAGGAGGTGATGGAGGGTGGGAGGGGGAGAGTCGGAGCCAACTTGGCTTCATGTCGGGGAGGGAGATTCGCTCTGCTTCCCGCTGCCGCTGCCCGGAGTTCCGCAGGCCCGCCCTTCTTTTTCGTTCCTGTCCGCAATCTGAGGTCGAGCAGCGGCGCTTACCAGGCCGCGTGTCCGCTGCTCGTGCCCGCCAGTTTGCGGGAGGGATGGAGGGGAATAACGGGAGATGAAAACAGGCGTGGCCGTGCGCGAGTGTGTTTGTGGATGCACGCGTGCGCGTGTGTTATGGAAACGTTACCGGAAGTTTTTTTTTCCAACTGCTTTTGTACGGGACCGTTATGTTGTTAAACAGGGTTGGACGGTGCAGTCAGTGAGAGGAAGGTCCGGGAGTACAGAAGGATGTGTTTCGAATAGATGTTACAACTTAAAATCATTAAGCAGTGAGACATTTAGCACGATTACGTAATATATCCTTGGAAGTAAAGGTTCAGAGCCTTTCTGTTGTTGGATGACTCGTTTTCTTGTAGTTGTTTGGTCATAGTGAAACTCTTTGTCTCTATGTCTATCTATTTTCTCTTCTATATTATCTATATCTGTAATTCCCAATGTGTTTATTTCTCATCTTCTTCTCTCCTTCTCTGTCCTGACATCCTTTCTCTCTTACTTTTCTGATGTCCATAGCCTCTACTTTGTCCTTGTCTTGTCTCATCTTCTCATCTTGTCCTGTGTCTCATTTTCTTGTCTCCTGACTCTTTTATCTCCTTCCTCATCTCCTCTTCACCTGTTTCCACCCTCTACTTCTCAACTCCTGTTTCACATGAAGACATGTCAAATTCGGTGTCCTTCTCTCTGTTGTTGTTGTTGTTGTATTGTTGCTGTGGTGATTCAGCAGAAATATATTAAACTATTTTGTCCAGAGATGAAGGGCGGGGCTAGTGGACAGGAAATGACTTTGTGTTAATCTAATCGTGTGTTCACTCTCTGTCCTCCCATTCTCTCTTTTTCTCTTATCGTCTCCATTTACTGCAGCTGCAGCAGCACACGTCTCTGTTCCTTTCTGTGTTTTTGTTTTTTTTACTGTCAGAATGTCATTGAAAAAGTGATTTTACACTTGTTCCACCAACTCGAGGACCCTGTAAATGCCATTGGTAAAACCAGCGGTCTTTGATCACAGAACAGCAGATGGCAGTGATTTGGCTGCTGTGACGTCACACCACGTTAATGTTTTAGTGTGAAGTCTACAACTAATAAGACGGGGAGCACAGAGCTGGGAACGTGGTAAATTTGGTTTGACTTGGAGCAGGGAGTCAGGCCCTTTGTAACTGGGAGACTGTAGTGATGTAACTGCTACATGACTTATTATTCAATGTTTATGCAATTGAATATCATTCACTCAAGTTACAAATATTCTCCACTGCTTTGAGTAAAAAAGACTAAGAAGCTCAGCAGCATGGACTTTATTTCAAGGCGATGAAACTCTTTTTCAGCATCTGTGGGCCACTGAATGACACCATGAGCTGTGTTTGCCCACAAGCCTTGATTTTGACACATGGGAATTACACTGAATATGATGTTGCTGCCAATTTCTGTTATTTATTTGCTACTTGATAAGAAAACATACTTGATGATGTTTATGTTAGATCAGTCTGTTTCCAGCACACATTGTCAGCCCTTAACGACGAGCCATGACCCAGGAAAATAGTATTTAATGCAACATCCATTAACATATCAGTAACAGTACTCTAAATGTTCATTCAGTAACTTGTTCTGGCTAAAAAAAATATTTTTTTTTAATTCCCTGTCAAGGGCCTGCGACTGAAAGTGGATCTGAGCCCCACCAATTGAGAATCACTGCGTTGTTTGTCTGTGTTCTCATTGACTATCTGTACTGTGAGGATGTAGATCCTGCACTAACTTAATGTAGAGAAGATAAAAGAGTCACATGACAGGACCATTAACAGCTCTTAGCTCTGTGCTAATGCTAATCTCTGCTGCTGGAGACAGCTGTGTGTGTGTGTGTCTATGTGCGCAGCTGTCATGCTTAGAGGAATGTTTAATGGTATTTCGGGAGTCAGGGCCATTTGTTCAACTCCCCCTCCTAGACACACACCCATACATCCCCCCGCTCAACCCACACACACACACACCACAGTTGTTGGCATTCTGACCAACAGTTAAATCTTAACAACTAAGTAGAGGGAGTTTTGATGATTGTTCTGTTTTACCGTCTGTATTTACAATGATGCCTTTAGATTACCAGCAGACTCAATGATTACAGTGACTGAGATTCATACATACCTGATTGGCATCTATGCCATCGTACCAATACTTAATGACTATCGATTATTGTGATCTTTTAATTTTTATTCTGTAGTTCTTTCTTGAAATTTCTGGAGAGCCTTTTGCTGATCCATTTTTTATTAATACGTGTAGTAGGGCTGTGGTTCTACATTGTAGAGGCGAGTATGCCTTCCTAAGAGGCAGGAAGTAGAGGAACGTGTGTTAAATTCATATGCTTGATAATGTTGAATAGAAGAGCCTTCTAAAGGCTTAAATGGAAATATTGCAATGTGGCGACATTGAGTCATGGAAGAACTAAGCCCTCCCCCATGTTTTCTTAAATTTTTCGTACATTCGAATGCTTCGTACCACCAAAGGTATATTTCTTGAAGAATACAATGAACAGGAAAACATAAATCCCCTAAAAGTACAGTTTTTGGCAGTACAATCCCATAGATATTGATGTAAGAGCCGAAGCGATTTTGGTGACTATCAAGAAAAACCATGGAAATGGCTACATATCAGCTCTGAACATAAACTAGTATGAGCTATTTTGTTGTCAGAGACTTTACTTTTTTTTTATTATTATTATTTTTAGAACTCTATTAATCCCTCGGGCGTATCCTTCAGAAAATTATGGCTCTGCATTTAACCTATCATTGTACTAAGCAGGGGTAGCAGTGCAGGGGGACGATACCATGCTCAGGGCACCTTAGTGGTAACCCAAAGTTACTTCCTTAACCACCAGGTCACCAACTACCCGCTAATACCATTGTTCTGACCATTGTTGAGATATTGCTAATGTTTTTTTTGGCTTTTTTTCACTGGGGGAAGAAGAACTTAAGAGAATATCATCATCTTGTGATCCTGTGTGTGGGCCCCACTTTTTTCATCTACGTCACGTAGAAGGGGGCGGGGAACAGAGAAGGATACTTAAACTACCAACAACCCCTGACCCCCTCCCCGTCGTCCCCTGCTGCAGATTCTCAAGCAGCTCTGTTTTCATCATCCTGCCAAGTATTCTGGGAAGTTGTGTCCATTAGTGGACACTCCCATAGGACATCTGAGTGCTGTAATGCTTCTGTCCAATAACTGCTCACTTCCTGAACGTCAGCTGAAATGATGTT
Organism: Paraplagusia blochii; assembly: GCA_016785265.1. Taxonomy (NCBI): domain Eukaryota; kingdom Metazoa; phylum Chordata; class Actinopteri; order Pleuronectiformes; family Cynoglossidae; genus Paraplagusia; species Paraplagusia blochii. The sequence goes on along the minus strand of JAFBJS010000210.1, from coordinate 442,241 downwards.
TATTTGTATGGGTGTGTATGTTGTTTAATATTGACTGGGTGTTGGAAATGTTAAGCTCAGCAGTGAGGCTTCTATTATTATTGGATGACTGAGTAGTCAGTGTTCATCTTTCAAAGAAACATCTTCAAATTATTATTGATCTTTGTATAAAATATTTGAATTTAAATTTCGGGTTGTTTTTTTTCACCCAACCAAGAATTCTACAATTCCACTTCAATCCATACATTTAATGTAGCAGAACTAAACTAACAATAGATTTGTTGCAACATTATCAATATGTGTTGTTGGGTTGTAATTATCTAAGACCATAATTAATTAATTGAGGAAGCTTAGCTTATTAAATCAACCCGTAATGTCCAGCAGATGGCGGCACAGGTCCACTTTTCAGCCTCATTATAGTCGTTGGCATATAAGTGTTACTATACAAATAAACTGACAGAAAATTAACATGGAGAATAAGAAACAATTTTAACAAAAAAAAACCCTCATTAAACACACAATTACTTTCAGATTGATCAACCAGAATATGTTTGAAGGCCAGACATTGACGTGTGATTGTTCTTCAAACCTAAATAATTCAGGTTTCAGAGGTTGGTCAGTAATCTATTGTGCATTTGCTTATGCCACTTATTCATTTTCTCCCACAACACATTAACAGTCCACCGTGGGGCGCCAAAGAGTGCAAATTAATGTTTCTTATTTACGAAACGGTGCTTTTAAAGACCGCAAGTTCCACTTTGAAAACCTGAACTAGATGTGTATTTTTCCATATTGTAGAACGACCATAGTTCCTGGTTCTATTAATGAGACTGTGTGTCAATTTTTATTTTGATAATTTCTATTTTAAGCGTTTTAAGCGCTATTAGCTCAAAAGCTTAAACACTTTTATTTACTACAACCAGTTTTGCTCTGCTCTGTTTTACTTTACCTTGATATTATGATATCAATCATGATATCATTATAGCATCTATAGAATCCACCAGGAAGCAGCATTGTAATTCATTTAATCATTTTCTACCACTTAATCCATTGCAGGGTCACAGGACAGCTGCAGCCAATCAGAGTTAGCTTCATCATTTATCATTTATACACTGAGGAAACACTGAAGGAAACTGTGAGGCAGCAGTAATGAGCTAATGTCACATCGATTGGAAGCTGAGTATATACATATAAGTACAATGTTGTCAGTATCTTCACTTTGCTTCCTGTCTGCTCTGACAGGTCCCAGCCTGACGCTGCCGATGTGGCCGTGACTGCCTTGACCTTGAGGTGCAGTCAGAAGTGAACAGCCATGATGACGACGGTGGCCGCCGAGTACGACCACATGGAGCTGCAGCAGCAGTACAACATCAGCAACGACACTGTGAACAACCGCTGGGATGATGAGTGGGACAACGAGAACAGCTCAGCCCGACTCTTTGAACGCTCCCGCATCAAAGCCCTAGCAGGTACGATGAGACTGACCCATAGATTGGGCAAAAATGTTTCATTAAAATTGACTCAATTAACAGTTACAGTCAGTCCACCAGCCCCCCTCCAATCAAAATGGGTTTTTTTGGGAGGAGAGTTGCGGTCAGTTGAGAGCTTGGAGAGTGTGTAGGGTACTACAGTTTGGATAGTGTTTTTATAGTTTGCCGATAGTTTGGCATGTTTAGGAGAAAAACATTGAATCATCTGCAATAGTGACATTACCTTTACAAAATTTTATTACACACATATGTGATGTAATTTATGTACAGAAATTATTATAATTTTAATTCCAAACAGACATAATGGACACAAACAAAAATCAATGCATCACATATTAGGTGCTTCAGATCGAGTTGCCTGTGATTATACACTTGGTCAATAAGTGGTGTTATGAGCTTCGAGACATGAACACTTTCTTGAACCACTTCGCTCCAGTGGTTTGAAGCCTCAGGAGGCTTCATCTCACCATCACTAGAAAATATCTATAGATTGGCTAGAAAATTATGCAAACATTTCTGACTCTAAAACCTCAATCAAAAGAATGAAAGCCAAAGAAACGTTTCAATGAAAGAGTTTAAAAGTTGACCAAAGGATTGTTCAGAACCTAATTGAGAATTCAGCTGGTGATGAAGATGAAGCTTCTATTGTTGGTGAAAGAGATCATGGGAGTTGTAGTTGATTTCCTGTTTGTGCATGTACACACACACACACACACACACACACACACTAGCGTCTGTGTGTCCTTACCCGCAGGATGTTTATTTCCTTTTTCCTCCCCTTCAGTCAGGAATGTGAATGAACAATAGAGGGAAACACCTCCCCCCTCCTCATCACACCGTCGGTGACATCATCGCTGCACTCTAACATTATTGGCTAATTTGGTGAATTGTTGCTGTCCAGTAGACTGTCAGACTGTAAAAATTCTTTTGCTGTTGACACCTGTTGTGTCAGTTGTGAACGTCTCAGTCCTGAGGATCAAAGCTGGAGGGATCAAAGCTTCACAGAGGAGAGTGATCAGAGTCTCATCAACTGAAACTCACCGAACGTCTTTTACTCATTAACCTCCATTTCTCACAGTGCAGACTGAAGTGTGCAGGGTTGTCCCGCTGGTGTTTGCTGTGGGTGGAGTCTGTTAGTTTAGTGTGTGTGTGCGCGGCAGTAATGTGTAGCTGTGATGCTCACACAGTTGGGAAGGGCAGGAAACACACACACACACACACACACACACAACTAGATTGCCTCTGCCGTCACTCTGACCTCTGGACTTTCTGACTGCGCTTCTCTTTCTTGGTCCAGTTTCTTTTTCTTCGTCTCTGGTGGAAACAGTTCTGCAGTATCAGCTGCAGGTGTTAACTTTGGAAGTTTTTTTTTTTACTTTTGACCATCTGTTAAGTCAGTTTCCACGACCAGAGGTAAACATACCATGAACCGCTGCCTTTAACCTGAGTCGCTAGAGTGGATACTGTCATCTGGACTTGACTCTCTGAATAGCTCACTCGCACATACGTGCGGACCATGATGGAGGTGGAGTGGGCTGCTGCCGATTCTCCTCACCAGCAGGTCAACTACAACCAGCTGGATGGACGGTTTAAGCAGCTGCAAGGTAAGATGTCTGGACAGGCACCTCAGGGAATGAATTGAGTTCTGAGCATTGAGGTGTACAGCAGGGCTGAGTGGAAATGGTCCAATTGGTTGGTTATGTCTTCCAGAAATTTGTGAAACCATTAGTTATGAAAACGTTCTCTTGAAGATTGCTGTTTTATCATTCTGTTTGGTCAACATGTGATGGTTTACAATTCCCTGAATGAATTCCTTGGGTTTCTTTAGATCTGAAAAAGATCTGAAGACTACAAAGGCCACTTTGACAAACCCTTCTTGAATTGCAGTACTGGTGTGCTTCAGTGTGGTTGGTCCAGACTGTACAGGGAAGATGGTTTACAGCAGACAACTGTTTCTCTGACACAGAGGTGTCAAACTCATTTTCACCAGGGGGCCACATCGGCAATGCAGTTCCCCTAAAAGGAGCAGTTGTAACTCAAAGACTTCATGAATGTAACCACTTATGTATTAATAAATGTTTCTGCTAAAGAATACTATTTATTAAAGCTGAGTTGCAAATTGTATTAAATATGACTGGCTGCAAATAGCCACACAACATGACTTGGTGGACCATTTTTGGCCCACATACCTTGAGTTTGACATACGATCTCTAATAGAAACAGCCTCAAAGGTGAAGTCGACCTGTTACAGACTTGTCATAAACTGCCTGTCTCACTCTTTTCTACGTCCTGTAGAAACTCCTCATTTTGTGTCTGCAGGAATGACCTTGTTCCTCTTCTCCTTCTGCAGACTGTTGATTTGCTTTCACTGCTGGGAATTTATTCCTTTTTTTTCACAATCACTTGCCGAGTTTTGAAAGAACAGGTCGTTATCTCTCCACCTGAACTGTAGCTGCTAACCCTTAGACACAGCACGTTGGGTTGTCAGTCATGACGGTCAGCTGGGTTTGTTTGGACCTGGTGTTCGAGTGCTAAATGCATGTTTTTCTATAATTTCCTGTTGGATATTTCTTAGATGAAATCCCTGGAAGAGAATTGTGTCTCTCTGTGAGCCTTGACTTCCCTTGTCTTGGCCTCACCTCTGGTTAACAACTATCCAGGGGATCCTCAGTTTCTTGTTAGACTCTCATCATTTTTTCTTTCCATCTCACCCTCAGACTACAACTATTGCACAGTATATTTTCATATCTATCCCTTCTGGTTATTTTGTATTTGTCATTATTCCCTGCAGTCTGCTCAGTCTGCAGTCAATCTGCTCTGACTCCTCTAAAGGTAAAGGGTTCACTGAGACTCAGACACTAAGAAGACATATTTCTACTGTTGTCTGCTATTTTGGTCCCTTGTGACTCCACCATGTCTGACAGTGCAATGGTGGTGAATTATCTAGCTTAACATTAATATGATAAATGGTTGGATCTTGTGAATTTGGCTCATTCTCTTGTTCGAGGTTTTCTCCAGAGACTTCATTCCATCCAGTCTAACCCAAACTGAATCAAGTTTCGGGGACACACCTGCCACTTTGTGAAGTGTGAAGTGTTGGTAGAAAAATAAACTTTTTCAAAATTATAGAATTTAATTGTATGTTGATTATACTTCTGCCCTTTCCATGCAAGAAACATATTGATCCAAGTCAATAGATATATTAGTAAATCATTAAACATATTGAGAATATTTCATTCTTGAGAGTGTGATATCTCATTTCATTACTGAAGTTTTAGACAACAGAGAACATAATAGAACCAGCAAAAAATACTGTGAACTCCTCTAAGAAACATGTTGTGAGGGGATTCAAGGAATGTCTTGGGACCCATGTGAGGGTCACAACTCAGGTTTTGGGAAACAGTGGTTTGGAAAATGCCAAAAGCATTTTAGCCTTTATGCAAGACTTACACATGCCTTTTATCGTAGTTCACATGGATGCATGGAGGAACATTAGGACCAATTGTGGCTCACGGGCAAAAAGTTTTCCCTGTGCCTGCACCCAAGTCCCTTTCGTCTGTGTTGAGGGTCAGTCTTGGTTTTCCACTGTGATTAACATAATCCTCCTCCTCCTCTCTCTCTCTCTCCCGTAGATGAACGTGAAGCAGTGCAGAAGAAGACCTTCACCAAGTGGGTCAATTCCCACTTGTCCAGAGTTTCCTGCAGGATCACTGACCTTTACATGGACCTAAGAGATGGACGCATGCTCATCAAACTGCTGGAAGTTCTGTCTGGGGAGAGACTGGTCAGTACAACAAGCGTGCACACACACACACATACACGTACAGTACTGCTGCAGTCCACATTAGCAGGTGTGTCCTACTTCCTGTTTTCCACCATTGGCGTCTGTGAGAATTGTCGGCCTTGTCTCCAGGCATTCTGATAAGGCAAGTGTGTGTGTGTGTGTGTTTTGCATATCACATAATGCTACTGTATTCATCAGGATAGCTCCTGCGAGCAGAATTTTTGTAGACCTTGACATTGGATCCAAAAAACAATTGTGTTTTGTAGATAAAAAATGTCAGATCTAGAATGTTGGAACAACGATAACCAACACACACTGATGTGGTCACAGGAATTCTTATGTGTTATCAGTTTTTTTTTATTGAGAATAACAATGTGGTGTTTGTTGTACAGTTGAGGAAAAAGTTTTTGGACTTTTGTAACTTTTTAAGTTCTCAAATAATATCATAAAAATGTTGTGTAATTATCTTTTTTGTGTTTTAAACAAGCTGTATTTTACTGTAGCTAAGATGATGTTTAGGTCAAATACATTTACCAAATCTTCATTTTAATCAGTGAAATGTGGTTTAAACTTGACACATTAATGTCTTCTATGCAGCCAAAGCCGACCAAAGGTCGTATGCGTATCCACTGTTTGGAGAATGTGGACAAGGCCCTGCAGTTCCTGAAGGAGCAGCGGGTTCACCTGGAGAACATGGGCTCCCACGACATTGTAGATGGAAACCACCGTCTGACACTCGGCCTCATCTGGACCATCATCCTCCGCTTCCAGGTGAGCCAAAGAGTCTCAGTCTAAAATGGACTGTTCTGTGGACGGGTTAAAGTCTGTAACTGTCCATGCCGTCACCATGGAAACCTTGAACTGTGGAGTTTGTCTGAACTAAAACCTTTAAGTCAGAGCTGCAGCGGTTCACCACGACTTTGGCCTCTTCTTGTCAGTGATTTTATAAACGCAGATGCTTATCAGTTCTGTTGATAATACTGTGTAAAAGGTGGTTAGGTGTTTAAGACAGCAGTGCATTAACATTCTTTTTTAATGTTATGTAACTCACTTTTAAATCAATGTTGGGTAACTGACTCAATAAACATACAGTAAACATTACCTCCAACATTCAATACACTGCGTGGCCCTGAAGAAATGTTACAGCTGTTCCCTGAACATGATGCCAGCTGTGAACCCACGACAGACTCAATGTGACTCACTGTGTTTTGCCCTTCAGATCCAGGATATCAGCGTGGAGACTGAAGACAACAAAGAGAAGAGATCAGCTAAAGACGCTCTGCTGCTGTGGTGTCAGATGAAGACAGCAGGGTAAGTTAACCTGGCAAGGCGCTCTCTGCCTAAGAGGTAGCTGCGCTAACTGCTTCACTATGGAACCACATTTCCCCTCATGTAAAAACATGTCACAAAACAATACATTTGTATGATGCTTTTAATGAACGTGAAGTGCAATTTGAGGACAAATCCAGCTTTATTATGTCATAATGAAATGAAAACAAGTACGGTAACTCATCGGGTAAAAAGAAGAGAAGATGGGTGTAATTAAGGTAATAAGTTCCGATTCTGGACTTTTATAAGGGCCACATAGAATGACCTTGCGGGCCACATTTGGCCCACAGACCTAAAGTTTGTCACTTTAGGACATAGTGTCAAACTCATTTTCACCAGTGTGCCACATCAGTAATACAATATTTTGTGCTAGCTTTGTGTTTTTATAAATAACCTGGAGTGTCAATTGTCAACAGCTATCCAAATGTCAACATCCACAACTTCACCACCAGCTGGAGAGATGGGATGGCCTTCAATGCCCTCATTCATAAACACAGGTGAACTCCTTGTCATGACTGGAGACCTATGACACTGTTTTGTCATGTCAGTGTTTTTATTATCTTTGTTATCCATCAGGCCTGACCTGATCGACTTCGACAAGCTGAAGAAATCCAACGCTCACTACAACTTACAGAATGCTTTTAACCTGGCAGAACAACACCTGGGCCTCACCAAGCTGCTGGATCCAGAGGGTACGATAGTGGTGATAACAACAGCTGTACAGACTCTCTCAGACCAGGTTCTCATAGAAAATTCACTTGTGTTTTAGACATCAGCGTGGACCATCCAGATGAGAAGTCAGTCATCACTTATGTCGTGACTTACTACCACTACTTCTCTAAGATGAAGGCTCTGAAGGTGGAGGGCAAACGAATTGGGAAGGTTGGTTAACAAGTCAATTCGTTGGATAAGGTCATGGTTGAACAGCAGCAACTAACATTGGTGTATTTCATCCAGGTTCTAGACAATGCCATTGAGACAGAGAAGATGATAGAGAAGTATGAGTCTCTGGCTTCTGACCTGCTCGAATGGATTGAACAGACCATCATCATCCTCAACAACAGGAAGTTTGCCAACTCCCTACTGGGTGTTCAGCAACAACTGCAGGCCTTCAACACCTACCGCACCGTGGAGAAGCCACCTAAGTGAGAATGAGTTCTTTCACTGGTACCCACATTCTGACTCTTGTGCTTCCCATAAATCCATTATTGATTTTCTGTTAACAGGTTCACAGAGAAGGGAAACCTGGAGGTTCTGCTGTTTACCATTCAGAGCAAAATGAGAGCCAATAACCAGAAGGTCTACATGCCCCGAGAGGGAAAACTCATCTCTGACATCAACAAGGTGACACGGGTTCAAAAGTCAATTTGTCTTTATTCATTCTTCTCCATGTTCTCCATGTAATAACAGATATAAAAATAATTTAGAATCATTTTTGTCCAATTTAATTGGACAAAAATGGGGAATTGGGGAATTCAACACTAGGGGAATTCAACACTAGGCCAAAGTTTGAGATCTTCAGGATTTCTAACCTTGTGTGAGTCAAGAAGAACCTGATCCAGTTGACACTAATATCATTAAAACCTCTTGCAGGATGTGTTCTGCTTTTGCAGAATTTTGCAATTCTGCTCCAATCTTGTGTCATGTTTGTTCTTCCAGGCCTGGGAGAGACTGGAGAAAGCAGAGCACGAGCGAGAGCTGGCTTTAAGGACGGAGCTGATCCGTCAGGAGAAACTGGAACAGTTGGCTCGACGTTTCGATCGCAAGGCAGCAATGAGGGAGACGTGGCTGAGCGAAAACCAGAGACTGGTATCACAGGTGAGACTACAGTATTTTCTCCAGATTTGTTGTAAGGAAAAAGACATGATGTTTGTTAGGAAATAAGACTTTTGTTTGTGTATGAAAGCATGGATGCTGGTAGAGGATGGTGTTTCATGGTAACTTGACATTTGCTTCCCCTTTGTTTTATTTTTTTCCAGGACAACTTTGGGTTTGACCTTCAAGCTGTTGAAGCTGCTACCAAAAAGCATGAGGCCATTGAGACGGATATTGCAGCCTATGAAGAACGTGTCCAAGCTGTGGTTGCAGTGGCCCGGGAACTGGATGTTGAGCACTACCATGACATTAAACGTGTCACAGCCAGAAAAGACAATGTGATTCGCCTGTGGGAGTATCTGCTGGAGCTGCTGAAGGCCCGTAGGCTTCGGCTGGAGATGAACCTTGGCCTGCAGAGGGTCTTCCAGGAGATGCTTTATATTATGGACTGGATGGATGAGATGAAGGTACTAACCGACCTTAGCACTGGTCCAGAAATACTTGGAACAGCATTAGCTTAGTGGGAATTATATACTGCTAATATGGGGATTGTAATGATCAATGATAATAGTCAGGTTATCTTACCAAAGATAAGAACTTTCAAAGAAAATTTTAGTTTCTATCTGTGTAGGCAATATGAGGACAAAGAGTATAGGCTGAGTTGCCTGAGATGCTGACATTGTTGAAGAGCAACCAGCTCATGGACCAGTTAGAAAACGTATGACTTACTGGTTATCCATGGTTCCAGATGCTGCTGTTGTCACAAGACTATGGGAAACACCTGCTCGGTGTGGAGGACCTGCTGCAAAAACATGCCTTGGTAGAAGCTGACATTGCCATTCAGGCTGACAGGGTGAAGGCGGTCACCACCAATGCTAAAAAATACTCTGTCAATGATGACGGTGAGGATGTTTTGACATTAAGAGTATTTCATTGACATAACAGATAAAACGTTGGACTATTTAATTATTATGAATTTATTAGTTTGTCACATTGATGCCAATGTTGTTCTTCAGGCTACAAACCCTGCGACCCCCAGGTGATCCAGGACCGGGTGTCTCACTTGGAGTTCTCTTACCAGGAGTTGACACAGCTAGCTGCCGAGCGACGGGCTTGCTTGGAGGAGTCACGTCGCCTCTGGAAGTTCTTCTGGGAGATGGCAGAGGAGGAGGGCTGGATCCGTGAGAAAGAGCAGATCCTTTCTTCTCTGGAGCACGGAAAGGACCTCACAGGGGCACTGCGTCTCCTCAGTCAGCAGCGAGCCCTGGAGGATGAGATGAGTGGCCGTGCTGCACACCTGCAGCACACAATTGCTGAGGGCCAAGCCATGGTGGATGGTGGACACTTTGGAGCTAGCAAGATTCAGGAGCGCATCTCTGACCTGCAGGCCCAGTGGGTAGCACTGGAGCAGCTGGCAGCCGCCAGGAAGAAGAGGCTGGAGGAGGCTCTGGCCTTGCATCAGTTCCAGGCTGATGCAGATGATGTGGACGCCTGGACGCTAGATGCCCTGCGTATAGTCTCCAGCGGAGAGACAGGTCACGATGAGTTCTCTACCCAGGCTTTGGTCAGGAAACACAAGGATGCAGCGGCAGAGGTGGCTAGCTACCGACCTGTCATTGACTCACTCCATGAACAGGCTGCTAGCTTACCCAAAGAGGAAGCAGAGTCAGACGAGGTTCGCGGTAGGCTTGCTGGCATTGAAGAACGCTATAAAGAGGTTGCTGAGTTAACAAAGCTAAGGAAACAGGCGCTGCAGGATGCACTTTCACTCTACAAGATGTTGAGCGAGGCAGATGCATGCGAGGTTTGGATTGACGAGAAGGAGCAGTGGCTGAACACCATGGTTATTCCTGAGAGACTGGAGGATTTGGAAGTGATTCAGCACAGGTAAAAACTGTTTCCCACCGAATGATTTCACCAGAGTCGGGCACAGTGGACTAAACTGATCTTTTTCACCAGGTTTGAGAGTCTGGAACCGGAGATGAATAACCAGGCATCCCGTGTGGCCGTGGTCAATCAGATTGCACGACAGTTAATACACAATGGACACCCAAGCGAGAAGGACATCAAGATGCAGCAAGACAAACTCAACAACAGGTACAAACCTCAGCAAACATTTGACAATAACAAACTAAAAAAGGAAATTAGTAGTACAAGCTAGTTAAAATGTCCATGTCCATCCTTTAGGTGGAGCCAGTTCCGGGACCTAGTGGACCAGAAAAAAGAATCCCTAAACTCAGCTTTGGGCGTACAGAATTACCATCTTGAGTGTAATGAGACCAAGTCCTGGATAAAAGAGAAGACCAAAGTTATTGAGTCGACACAGGAGCTGGGCAATGATCTCACCGGCGTCATGGCGCTTCAGCGTAAATTGACTGGTATGGAGCGTGACCTGGCTGCCATTGAGGACAAACTGGGTGACCTTCGAAGTGAGGCTGACCGACTGTCAGAGGAACACCCCGAGCAGGCCAAAGCAATCACAGGACGCCTGGCAGAGATCAACGCTGTCTGGGAGGAGATGAAGAACACCCTGAAGAACCGTGAGGAGTCTCTGGGCGAGGCCAGGAAGCTGCAGCAGTTCTTGCGCGAGCTGGATGATTTTCAGTCCTGGCTCTCTCGCACACAGACTGCTATTGCCTCCGAGGACATGCCCAACACACTGGCCGAGGCTGAGAAACTGATGGCCCAGCATGAGGGGATCAAGAACGAGATCCAGAATTATGAGGAAGACTACCAGAAGATGCGGGACATGGGTGAAATGGTGACTCAGGGCCAGACGGATGCCCAGTACATGTTCCTGCGACAGCGGCTACAGGCACTTGATACAGGCTGGAACGAATTGCACAAGATGTGGGAAAACCGGCAAAACCTGCTGTCACAATCACATGCCTATCAGCTGTTCCTGAGGGACACAAAGCAGGCTGAGGCCTTCCTCAACAACCAGGTGAACAAATTCCTCCTCATCTGTCTAGATCTAGACCTCCTTCCTAAACTGGAATCTTACGTTGCCATCTAGACTTCCTGACCTGAGCTATAGATTAAGTTACTTAATGCCAGTTCTATGGAGTTTTATGAATTATATTAATTATTACAAAATTATATGGATTTAATGTTTTTATACATGTTTTATAACCAGCTCATGACCTGTTTGCACTCTACAGGAATATGTCCTTGCTCACACTGAGATGCCTGCCACACTGGAAGGAGCTGAAGCTGCCATCAAGAAGCAGGAAGACTTCATGACCACAATGGACGCTAATGAAGATAAGATCAATGGTGTTGTGGAGGCTGGACGGCGATTGGCCAGCGACGGAAACGTTAACGCTGAACGTATTCAGGAGAAAGTTGCCTCAATTGATGACAGGTAGAAGTCAGCTTAAAGTAATTATTTTAAAAATAGTACTTTTTTTTTCAACTCCTGAAATGCTAAATTACGGATTTCTTTAAATTTCAGGCACAAGAAGAACAGAGAGGCAGCGGTGGAACTGTTGATGAAACTAAAGGACAACAGAGACCTGCAGAAGTTCCTGCAGGACTGTCAGGAGGTTGGTCACATGACTTATATCAGAGTTTAATGTTATTGTAGCCACAAGCCAACTTGTGATAAGGTGTGAATAAATAATGTCTATCTGTCTCCACAGCTGTCCTTGTGGATTAGTGAGAAGATGCTCACCGCTCAGGACCTGACATATGACGAGGCCAGAAATCTGCACAGCAAGTGGCTGAAGCACCAGGCTTTTATGGCTGAGCTACAGTCCAACAAAGAGTGGCTGGACAAAATCCAAAAGGTAGGGGGCGCTATTTCTGATTACTTTTTGCCTTATTTGAAGTAAAAAAAAATCTGACAGCTGCTGTTGATCTTATTACCGGTGTAAGCAAGAGTGACTCTCATCTTCTTTTTTTTTTGTCTCCGCAGGACGGCCAGCTGCTCGTGTCCGAAAAGCCAGAAACGGAGGCCGTGGTTAAAGAGAAGCTCTCGGCCCTTCAGACCATGTGGGCCGAGCTAGAGTCTACCACTCAGACAAAAGCTCAGTGTCTGTTTGACGCAAACAAGGCAGAGCTTTTTACACAGAGCTGCGCCGACCTCGACAAGTGGCTGCTCGGACTGGAAGGCCAGATACAGTCTGATGACTACGGCAAAGACCTGACCTCTGTCAACATCCTGCTGAAGAAGCAGCAGGTAAGCTATGCTCAGGAAGCGGGACGATACCCTGCTCACAATGTTGAATTTACTCAACATTTGGAGACTTTTCCTTTTTAACCATTGACTATCAAAAAGTATATTTTTGTTTCAGTTCTGATGGTTGATTCTGTAAACTTCTGTGCGGTGGAGGGTTGTAACTCTACTGTAATGTGTCATTTTGACAGATGCTTGAGAAGCAGGTGGAGGTGCGGCAGAGGGAAGTGGTGGAGCTGCAGAGTCAGGTGAAGGCTCTGGGTCAGGAGGTGAAGGACCCTGACGAGGTATATGTGCGAAGACAGGTGGTGGAGAAGAAGTTCCAAGAGCTCCTGGACCCACTGAAGCGCCGTAGGGATTTTTTGGTGGCATCTCGAGAGGTTCACCAGTTCAACCGTGATGTGGAGGATGAGATTGTGAGTTAAAAAAGAATAGATTCACAATAATAATAATTAATCATTTAAATTAAAATAAATCTCTCCCTCAAGGCAAATAGAAAAATGGACAAGACATTCTTAGTGTATCTGAAAGATCAAGTTTAAAATAAAAGTGTCAGTCATCAGTCACAAAAGCGTCACTTGGAGTAGAACCTAAAATTTAAATGTGTTCATATTATTAAACTTTAATTGTTCCAGATTATATGTTTATGCAAAACTAAAGTTTGTATGAAATAATTCTTCATTACAAAATTTTTTTAAAGTAGATGTATACATTTTACCCTGTGTTAATGAGAGGCATGTCTGTCGTCCAGCTCTGGGTCCAAGAGCGGATGCCTATGGCCACATCCACTGACCATGGACACAACCTGCAAACGGTGCAGCTGCTCATCAAGAAAAACCAGGTGAAATAAGTGAATTGTCCGCTTAACTTCGTACATTGACGCCATTATTTGAGGATATTAAACTTCTGAACAATCATCTCCATCTACAGACCCTCCAGAAGGAGCTGCAAGGACATCAGCCCCGCGTTGATGACATACTAGAGCGAAGTCAGAGCTTGCTAAAAGATGAGTCTCCGAGTGGCGATGTAATCCGCCAGCGCCTGGCGCAGCTACAAGAGCTGTGGCAACAGCTGATGAATGAGGTTGATCTCCGTCACAACCGTCTGGAGGAGGCCCACAAGGCCCAGCAGTACTACTTTGACGCAGCAGAGGCGGAGGCCTGGATGAGTGAACAGGAGCTGTACATGATGTCAGAGGAAAAGGCTAAGGTGGGTGTGGCCAGGGAGTGGTCATTACTGGCTCAATCACATTTATTACTGTGGTTTCCCCCCATTTAATGTGTACAAAAGCGTTTGTGATCTGATTGGCTGCTGGTGTTGCAGGATGAGCAGAGCGCGGTCACCATGTTGAAGAAGCATCAAATCATGGAGCAGGCTGTGGAGGATTATGCTGAGAATGTGCACTTGCTTTCCAAGACCAGCAGGGGGCTGGTGTCTGACTCACACCCAGAGAGGTACATCACTTCACATAAACACAGTAAATTATCTTAAAATTAAAATACAGTTATATGTTTTGGTCATCAGAATTCAGTAAAAGGTTATGGATAAGTCATAGAAAACTGGTTGAAAAAGTTCAAGAACCGTGGCCTCATTTCGCTGTGTGCCTGTGTCTGTCAGTGAACGTATCAGCATGCGTCAGTCTCAGGTGGACAAGCTTTACGCTGGCCTGAAGGACTTGTCTGAAGAGAGGCGGGGTAAACTAGATGAGAGACTCCGACTCTTCCAGCTGAATCGGGAGGTGGACGACTTGGAGCAGTGGATAGCCGAGCGGGAGGTGGTAGCTGGGTCACATGAGTTGGGACAAGACTACGAGCATGTGACGGTACAAGTCTCTACAACATAAAGCTTTTTTTTTACCAGTCGAATAAAAACTAAACAGTTGGTAAATCATGGAATTAAAATTTGATCTCATTGATTTTTGTACCCAGATGTTACAAGAGCGATTTAGGGAATTTGCCCGCGACACTGGAAACATTGGTCAGGAGCGTGTGGACGGTGTGAACCGCCTGGCTGATGAACTGATCAATGCTGGTCACGGAGATGCAGCCACAGTAGCGGAGTGGAAGGATGGCCTGAACGAGGCCTGGGCCGACCTGCTGGAGCTCATCGACACTCGCACGCAGATCCTTGCAGCCTCTTTTGAGCTCCACAAGTTCTACCACGATGCCAAGGAGATCTTGGCACGCATCGTGGACAAACAGAAGAAACTTCCAGAGGAAGTTGGCAGAGACCAGAACACCGTGGAGACACTGCAGAGGATGCACACTACCTTTGAACATGACATCCAGGCCCTGGGAACCCAGGTTAGCCCAGCAGCCTCATGCAGAAAACATTAGGAGTATAGAAGATGGGGGAGGAATTTAGTGGTTATTAGTTATTAAGGGTCTATTGCATTTAGACAAAATACATTTTAGATTGAGCACTTCAGGAGATGAATATGAAGGGTAAAGTGAATTAACCCATTTTTACCACAAGATCTAATGCTTTAGAACAGTGTTTCCCAAAGGCTGGGGTGTTACCCTCAGGTGGAACGCAAGAGCTACTTTTGGGTCATCTTGCATCATGTTTCCTAGGAGTTCATAGTTGTTTTTGCTTGTTCAATTACTCATTCTTGTTTCTAACTTAAGTAAAACTAATTGTTCAGATGTCATTTAGTCACAGTAAAATATTCTCACTTAAGGTCAGTAAGGGTTGATGAATATGAATAATGTCTATTCACTTGGGATACAAAGATTTATAACTTAAAATATGGGTTGCCGGAAAAAAAAATGGGAAATGCTTTCTTAGATCGTCAATCTAGGGCCCATGGGCCAATGTGGCACACCAAATCATTTTGTGACTGCAGGAGCTTCAATAGCCTTGTAATTAAGTGCTAAAGCACTGCTGTATATCTATTATTGCGTAATTGAGCTTAGTTTTTTCTCTCATTAACTTTTTTTTTTTTATCCATCCAAAGATTTACTATTAATCATGTGTTTCTTGCAGGTGAGGCAACTGCAGGAGGACGCTGTCCGTCTCCAATCAGCGTATGCAGGGGACAAAGCTGATGACATTCAGCGAAGAGAGAGTGAGGTGCTGGATGCATGGAGGAGTCTGCTGGAAGCATGTGACGGCCGTCGACTCCGTCTGATGGACACAGGTGACAAGTTCCGGTTCTTCAGCATGGTCCGAGACCTGATGCTGTGGATGGATGATGTGATTCGTCTCATCGAAGCCCAAGAGAAGCCCAGGTAAATGGAAGGACAGTGTACTGCAGCAGGTACAAGAGGGGTTGTCGGTGTGACTAACCCTGCCATGTGTCCAGGGATGTGTCGTCAGTGGAGCTGCTAATGAACAACCACCAGGGCATTAAAGCCGAGATTGATGCTCGTAACGACAGCTTCACCGCCTGCATTGAGCTGGGGAAGGCACTGCTCGCCAGGAAGCACTACGCCTCTGAGGAGGTTAGTGCACTTGCAGTGCACCACCATGTGACATCACAGTTTTGTCAACACTGTCAACTCAGAGGATCTGTTTGTGTTTAGATCAAAGAGAGGCTGCTCCAGTTGACAGACAAGAGGAAAGAGATGATTGACAAATGGGAGGACCGCTGGGAGTGGCTTCGTCTCAGTAAGGCCCACCTCCTATAAATGGTTTCCAATTTACGAGTAACCAACTTATTCAGTATTTTTCATTGTGATACAAGGAAACATCTAGTTACAAGTCTAGTTTTTTATAACAATATAATATCTTATAGTATATAATTAATTTGGTTAATTTTAATGGGTAATGTGTAATCCAGATATAAGTGAATCAACACACAATTTTCTGATTTTCTCTTATTTGTGGCCACACCATACCTCTTTAATGTAGTGATGGGATTTTTTTTATATTCGCTGCATTTATCACCACAAACAACGACCTTTTTTCCACTCATATGTCTCTAACCTCCTCTCCCTCTGCAGTTCTGGAGGTGCACCAGTTCTCCCGGGATGCCGGTGTGGCTGAGGCATGGCTATTGGGCCAGGAACCATACCTCTCCAGCAGAGAAATGGGCCAGAGCGTGGACGAGGTGGAGAAGCTCATCAAACGCCATGAGGCCTTTGAAAAGTCAGCGGCCACCTGGGAGGAGCGCTTCTCCGCCCTCGAACGGCTGACCACAGTAAGAGAAAGGAGGAGACTTGTTGTCATTTCTGACATTACTGGGTGATGCTCAATCAAAGCATTGTTTGCTTTTTAGATGGAGTTGTTGGAGGTACGGCGGCAGCAGGAGGAGGAGGAGCGATGCAGGAGACCACCGTCACCAGATCCTGTGTTGATTCAGCAGGAGGCAGAAGCTCAACAGCACAGGTATGAGTGGTGGAATTGGTAGGTCATTGGAGCTTAGCTTTATAATTTCTAATTGTCTTCCTTTTTTTTTATTGTATCATCAGTGTCATTGCTCAGAATGGTCTTGGATCAGATCAAGACTCTCCTCCGGTGAGTCTGCGTTTTTTTGGAATTGGCGATGAAATAATTTTACATGAATGATCAGTATCCTTAAACGGTGATGTCATGTCTCAGGAGGGTGTGGACGGGGCTGAGGTAGTGAACGGCGTGGCCGAGCGTAGCTCCAAGGAGCCGAGTCCTACACCGTCTCCGACCTCGACCAGAAAGAGCCAGTCATCCACGCTGCCCTCAAAGATGTTGCAATCACCATCGCAGCTCGAGGGTCTGCTGCACCGCAAACACGAGTTGGAGGGTCACAACAAGAAGGCGTCCAACAGGTGAGCACCAAAGTCTTGCTGTACTGCTACTATCCTCATCCTCCACACCATTGGCTCACCGCTATGGCTGTCTGATTCGTAGGTCGTGGCACAACGTGTACTGTGTCATCAACAAACAGGAAATGAGCTTCTACAAGGACAGCAAGGCAGCATCACAGGGGTCCACCTACCACAATGAGGCAGCAGTGCTCCTAAAAGACGCCACGTGTGATGTGGCCTCTGACTACAAAAAGAAGAAACATGTGTTTAAACTACGGTACAAAACTAATTTGTGAATACCTTCTCAATTACATTGTTTTTTACACAGTGGTGGAAAAACAGCGCCCCCTATAAAGTTTACACAATCTTAAATTTTATCTAGAAATTTTGTTCTTTTTGTGTTTTAATGTGTGGCAACATTAAGCAGAATTAAATATGTTTTTTTATTTGTTTACAAGAAAAACTAACAAAACTAAATCTTCAGTGTTGTAAAATGTTTTCAACCAATAACTAAATTATTTGTTCAAAATTGAACCAAAAAATAACTATTACACCATTAAATGATATTTAGTGATCTGGCCATTAGCACACAATAGAGCCCTGTGGGGAATCCGATTTTTTTTCCACCACTGTTGCTTTCATTATTTAAAAATAATAACAAAGAAGCTTTGTACATTTTGAAAGATTTGTATTTCAAAATAATACCACTGTTGAAATCATTATTATTAATTACTAACGTTGTATAATTTTGAGATTTTCATCAGACTAAGACTAACAACCATGTCTCGTTCATTTTTTGTGAGACATGGTTTTTTATTCGTTTTTAGTTCAGGGTTTAAATCAGGTAAATAACTAAATTGTTGGGTTTTTTTTCAGAGCAATTGATGGAAATGAGTATTTGTTTCAAGCCAAAGATGAGGTATGTTAGCTAATCCTTTCATACATATAATAAAACACATGTTTTATTAATCACATATACATACAACCAACTTTTGCAATTCTGTCGCCCTCTGCAGGAGGATATGAGCACCTGGATTCAAGCCGTCCTTAGTGCTAGTACCGAATACCGTTCCGAGGTGCAGAGCAGTGAACCCGGCACGCCGGCATCTGGTCGAGCTCAGACGCTGCCGCTCGTTGTCACACTCCCCACAGAGTCCAGTCCTGGCAAAAGAGAGAAGGACAAAGACAAGGAAAAGCGCTTCAGTCTGTTTAGCAAGAAGAAACAGTAGAAGAAAAAATGTACTTTGGTGAAACTGTCGCTGCTGTCTTTGGGCTCCTTCATTGCTGCTTCACAAACTATTAACTGGAACCTGCATTACTGCATTAAACTTGCCACTCGCTGAGCCTTCATCTCCTGATACGTAGCTACAATGTTTGCTGTTCATGAATTTGCATCGAAAAGCTGGAAAACAATCAGACCTGCTGGTCTAACAGCCAGTGACGGTGCTCGACATGGTTGTGAAAGTTTCACCAAAGTGCAAAGACTTTTTTTTCCATACCTTCCCTTGCGTGGTCATTTGAGAGTTGAGTTTAATGCTGTCTTTTTCAGACATTACGGTCTAACAAGACCATAAACTCTCTCTTTGACATCAGGGACCATGTTAATCCTTAATTTCCACTTTGTTTATTTTTTTGGCTAAGTCCATAGTTTGCTTTTTCCCCTGAGGCTGAGAACTGGACCAAGTGTGCTTTTGTTACCTTGTTTTTTTTACTTTTTCATTTGTCATTTTCAGATGCTCCACCATTTTATATTTGTCTTGCCAACAGCCAATCATCTGTGAGCAGGTTTGTGATGTAATCACTTGCATGCTTTGACACCTGAAGCTAAGACGCAGCGTTTTTGTTCTCCTTTTTTAGGTTCTGATGATGATTATTATAGTGATGACAATGACGATGTGATATAAACATTACAGCTTTGATGTTAATGCTAAAGCAGTTAGCACGGTCGGCCGGGGGCGAAGCATCTGCAGAGGCAGGAGGGTGGCTATGCTTGCAGTGTGTTGCTCTGTCTCTCTCTCTATTTCACTCTTCTACTGAACATGTATGGAAGTTAGCGCCATCTATAGGAATGAGACAAATATTTAAACCACGTTAGAACATTAAGCTTCTCCCCATTTATGAAACTGCACCTGTAGACTATAAAGCTATCTCTCTCACCCTCCACCCCTCTCCAGCCCTCTCTCTATCTCTCTCTCTACATCCATCTATCTCTGTGATGTCATTAAAGCCTTTAAACTTTTCACTCCAAATGTTTGTCCTTGTCTTATTTTTGACCTGCTGTGAAACACGGTATAATGCTGACTACTGCAGATGTCACTATGTCCTCACTGCAATATCAGCTGAGATATGCAGAAAAAAAATAATCTACGTCGACAATGCATTGTAATGCTCATAAACCTCAGGAGGTAGATGTATATTCTGTAAAATATCCTAAACAAATGTTGGAAAAACCAGTTACTTTGTCTTCTAACTTATGCAGTAGAAAATTCTGTGTTAAGGATTTCTGGACAGGAATTGAAGAAGAATTAATAAAAGACAGTTGCTAAACTGATGTTGTCCAAAGTCACAACAGCCAGACAAACCTTACGTTGGTAGAATCCTTGGATATATCTTTATTTTAAATTGTAATTGTAGCATCCACATCCCTTAAATGTAATATTTTTATGATTTTTTTTATATTTAATTCATAGTGATATGTACATACATATATGTAAATGTACATATATTTACATACATATGTGTAGGAACAGTTTCATTTTTATAATTTTCTATGTTTTATTCATATTTTTATTTATTTAGTAAATAAATAATATATTTTCTCATTTTGACCTTTGTATTCCTGCATCGCATGATTAATCTGAAACTGCAGTTAAATCAGTGCTTCTCAATCTTTTTCTGTTACACCCCCCCACCAAGAAGAAATCAATTCGCAACGCCCTCCCCACCACCCACTCTCCACCGCAACTATAAATAACAGCATTTGTCTATAAAATAGTTATGGGTACACCTCTGCATTACATCGTATCCTTGTTAACATACAGAAAACAAAAAAGAGCTATAGTTCAACTTACAAACATGTGCAATTACTCTTTATTGTAGTACGGCGCAAAGGGTCAAACACGCCCCCCTCAGCATTGCATTGCGCCCCCCAGGGGGACCCGCCCCACACTTTGAGAAGCACTGAGTTAAATGTAGGTTATGTTAAACATTTTAACATAACCTACATTTAATTGCAGTAAAATATTGAATTAGCTTAAATATTTATGAAATACTGAAAACAAATATTTTATCTAAGATTCGAGATTAAGTACAGCATATTATGTAATACTGCATTGATTTGTTTTTCCTCCCGTTTCCATGAAAACTGAGCTTCCCTTCATGCAGTACGGTGACTGAGCTGAGGCTGTGATTCATGAACCTGCTGTTTGCGTTACAGCTGCACCTGCACGAAGAAAGGAAGCTAGTGTATTGATGTGCGAAACAAACCGGAAATGAAAGTTATATTTCAAGATAAGATTCCCGTTGAGGCTGTGTATACATGTAATGGCTTTTACTTAGAAAGGCCAGGCCGGATTTGCTGGTGTATTTTCTCGTGCCATGGACATGTTCGCTGATGCCCGATATTCTTATAATTTTCCGCATTTCCTTAGACAGCCCTTCGCTATTTTCAGAATGTGGTGTAAAGAGGGAGCAGAAGAAGGTCTTTGCCCGAGCTGGAACGTATTTCACTAGGCTACAGTGGCAGGTGCAGATGGGAGTCTGTTAGCTAGCGGAAGTCTGATGATAATCTGTGGATTTAAATGGAACAGACGTACGGAATGGGAACCGGGATTCTCTCAGATTTACGCCAAAAATTGTCAGGTTTTCCCTTTCCTTTGCACATCGTTTTTATTTAAATAATATTAATCTAACTGTAGATATGTTAATATATACCTATCTCACATGGAATATTTCGCTAATGTTCCGCGTATGCACCGTTTCCTGTGACCTTCATTTACACACAATCCCGGCAATCTAATGCCTTTTTTAAGTAAAACCGGTAACGATAATTGATCGAACGATGTGAAACACTATGTTTACCTTAGTAATATAAATTTATATACATTAATTTATCATATATTAACAAACTAACAAACTACTAAAAATAGGGTAGGTTGTATTCTTAATTTAATGTCTACATTTAGGTGAGATAACCACAGAGGGGAAAAATAATTGTATTAAAAATATATTTAAATTCCAAAAGTAATGCACACTATTTTAAAAAATTGCATATCTGAGTTGGTAATGATTTTGAACTGTGTAAATGTTATTATATATGAATATTGTAAAGATAAAATAAACATTTAAAATTTAAAATAATTCATTTAAAATGTATTAATTAATTTATTTAACTTATATTTATAACAGCATCTTTAAAGAAGTTGGGCTTAGGCTGTGAAGGTATTTACTGTATATTTAATACATAGAAGATAGAGTTTATTTTTATTTATGTTGAAATTTATGGTCTGTCTTGTACCCTGTTGACAACCCAAATTCTGTTGTTAAAAAGTTTTTACCTTGTTGTAAAATGTTACTAATTACATTAAGAATCTACTCAAAATCAATGTAAACTAACTGTTATTGTTATCTGTTTAAAGTTTTGCACTTTAGATAATTGTTGACATTCAGTTTGTCGTTTTATTGCTTCTAAGTAATTCCAAAAGATAATTTACCAAAATTTACATCAGAATTTTGATTCCACAAGTAATTTTTATTTTCTTATAGACTTTAATCACTAACTTACTTTAATATGCTAAAAACTGACACGCTGCACACTAGAGTCCTTGGAAATGTAGTTACTGTGATGAAAGGGGTGGTGGCCCATCTGACTTAGGATTTGGGGCAGGGGTCAGATGTTCGGCGCGATACTGACCGTCATAAGTTGAGCTGATGGATCAAAAACTCTAGTTTTTTTTTGTTGCCGATGCTTGAAGTTGAGTTTGAGTCAGTTTCATGTCAACATGTCTGATAAAACGGCACCTCGATGCCAGTTAAGACTGGAGTGGATCCACGGATACAGAGGACACCAATGTCGTAACAACCTTTATTACACCGCTGGGAAAGAGGTGGTGTACTTTGTGGCCGGAGTTGGTGTTGTCTACAACACCAGGGACCACACACAGAAGTTCTACCTAGGACACAATGATGACATTATCAGGTGATGGCATATCTCAAGCTTTTTTTTTCCATTTTCTATTTCATGTTTGTATGTGGAAGCAGCTATAACCCTAGGAATTTAAGCAATTTAAACTAGAAAATTAAAATAAAAAAATGCATATACGGCATAAAATATAACATTGTTTGAGTCTTTCTTAGTCTAAAACATAAATTTTGAATCACAGGCCCAAAGAGTGCTAAAATTTAATAGAGAGGCCAGGTGAAGGTGATAAATTACATGGTAATGCATGCATACATGCCAAAATGCTTTTAGCCTTTCTATACTTTTTATTTATAAATATGTGTATTGCATGGGAAACACAGACAGCTAATGATAATAAAAAGTAAAAATATATGTTTGATATGTTTGGTGGCCAGATTTTAAAACCTAAAAGACCCTGTTCTATTTTTTCCTGGTCTACTTACTGATGCTGTAATGAATAAATAGCCTTTCCACACATACTCTGCCATTCACCAAAGCTGGAGGTAGAAGTGTTGATGATAATCCTGGTTCTCTGATCACAGCAGGTGTTGTGTGTGAGCTCAGCTGCTGCGATGTCCCCAATGTCTCTAACGTCTTGTTTTACCCACAGTCTGGCGCTGCATCCTGACAAGGTGCAAGTGGCGACAGGTCAAGTGGGGAAGGAGCCGTACATTTGTGTATGGGACACATATGCTATGCAAACAGCATCCATCCTGAGAGACGTGCACACACATGGCATCGCCTGTCTTGCCTTTGACTCTGACGGACAGGTGAGGTCACAGCCCCTCCCCTTTTATACACACTAATACTGAGTAGTGAGTTTCTGATCTGAGGTGTTGATTATGTTTCCTGATTGTCTCTGAACCAGCGGCTTGTGTCAGTGGGTCTGGATGCCAAGAACACAATATGCGTTTGGGACTGGAGAAGAGGACGAGTCATTGCCACAGCCACTGGTCACTCTGACAGGGTAGGACTCAGAATCAGTCAATCAATCAATCAGATCATATTATCCTCTTAGAAACAACTAAAGCAGGGAATGTAAAGTATTACACAAGTTATTATTATTGTTACTCTAAAAAATATACTACACTGTAAAATACTTTATACAGCATGTAAGAACATTTTTACTCTATCATACGGTCAATAAATATTATTTAGATATTGTATGTATTGTAAGATTTTAATTGCAAGACAATTTTGCATTACAACACTACTTTGATTTCACTTATGATTATCAGTAAAAGATGATGTCCTAACTGCAAATATTAACACAACTAAGGACATGCAGATGCTGCAAAAAGACATTTTTTTAAAACATTATTTTATCAATATAGTATGATTTCAATTTTACTTCATTTAAAAATTATCTCTGGTAGCTCAATGAAGTCACCAAAAGATCAAAGACTGGATCCCAAGCCATAGATTCCTGACCCATGTCCTAAACCACCTCCCTCTTTGTACCTGTTTTGTACCTAGGAGTTGATCAGTGTCAGTGTAGATCATTCTTAGTGTTGATTCTTGCAGATCTTTGACGTGACTTGGGATCCATTCCAGTCCAGTAGACTTGTCAGCTGTGGAGTCAAACACATCAAGGTGAAAGGAAACATATCTGGATCTTTATTTCCTCTCACTGTTAAATTTGATAACAATTTACAATGTGATTTCACTCTTTCACTCTCCTTCAGTTGTATGTAATGATACTGATTTCACTGATGTTTAGTTCTGGACTCTCTGTGGGAATGCCTTAACGCCAAAGCGAGGGATTTTTGGGAAAACCGGGGACTTGCAAACCATCCTGTGTGTCGCTGCTGCTAAAGATGATCTGACATACTCCGGAGCGCTGAATGGAGATGTCTATGTCTGGAGAGGAATCACTCTAATCAGAACTGTGCAGGCTGCACATGGGGTAATATGCTGACACCTCTGGTATACACTGTTTGACGGTGTCTTCAAACTAACTAGTGTCAAGGTTTAGAAATTGATGATTTCTAAAGATGTTGCAAGATGTTGTCTCAGAACCTTTTTTATTGCATCTTCTCTGGTTAAACATCATCAATGTTGCCTGAAAGACAAAGTTGAGTTTTCTTTTTCTGTAATGTGCAACAGGCTGGGATCTTCAGCATGCACTCATGTGATGAAGGATTCGCCACTGGGGGGCGTGATGGCTGCATCAGATTGTGGGACGTTGACTTCAAACCCATCACCAAGATCGATTTGAGAGAGGCCGAGCAGGGATACAAAGGTCTGGATCAAGATCGACTTCCTTATATGTCATTAAGCAACTGATCCATCAGCTGGCGGTGGTGAATTTTGTAGTTCTGGAGTCCAAATCTTTGTTTCGTTATTTCGGTTGAACTTGATTGCTGTAACGGTGGCAGTGAATCACAAACAGTTCATGTTCACAAATTCTTCACAGGCCAATCTAAGTCGGAAGCTCCCTGTCTTTCAGGCCTTTCAATCCGCAGTGTTTGCTGGAAAGCTGACCGGATTCTGGCAGGCACCCAAGACAGTGAGATTTTTGAAGTCATGGTTCGAGATCGGGACAAACCTGTCCTGCTGATGCAGGGTCACAGTGAGGGTGAGCTCTGGGCCCTCGACCTGCATCCCAAGCAGCCGGTTGCTGTCACAGGAAGTGACGACCGTTCTGTCAGGTCAGTTGGACGAGCAGTTTGCATTTTGCACCATTGATCTGCCACCATTTAGTGTCACGCACATTGATGTCAGGCTTCCCTCTCACCTACTATAGACTGTGGAGTCTTCCGGACCACACCCTGCTAGCTCGCTGCAACATGGAAGAATCGGTTCGAAGTGTTTCCTTCAATAATGACGGTTCACAGCTTGCATTGGGAATGAAGGATGGATCTTTCACTGTCCTGCGTGTCAGGTGACTTGTAGCACTAAGTGAGACCTGAGTTGTTTAAGTAGTAATAATTCTAATTTGAACAGTTGAATGGATGGCTTGGTACTGGAAACTGAAATAATTCACTTTTACTGGTTTACTTCACTTAAAAGGCACACTTACATTTAAAGATAACATGTCAATCCTGGCTCTGGATTTACAGAATAAAGTCTAAAAGATGTTTTATTATGAAAATTAAAAGACCCTTGTGGTAAAGCTACCCAAGCAATGGGTATTCCTTGGGACAAAAATGTTGGGAACCGCTGGTCTTGTTTAATTGTTGGTCAAATTTAGATTTTGTCGTGTACAAAAAATAAAAATTCTCCACTTCATGGTCATTAAAATCACGGTGTCATTATTTCCTGTCAGACTGACATATTAGTTGGTAAATAAAGTGAAAAGTGTGGGCAATGGAAGCACAGTTTTCTTAAACTACTATTACTGGTTGACCTCTGACTAAGACAGCCCTGGCTAACCGTTGTTTTGTTTTCTTCAGGGACATGACGGAGGTGGTGCACATTAAGGACAGAAAGGAAGTGATTCATGAGCTCAAGTTCTCTCCAGACGGGTCTTTCCTGGCTGTTGGATCAAATGATGGATTGGTAGATGTCTACGCTGTCGCCCAGCGCTACAAGAAGTTGGGCGAGTGTTCCCGTTCTTCCTCCTTTATCACCCACCTGGACTGGTCTGTGGACAGTCGCTTCCTACAAACCAATGATGGCTCTGGAGAACGGCTTTTCTATAGGATGCCAGGTATTACAGTGCCATATTTTTGGACTCCTTTGGTTACTAACAAATTTGTAGTTTGAAGTGTTTTTTTTATAAACCATGATGATGGTTTAAGCAGTAGTTCTCAGCAGTCCTGTCTTCAAGACTCACCCTAAGCCTTCATTGACTAACCCAAAATAAAATGTTACCTTTTCAAATTTAATTAATATACTTTTCAATAACACTTCAGGTGCTGCACTCTTCAGGGTTTTTCAGTAACCATTATAACAAGTAGCTTAAAGTAATTATTATAATTTTTTATCATTATAATTATTATTTTGGGCTGTGAACCACCAGTTGAGATTCACTGTTCTAGAGTGTTGATGCATCTAAGGAACTGCCTATAATATGTATGTTCTAATACGTTAGGGTGATATCTTTCTGTAAAAAAAACGAGATATTGTCAAGTTTTTGTCCCAGTTTTATCAACACAGGGAACTGACTTTGGCCATTTAAACTACTGCAGCAGGTAAGCTGGTCCCCAAAGAGGAGGCAAAGGGGATCCACTGGATGACATGGACAGGTGTGGTTGGACCGGAGGTGAACGGCATCTGGCCAAAATACTCCAATGTCACAAACGTTAACTCTGTGGACACCAACTACAGCAGTGGAGTGTTGGTGAGCGGGGACGACTTGGGCCTTATCAAACTTTTCAGGTTTCCCTGTCTGAAGAAAGGTCAGTGAGAGGTTCTGTTCAGCTCTGCCGTCTTACACTTGGTGCTGTATAAACCTTTGAAATATATTTTCCTAAATCAGGAGCCAAATTTAAGAAGTACATTGGTCACTCAGCCCATGTTACCAACGTCCGCTGGTCCAATGACCTGCAGTGGGTCATCAGCACCGGTGGTGCGGACCATGCAGTTTTCCAATGGAGATTTTTGCCAGAGGGTGTTATGAATGGTGTCTTAGAGCCACTCCTCCAAGGTAGGACCAAATAATTCTTTGCCAACATCAACATACGTTCCTAGACCCCTACAACCTGACATTTATATGTCCACTGGGTGGCGTCCTCAGAGGGCTATGCTGACTCAAACAGTGGAGAATCAGATTCTGACTTGTCAGACGTTCCAGAGTTGGACTCAGATATTGAACAGGAAGCTCAGATGAGCTACGAACGTCAGGTAAGCTGACGTTACCTGCTGGTCTGTGTCAGTTCAGTTTTTTATATATATATATATATATACATATACATATATATATATATATATACTTTTTTTTTTAAATCTTGGATTTTAAAACCTTAAACTTGAAATAACTCATTATGACAAGTAAGTATGTATGTCTGACGCACTGGTTGTCGCCCTCTGCAGGTGTATAAAGAGGATTTGCCACAGCTCAGGAAAAAACTTGTTGGTTCCTTGAAGAGACAGAAAGCTCCAGAGGAGGCTCTTCGCCTGCAGTTTGTTCATGGGTAAAAACAGTTTACTATATTCCTAGTGAAAACAATCTGAAAGTGTCTGGTCAGAGACTTGGTCCAGCTTTCATGTGTTTGAACCTATAGTGTCTCAATTTCTCTTTCTTTAACTTGGCAGCTATCGAGGCTTTGACTGCCGTAACAACCTTTTCTACAGTCAGACTGGGGAACTGTTGTATCACGTGGCCGCCGTCGCCATCATCTATAACAGAGCCCAGCACAGCCAGAGGTTTTACCTTGGCCACGATGACGACATCCTCAGCCTTGCCGTCCACCCTCTCAAAGACTACGTAGCCTCTGGACAGGTATGTTCTCCTCCACCATCCACAGCCAAGTTGCAGCAGCAGGTGGGTGTGTAAACTTGATAAGACTTCTGATTGGCTGCTTCTATGCTCAGGTGGGCAGAGATCCCGCTGTCCATGTGTGGGATGTCCAGACACTGAAGTGTCTTTCACTTTTGAAGGGTCACCACAGCAAAGGAGTGTGTTCATTGGACTTCACAGGTTTGTCTCTGATATATTGAAATGAGTGGAAGATGTGCTACTGATTTTAGCACCAATCGTCTCCTCACTCTTCCCTCTCTTTCTGTGTGTTTGTTATAGCCGACGGAAAAAGTTTGATTTCAGTTGGAATTGATGAATTTCACACTATTGTTATTTGGGACTGGAAGAAAGGAGAGAGACTGGCAAAGGCCAGGTATGTTTAGAAGCTCCACACAATACCCAAAAACCTTGAACACAAACTGAAATGGAACTGTCTGGTCTATTCCATACTGTATATTTTGACCATGCTTTGATTTATTTAGGGGCCACAAAGACAAAATCCTGGTGGTGAAGAGTAATCCATTCAGAATGGACAAACTGGTCACTGTTGGGATCAAACACATCAAGTTCTGGCAACATTCAGGTAACTTTGTTTTTCACTCACCACTCTTAACTTCCCTTAAATTAAAACCCATCAGATTTTTATCTCTTATTGACCTGCAGGTGGCGGTCTGACATTCAAACGAGGAATTTTCAGTAACCTTGGAAAACAAGAGACAATGATGTCAGCGTGTTACGGTCGATCTGAAGAAATGGTTTTCTCCGGTGCTACAAACGGAGATGTTTACATCTGGAGAGACACGACACTTATCAAAACCGTTAAAGCTCACGATGGGCCCGTGTTTGCCATGTGCTCCCTGGACAAGGTCATCAGCTGGCCACGAGAACACCTCATTTAAGTGAATTAAATTATTAATGAGAATTACTGATGCTCTCTTATGTTGTGTTCAACATCTAGGGTTTTGTGACGGGAGGAAAAGATGGCGTTGTGGAGCTTTGGGATGACATGTTTGATCGATGTTTGAAAACCTATGCCATCAAGAGAGCTGCGCTGTCTGCTTCGTCTAAAGGTGTGCAGGGACTACTAACTAGTAACTAGTCCTTTCTATTGTGTCTCTCTAGACCAGGTCTGGGCAAATATTTTGACTCCCTGTCAACAATGGGCCCCAAGAAGTTGACTCTGGGAGCAGATGCATGAAGCATTTATGTGAGCTGAGATAAATGAGACATATAAAAGTTATGCATAAAGACTAAAGACATTATGCATAAATCTAATCTCACATTTTTTATGCGTACTGTTGGGAAATGTAGACTTGCAGTGAAATTCAAGAAGTTAATGCCAAACCGCTTTTGTCCTTAGTTTAGTTGCCATAGTTTGCCCAGATCTGCTCTAGGAAATGGTGTAATGGTCTGTTCATCTCAGTGTGTGACTCAGATGTTCGTAGTCATGGCACCAGTTAGCTTTGTTTCTTTTTTTGGAGACAGATTTTGTGAAATGACAGGAGTCCTTTCTGTTGTGTCAGCTCATGAATTTGTGATTGTGGTGCAGGTCTGTTGCTGGAGGACAATCCATCAATCAAAGCTATTACTCTTGGACACGGTCACATCCTGCTGGGTACAAAAAATGGAGAAATCCTGGAGATCGATAAGAGTGGATCGATGACTCTGTTGGTCCAGGTAAGACCAAAGACCTCGTCTCAGCTGACCTGAACCCACAGCTCTCGGTGCTTCATGTTTAATCCATTCACCTTGTGTCCAGGGTCACATGGAAGGTGAGGTTTGGGGCCTGGCAGCTCACCCGCTGCTTCCTGTTTGCGCTACTGTCAGCGACGACAAAACCTTGAGGATCTGGGAGCTGTCTTCCAACCACCGCATGGTGGCAGTTCGCAAACTCAAGAAAGGTGAGACAGGAGAACAACCTGAGGTGACTTTGGTGAACATGTTGACCGACCACTTATCTGTGACCTACCTCTGACAGGAGGGAGGTGCTGTGCCTTTTCTCCTGACGGCAAAGCTCTAGCTGTGGGTCTTAATGACGGCAGCTTTTTGGTGGTAAATGCAGACACTCTGGAGGACATGGTGACCTTTCATCACCGCAAGGAACTCATTTCCGACATTCGTTTCTCCCAAGGTACAGAGTCGTTTATTGGGGTTCCATGTGTGGTTAGTGAGTTGCAGGTCATGGTGTTCTATGTTACAGATGCAGGAAAGTACCTGGCGGTGGCATCCTATGATTCCTTTGTGGACATTTACAACGTCATGACCAGTAAAAGAGTCGGGATTTGCAAAGGGGCCGGCAGTTACATCACTCACATTGACTGGGACTCTAGGGGTAAAAAAAACATGTTACCTGGTTATTTATATTTTCAACTTTTCTTGGCTGACCAGTTGTAAGAAGAAAAAACTCTTTTTTTTTTGCAATTTTTGATCGATTAAGTAGGAAATTATGAGCCCCAAGTGTAACAACATATGTTGTTTAGAAGATAATTGGTTGGTTAGAGCAATAAAGGTCCTAATATTACTATTAATACTATAAAATAATTAATGTTATTATTGCAAATAATGTTTTTTGTTTCTTGTCACAGGTAAACTTTTACAGGTAAACACCGGTGCCAAAGAACAGCTTTTCTTTGAGGCTCCACGAGGTCGAAAACAAAACATCAGCTCAGCCGAGGTTTGTTTCATTTTTCGATTTGGAGTTGTGACTTACTTCAGTTTACTTTAACATTTTTTGTCCTGTGTGGGTGCAGTTTGAAAAACTTGACTGGGTGAGCTGGACCTCAGTTCTGGGTCCGACCTGTGAGGGAATATGGCCGACGCTCAGCTTCGTCAACACCGCCTCACTCACCAAAGACCACAAACTACTGGCCACTGGAGATGATTTTGGATTCCTCAAACTGTTCAGCTTCCCCTCCAGAGTATGACACTGCAGCGTGAGAACACCTGAGGCTGAAGGTTGTCTCAACATTCACCTCTGATCATTTTGCCTCCTGTTATCTTACCCAGGGACAGTTTGCCAAGTTTAAAAAATACGTGGGACACAGCACCAACGTGACGAACGTCCGATGGTCAAATGACGATTCAGTTCTGCTGTCTGTGGGTGGGGCTGACACTGCACTGATGATCTGGACAAGGGAACCTTCAGGTCACAAAGAGAGCAAAGCTGTGGACAGTGAGGAGTCAGATGATGACACAGAAGAAGATGGAGGTAAAAACGAAGAAGGAGCAGAGGAGAGTTTGGAAAAGAAGATAAATAAATTGTTTTATTTTTTTATATTTTTGCTTTGTCTACAGGTTATGACAGCGACGTCGCCCGGGAGAAGGCAGTAGACTATGTGACTAAGATTTATTCCTCCAGCATTAGGAACTTGTCAGGAACCAAACCTCACCAGCAGCACAAAGAGCTTCCATTGGATGAGAGGTACTGACCACTGGGTTATTGACCAGTATGACTGTGACGGCTCTCTGACTGCTGCTGATTATCACTTCAGACCTCCAGTGAGTCGAGCTGCACCACTGCCAGACAAGCTGCTGAAAAATAACGTGACCAAGAAGAAGAAAGCAGTGGAGGTCAGTATGACGTGTGCCGTGTTACTTGTCCATTGTTTCACCTCAGACTGACGGCTGTTTTGCAGGAGCTGGTCTTGGAGCATGTGTTTGGCTACAGAGGCTTCGACTGTCGGAACAACCTGCATTACCTCAACGATGGCTCTGACATTGTCTTCCACACTGCTGCTGCTGCAATCGTCCAAAACCTTTCAGCAGGTAAACACTAGTTATGCACTGAAATAGAAATTCTTTGTTGAAACTGAAAACTGAAACATTGAAACAAAGGTTGAAAAAATAATTATGCCAATATATTAATTAATTAATAATAATTCATTGCATTTATGGAGATGTCTATATCTACCTCAAATAGCGGTTCTGTGAATCCATTGCTGCCTGAATCATTTTTTGATGCACTAGATATTGTGCATTTATCTATATATAAGTATATATATGGAGAGAGAGAATTATCTGCACAAAAGTTGACAATAGTTCTTGTTGTTTGCAGCAGTCTTTTGGCAAAAAAAACGTAAATGCATACATTTTTATTGTTAACATTCTTGTAACATTTGGTGACGTCAGGAACTCAAAGTTTCTACCTGGAACATACAGACGACATCCTCTGTTTGACTGTCAACCAACACCCAAAATACCAGAACATCATCGCCACCGGACAGATCGGTGAGTAACGTCAGGCTGTAACGTCACACAGCCATGTAATTCTCATGCATGACTCAGCTGCTTTCTCCCATTGCACTTTTTTCCACTGCTTCCTCATTGTCACTGCTTTGCCTCATCACCAGGTGACATCACTGAGCTCCCAGGTAAGACACGACAGCATCGAGTAGCACACGTGCACACATGCTGAACCAAACCAAACATCTAGGCTGCAGTTCCCACTCCACTTAACATGTCGGTGTTGTTGTTTGTAGAAACTGAAGTGTCCTCTGAGTCTCGGCGTCCAGGTTCGTGTAGCTCTGTACCCCTGAGCCGAGCACGAAGCCATTTTAAGTGTGTCTGTGTGTGTGTGTGTTGACTCTGATTCCACATCAGAGTATGAGCATTGGATATGACCACGTTCATTTTCTCCTGCTTCTTAGTGTTTGATTTTTTTTATTGAAGGAACAGTTTAGGTTTTTGGTAGTTTGGTTTTATCAGTCGGTACAGACTGGTTTGTGGTCACTGTCTGTAGAGAGAACCAGAACACTTTCTTACTCAGTACGAGTTTCTTAGAGCACTGGTTCTCAACTGGTCTGTCCTCCAGTTCCTTAACACTTCAACCATCAACCCTTAATGCAGTCATGCCCAAACTGTTCCGCAGTGGTCCAAAATTTTAATTGGAGAATCCCTGTCAGATTGCAAGTCAGGATGGCGATCTGAATTAAGACAGATTGCAGATTGTTAAGCATTTTGTCATAAATGAAATAACCTTTTTGTAGAACTGGCTGCCGATTTGTCGTTATCTTAGTTAAAGTTTTGTCACAGCCATGAACACAGACACAACAGTTGCTATGTTTCTTCTCTGTTGTCACCTCTTGAGGCTCAGCCGAGGCTAAGACCGTCACCAGGTTAGACAGTGGAGCATAGTGAATGACCAGGTCACTACCAGTAATAATAAAAAGTTAAACTGTTCCTCTGATGTTTTCCAGTTTTCAGTAGTGTGGCCCCAGGTTGCTGGTTGTCTGGGTCTTCTCTTCCCAAACACTTTTTCCTTAATTGTGACTTCATTTCCTGGTTATTGTTCAACACAGATCTTCTCCCCCTCCTTCCTCCCATTTCCCTTTGCTTCTCCAGTTCAGTCTTGGTCCAGAAGTCCTTCAGCTTCTCTGGTTTCTACACTCCTCTCTCACACCCACAGGTATTGCACCATCCATCCACATATGGGACGCTATGACAAAGCAGACTCTGTCCATCCTCCGCTGTTCCCACGCCAAAGGTATCGGTTACGTCAATTTCAGTGCCACGGGAAAGCTGCTGTTGTCTGTGGGTGTGGAACCTGAACACACCATCACCGTGTGGAGGTGGCAGGAAGGTAACCTGTTTCTGATGCTTCCAAGTTGTTTAGAATGAACTGTATTTTTCAGACTGGATCATAAGGCGCAGTTGAAACCTTTGTTAGAGATAATAATCTGACTTTTTAAGTTTCCTCTTCTTCCAAAAATCCATTTTATTCTTCATTCTCAGTGTCAGAGTATAACAGTACTCAACCTTGATCAGTTCTGTTTTGGAAGAATCAGATCAGAGTCAGTCTGGTTCCTGGAATGTTCAGAGATGATTCCAGCCTTGAGGTTGAAATTTGCTTGGTAACTAGTGCCAGTATTACTCCTCAATGTCCAAACAAAGTACAGTGCAGTATTACTCTGTGAGTCTGTAGCTCTGACAAAATATCAAGTGATGCAGCTTCTTGGATCAAGAAAATTATACTTAAAACATTTTGACAGATTTCTGAGCCCTGTTCAAGGTCAGTAAACACAACCAGGATCCACACATTAGACCTGGGGTCTCAAACTCGTGGCCTGTGGGCCATTTGCGACCTATGGAACGATATTTTGTGGCCCCCACCTTGATGTGAAAGTTAAATTTATAATAATATTTTATAGATTTGTACTCCACACATTATGGTAAATCCTGTAGGTCTAAAAACTCTGATCCACAGTCTCCTTCTGGTTCAGTGATGTATTACACAGAATCTTTGGGAAACTGATTTTTTAATTAAATATTTTCTTTTCTTATTGAACACCGAAAGCTGGTGCGGCCCTTCGGTGAAATGATAGTGTGGGTGGTGGCCCTCAGGAGTTTGAGCATTAGACTCACTAAGTTATGAGAGAGTACTGAGGATTAATGAGAAAGGTTTTCAAGTGCATATTTTAACCAGGAAAATAAGTTCATCTAATCTCATTTTCTCAGTTTCTCATCCTACTTGTTACCATTTCATTCTCTAACCCTTGACGTCTCCTCCAGGCACCAAGGTGACGTGTAAGGGCGGCCACTCCGAGCGGATCTTTGTGGTGGAGTTCAGACCGGACTCTGACACCCAGTTTGTGTCTGTGGGAATCAAACACATCAAGTTCTGGACTCTGGTGGGCGGTTCTCTCTTGTACAAGAAGGGCGTAGTAAACGCGGTGGAGGACAGTCGCATGCAGACAATGCTTTCCGTGGCTTTTGGCGCCGTAAGTCCCGCCCGACCTTCTTGTAAAATCTTTGAGATCTTTTTTTTAGACACTAACTCAGCGTATGTTTTTGACTCAGAACAACCTGACGTTCACTGGAGCCATCAACGGAGATGTTTATGTGTGGAGGGAGCACTTCCTGGTGCGGGTGGTGGCAAAGGCACACAGTGGCCCAGTCTTCACCATGTACACAACGCTGAGAGATGGACTGATTGTCACAGGAGGAAAGGAGCGACCGTACGTCCTCACCGTTGGCATTCCAACCTTATAGCTCATGGTTGTAGGAGAGTAGGAGCTAATTATGAGTTAGATGAGGCTGCATTTCAGCCTTGGTGCATCATGAACCAAAACCATTGCTTTTGGACTCAAGACAGATGATGTCATCCTGTGAACCTCAGCAGGTGGTGTTTTTCTGACTCTGTCAACAAGAATAGTCATGAAGTCTGTAATCTGAAAGTCTGTCATTCTGATGCTGAAATGGTGACAGCTAATTTTCTGTCGACTTTGTGCAGGACTAAAGAGGGTGGAGCAGTGAAACTCTGGGACCAGGAGATGAAACGCTGCAGGGCGTTTCAGCTGGAGACTGGTCAGCCCGTGGAGAACGTTCGCTCCGTCTGCAGAGGAAAGGTACGGTACTGCACCTTTACAGGTGACGTGTGACAGGAAGGAATTTAAGCTCCTTGTCTTTGTGACATAGTGATTCTCACCACTGCACGCAACAACATGTGACCTCTGTATTAGACCCATCACCAGAGTGAACAGTGAACAGTGGACAGTGCTTTAGGCCCCCGGGGAGCTGTGAGTGGGGACGATGCCATTCTTACTGCAGTGATAACTTGGCAGTTGGTGATCTTGAAACTCAAACCCTCTGGACTCAAGTCCATTTCCTTAACCTCTCAGCCACCGTACAGACATGTGACAAAGATATTTATGACCTTTTGTAAAGATGTTAAATAAAGGATACAAATAATGTAGTAAAGGTCAGAAGTCTCTGAATAAAAGTTTCTGTTGTTGCGTCAGACACAGAGAGCTAACTCTAGGTTCAATTCCCGGTGGAACCAAATGCTTGATAGTCAATGTCAATCCTCTTCTGTAGGTCCCTTTGGATAAAAAGCGTGTTCTAAATGCATTAAAAATTGGAGGGACAATACAATGTTACATTTAAATACAATTAGAAATATATTATTAATTTTAATGATTCAAGATTTTCAAGGCTGTTGCTTTATAATCATCTGTTTTTGACTCCTGCAAATTTCAGGGTAAAATATTGGTGGGAACCAAGGATGGAGAGATCATCGAGGTCGGGGAGAAGAATGCCGCCTCCAACACAATGATCAATGGACACACACAGGGAGGGATCTGGGGTTTGGCCACACATCCATTCAAAGATGTTTTCATCTCCGCCAGTGATGATGGAACCATAAGGATATGGGACTTAGCAGACAAGGTCCAGTTCTGTTTCCTAGTGAAATGTCAACGAGGATTTTTTTTACAACATGTAATAGTTGAAAATTGTTATTTGGTCTTTATTAACAGAAACTTTTAAACAAAGTCAGTCTGGGTCACCCTGCCAAGTGCGCCTCCTACAGCCCAAATGGAGAAATGTTATCAATTGGATCAGAGAACGGAGAGTTTATTGTCCTGCTGGTGAACTCGCTCACTGTGTGGGGCAAGAGGAGAGACCGCAGCGTCGCCATCCAGGACATCAGGTTTGCCGCTATGGACAAACACACAGATGTTAGGACACCTGGGGACAGACATTGTTATTTGTAAATTGACCATCATAAAACTATTGTTGACTGAATTGTATCTGAACAATTAGTATTAGTCAAGCTTTAAAAGACAAAAAAACTGACATTAAACCAGGAAAATGGACATGAACTCCTAGGAAACATGATGTGAGTCGACCCAAAAAATAATTCTGGGACGCAACCCAGCCTTTGGGAAGGCATCGTGAGGCAGAAGGAGAAAAAAATTAAGTTAGAGACATAGGGGTGAGACATGTAAGGACAGGCTAGGGGACATTTTGCAGTAGGTTGATAATTACAGTAAATAGTAAGTATATAAAAGAGAGATGTTTGAGTTCCAGTTTGTACATTCTTCATATGTCTTTTAATGTGGAATTTCCGTCCATTGACCAGTACTGTGTGGTCTACAGGTTCAGTCCAGATAATCGGTTCCTGGCCGTGGGCTCGTTGGACTGTGCTGTGGACTTTTATGACCTGTCACTCGGACCATCCCTCAACAGGGTTGGCTACTGTAAGGACATTCCAGGCTTTGTACTCCAGGTGGACTTCTCAGCTGACAGCAGACACGTCCAGGTGTCAAGCAGCTCATACGCTCGGCAGGTCCACGAGGTTCCTTCAGGGCGGATGGTGACGGAGCAACCAGTGGTCGAGAGGATCACATGGGCTACATGGACCAGGTAAGGACAGACAAAGTGTTAGATCTCAAAACACAAACTGTTTCCTTATCTCACATTTGAGATCCATTTAGCTAAAACAGTTTTACAGTGTACTTTAATTTTAACAAAACTGTCTTTTTTAGTATCCTGGGTGACGAGGTTCTCGGCATTTGGCCTCGTAATGCTGAAAAGGCAGATGTCAACTGTGCATGTGTTTCCCACACCGGCGTTAACTTGGTGTCAGGCGACGATTTTGGGCTCGTTAAACTCTTTGATTTTCCCTGCTCTGAAAAGTTTGTGAGTGATCTTAACGTTCCAAAGAAAAGTGTTTACTGCTGTCTCCCTGCAGTGGGAGTGACACCTCAAACTTTGATCTCTCCACAGGCCAAACATAAGAGATACTTTGGTCATTCAGCTCATGTGACCAATATCCGCTTCTCCTGTGATGATAAGTACGTTGTCAGCGCTGGTGGCAGTGACTGCAGGTGAGAAATGTCACATGTAGACGAACAGTTGCTGTGGTCTGTAAAAGTTACTGACGTACCTTCTTTTGTTCTCGCCCTTCTAGTTTATTTGTGTGGAAAACTCAGTGATGCCCACTTAAACACAACGGCGCCACCTACAGAAGTGATGCTGCCAACAGCTGACGCTGCACCTTAAATGCGCTGACAGGAAGAGACCGACGCTTGGGAAGTGGCACTGGCTTGATGTCTGGTTCTGAGAAAGTTTCATTTTGTTGTTTTTCTACGTCAAGAGTCCTTTAATTCTTTGTTGTGATGGAGCAGTGGTAGGTGTTTTTTAACGTAGCTGTGCGTCTGTTTGTCGGGATGTGCCTTTTCTCACAAACGCTGACCAAACATTTGATACGATTTTATTTCATGGTGCTAATTAGGTTTACAGGTACGGAAGAGAAGAGTGTGTTACTGTGTCTCTAGTTTTTGTATTTTGTTTTGTTGGTGCAAAATTGACAATGTTGAAAAAAATGGATCTTTGTATGATATCATTATAAAGAATTACATTTTGAAAAATTCTACCTCAAAACAGATGAAATCAAATAGATTAAAAAACATAGAAGGTAGAATAAAATAAAACTGTATGTGAGCAGAACAAAAAATGCGTCACCCTCCTCTGTCCATGGCGCTTGGTCTTGTGCCCTGTGTATGTGCTGTAGAAATAAAACGGAATGATTGATCATGTCACCTGTCATGTCATTTCTCAATAAACTTATAAACATGGCAAAAAAAACAACATTGGAAATATATCTGATCAATCAGATTAGTCCTGTGATATTTATACATTTATGATAACAAAAATACTGCTACTTTTTTGTTCTACCCACTTAATTTTACAAATACATGCTTTTCTCTAATAATTTCATTATGTTGTTTGAGTTGGATTTTTAAATACGTTTTAAATAAAATATATTGTTTTATTTAATGTAACTTAACGGAATTTTTTTATACTTACCCCACGTTTTTTTCTTTTTACTTTCCGGTTTTTCACCATGGTTATAAACCTCAACGGTCATTTTTCACATATTTTTTCAGACTACATGGTTAACACAGGATATAATTTTATAAATTTCAAAGTTTGAAGGCACTTTCAACCTTGATAACTAGATCTACAAATATCTGTAGCTCTATGTTCCACCAACGTACGCTCTACGCCGCACGATGGCAGCAGCGGCGCAGCAGCAGCCATTGTTCATTTCTTCTACTATTTCTATTAAAGTGTCATGGCGGCGCACGGTGTGACTGTATGAGCTGAGGTAAAATAAAACAAGGTGAGCTTTAAGCTTGAGCGATGCTACATAACGATATTACGTGTTTATCGCGGAGTGAATATATCGATGCTCCGGTTTAATGATATGAAACTCGTTTAACTGAAGCCTTTCCTCGAATCGATTTATTTTTTTAATGATTGCTACTGAAACTCACACTAACGACGTCATTATACGTCGTCATGATGACGCAACCCGCCCCCTTTAGCAGCCTGTTGTGATCAGCCAAGACGCGTTTAAATGCAGTAGGAAATGTCCCACGTTGTGATCAATATTGTCAATGCAGTCTAGATGTAGGTCCTCACTCTTAGCTATATATTTTCTGTGCTTTCCTCTACCACCCATTTCTTCTTATTCCTCTGTGTTTGTTTCCACCCATCTGTGTCAACCTCACCCCCGCTACATATTTACTCGACCTTTCTCCGCAGTCATGATCGGGATGTCAGCAGTGAGGCGGGCAGCCCGTCGGTTGGTCCACGTTAACATGGCCCTGTTCCACCACGACCTGACTCCACCTTTATGTCGTCCCGTCCGGAGCTGCGACCTCATCTCCACCTCCCTTCAGAACAGAAAATTCTCTTCTAAACAGGTGCGTTTACAGTAGTTTCCTGGGCCAGAGCTAACGACTCAGTGGAGCCCCAACATACGAGTTTAATCCATTCCACAACTCAAGTCACTCTTATCTAGATGTCATTTTCTCTATTAAAAGGTTTCCATCTCCACAGAAATATACTGTTAATCAATTAAACCCCCACACTATCTAAACATCAGAAAGATAAATATAAAAGAATATGTTGTGGAAAAAAATTATATGAGTCCATCTTTTTAGTCTTATCATTTTATTTGTCCAAACAAATGCAACTTTAGTGGAAACAGACATTAAAATGAATTGGAAATTGAAGAAAACAGCAGGATGGGATAATGTCTTCCATTAATGTATGTTTTTCTTGTACCACTTGGAAAATATTGCAAAACTTTCTGACACACAACTTGGATAACTTGATCACATCTCAGATTTCTAATGTATATCTGAGGAAAAATCAGTGCATGGGGAAAAAAAAAATGTTTTTAGCCAGGGCCCTCTAGTGGTTTAAGCCCTAAACAACTGCCTGGCCTGCCTGCCCCCAAGCTTTGCCACTGTTCATGCAACACCTGACTCCCCTGATGCTCTCATGTCTCCAGAAAAAGGGTGATAAGAAGGAACAGAAGAGATCCAAGGTCCGAGCTAATGAGAACAAACAGGAAGTGGAGATCTGCAGGAAGATGACGGTGTCAGCACTCGCAGCCGCCATGAACAGAGACTGTGGTGAGAACCAATGAGGTTGTAGAGGTTTGAAGCTTTCTGTGTTGAAGGACATAAGAACTTGTTTTTTTTCATTTCCAGACCATGTGTATGAGGCTCTCCTTAACACCCCATTAAATGTGGACTCTCTGAACCCCAACTCTGTTCTGAGTGAGAAGTGGATCAAGGAAGTGGTGAAGCAGTCAGGGATGAAGTGCCACTGGGCCGACCTGACCGTGAGCGAGAAGAAAATAAACAATGATGCCCAGAGAAGGTGACCGAACAGGAAGGACGAGGTCACAGATTGTCTGATGATGACTTACAGAGGGCTGTTCCTAGCTACCACCCAAATGATAATAAGACGTTTCATTCATTTGACTTGACGTCTACAGACCTCCAGCAGAACCTGCCGACCTGAAGCCTCGCCACCCTGTGGTCACCATCATGGGTCACGTAGATCACGGAAAGACCACGTTGTTGGACAGTCTGAGGAAAAGCCAAATAGTGTCCACGGAGGCGGGTGGCATCACTCAGCACATCGGAGCATTTTTAGGTTTGATCCAGTTTGCATCACTCAGATTTTTCCTGTTTTTGACAGTTTTAATCCAATCTTGATCTTCCTACAGTGCAGCTGCCCACAGGTGAAAAGGTCACCTTCCTGGACACCCCAGGTCACGCTGCCTTCTCCGCCATGCGAGCCCGCGGAGCCAGTGTCACCGACATCATTATTCTGGTGGTCGCTGCAGACGATGGCGTCATGACGCAAACAGTGGAGTCCATCAATCACGCTAAGAAAGCTGGAGGTCAGACAGGGAGCCTGACAGCGCCACCTGTCTCTCCTTTTTTCTTACTTTGTCTCCCTGTTTCTCACTTTCTTCCTTCTTTCGTCTCCTGTGTCTTCTCTCTCTCTCAATTCTCCTTGGCTTCTTATGGAATGTTTACGTTCTCGTTCTCTTCCGCCTGCGTTGCAGTTCCGATCATTTTGGCGGTGAACAAATGTGACAAACATCAAGCCGACCCTCAGAGAGTCAAAGAGGAGCTTTTGGCTTACGACGTCACTTGTGAAGAGTTGGGAGGAGACGTTCAGGCCATTCACATTTCTGCTCTGAAGGTCAGGACCAAGTTTTAGACATTGTTAATCTGTAAAGTGCACAACAGTGTTGATGAATCATTGTGATCTGTTCCTAGGGAGAAAACCTATTAGCTCTGACAGAAGCCACTGTCACATTAGCAGAGATGATGGAGCTCAAAGCTGAAACCAGTGGCTTAGTGGAGGGAGTCATCATCGAGAGTCGAACGGACAAAGGCAAAGGGTGAGGACCCGATAGAAGATACACACACCTCCTCTTTAATGCAGACTGAATCCCTTATTTTATAGATTATAGTTGGTAGTTTTATAGTGAAGTTGTTAGAATGCCTAACTTGCGGGTTGAGGCCAAAGGGTTGGATTTCCAGAGGAACTTTGTGCATCCAAGGGGCAGAATGTGGCAGCAGATCTGTGTCAAACCCTTGCTCAGTCTGCCCTTTAGTGGACACATGTCTACAACAACAACAGTGAAAAATTATGCAAAGATTGTTCCTGAAATTTAACATGTATGTGATGTTAGATAAAGTATTGGTCCTTCACTTACAAATTCAATCATAAAAAATAAATTGTAAATAGTGAAGATTCAGATTTTTTTTTCCAGTCCAATTTTAATCTTGATTCTAGGGCTACGATCCCATTCAGGGAAAATTTACAAAATATTTAATGATTTGTTTTGGGCTACTGGAACTTGAAACTGATTTGCGGGTGTTAATCCTAACCATCGGACTGTTTCTAGTTCATTTTTACCGATCAGGGCTCAAATGACCAATACACTCGGATCTCATGGGTCACAGACCAATAACTGATTCAAATCAATTAATTTTACACCCCTAGTAAAATGCTTTTACCCATCTCAATGCCAATGGGGGAAAATGTGGGCATTGCAATGAAAAGGCAGAAGTATAAGGCAAAAAATGCAAACCAGCTCAATAAATCAGACATGTCGGGCAGGATTACAAAGCTGAATGTAATGCATTTGGCCCCTTGCGCTAAGTTGTCAATGCCTGATCTGATCTAACCCTAACCTTAAGCCTCAAATATGGAAACAAATAAGTAGATTGTATTTAACTCTGATTGACTTCTATAATTCCAACCCTATGACATTGTGACATAATAAGAACTCTTAATGTTGATGCCACAGTTAGCAAAAGTATTTGTAATATATGTTGGTTGGTGGTTCTCCTCAGGCCTGTAACAACAGCTGTCGTCCAGCGGGGGACGCTGAAACGTGGCAGCATTCTTGTAGCTGGAAACAGTTGGGCCAAAGTGCGGAACCTCTATGATGAGAACAATCGTTCAATTGCAGAGGCGGGGCCCAGCTGTGCGGTGGAGGTGGTAGGGTGGAAGGATCTGCCCTCTGCTGGTGAACTCATTTTAGAGGTGGAGTCTGAGGTGAGCGTTCCATCCTGACCAGATGAAAATTTAATTTTCTTCTTTTTGTTTTGTAACCCTTTTTTTTTCTTTTGTGGCGAGCAGCAGCGTGCACGAGAGGTGATGGAGTGGAGGAACAGTGAGGAGGCAGCGATGAAGATGGCAGAAGACTTGAATGTCATCAAAGATAAGCAGGAGCGCCACCTACAGGAGTACAGGAAGCAGAGGGAAGAGTTATCCCACCTCAGCTGGAGAAAGAGGAAGTTGGAGGCCTACCGCTCCTACAAAGACAAACTTAGTGCGAGTGCAAACGCAGAGATGCAGGATGAAAAGCCGGAGCTGCCTCTCATCATCAAAGGTACTGACGTTAGGATCACTGCTATGACTGTTTTTTTTTTACTTCTGTCTCACGCTGTGATATGTGGACGACAGGTGACGTGGACGGATCCCTAGAGGCAATCTTAAACATACTGGATGGCTACGATGCTCAGGAAGAATGTGAGCTGAAAGTTGTTTACTGCGGCATTGGAGATATTACTGAAAACGACGTCAACATGGCCGTTACATTTTCAGGTATGGCGCTCCCACAGGAATATTTTGGCATTACTATCAAGACAGAGCAGATATAAATAATGTAACATTTTTCTGCAAAGTCATATATGAAAAAAAATTTGCACTAACATGAAAACATATTTTGGGGCCAACATGGACTAGCAATTTTTATACTTAATAGCCAAGTATACTTGATTGGAATTTTGTTCTAAAATTTCTAAAATCTAATTAAAATGCACTTTTTCCATTATTAAAAAAAAACAAACTAATTGCATTTAACATGTTAAAGTTTATATTCAAAAAATAAACATTTTAGTACTTCAACCATTGACCACAGTAAATTACTATAAAGTTCCAGCAAAATCTTCAATAGTAAAAGTTTATCAAAAATTACTTAAATTCCAATTTTAGAATTAAGTTATTTCGGATAAAACTTTATCTTTTCTACGTGTCACACTACCTGTGTCATGTAGTCAGATGTCTTTTAATTATAATGGAAACCTTTGGGGAAGATATATTTCTATGTTTTAGACCATTTTGAGAAATTCTTTTGATTTTTTTCCTCTATAAAATCATAATGTGTTAAATCGGATTAATTTTTAGCAAGTCAAAATAGAGCATCTTTCATTCTCTTTTTTATGTTTGTCATATTTCATATGAAATGTAAAAAAAAGTTTTATTTTGATTCCTAGTTTGTGATTAGGTAGTGAAATATTTTGATGAAATTTTTATAATTTCTGCATCTAATTACAGCATTTTCAAAAGTTTGGTTAAGTCCAGATTTTCACTAAAGGATTTTGGTATTTATTAATGTTTAGTAATGTGTAGAAGTCCCTGAGACAGACAAAGATTTTAAATGTTTATTAAAAACATGGAAACAGAAAAATGAAAACTTAAAAATTCCCTACATTCAAAAATAATGTATAAATCCACATTTATCCACACTTCAATAGTGAATATAGACATTTTGTTCAGAGATCACAACTGATTTCCCACCGGTTGCTGTGTGACTCTGTCCAGGTGTGATTTTTGGCTTCAATGTAGCAGCCAGCAAACCGGTGCAGCGACTCGCAGCGAAAAATGAAGTCCCAGTGAGACTGAACACCATCATTTACAAACTAGTGGATGCGGTGAAGGCAGAGCTGAACAGGAAAATTCCTCCTCTGGTGTCTCAGAATGTGGTTGGTAGGTCAAAAATCCCAAAGACCCAAACTGGTGCTCCAAACATCAGGTCTCACATGTGTCACTCTTCTGGTGTAGGAGAGGCCGCAGTGCTGGCTACATTTATGGTGACTGAAGGCAAGAAAAAGGTTGCAGTGGCGGGGTGCCGGGTCCAGAAGGGGTTGCTTGACCGGGGTCTTACCTATAAACTTGTCAGAGGACGGGATACCGTCTGGGAGGGTGAGTGACAACAA
Source organism: Paraplagusia blochii (assembly GCA_016785265.1). NCBI lineage: Eukaryota > Metazoa > Chordata > Actinopteri > Pleuronectiformes > Cynoglossidae > Paraplagusia > Paraplagusia blochii. Next base: position 397,753 of record JAFBJS010000210.1, on the reverse strand, counting down.
TAACGATGTATGGACCAAGTCTGAATAAGTTGTAATGGAGACGTGGAGGTCTAAATTTCAGAAATGTGTCGCCCCCTGCAGGAAGTCTGATAGCATTAAAGCACCACAAGGACGAAGTTAAGACCGTAAAGGTAGGAATGGAGTGCGGCCTCTCAGTGGAGGAAAATGTGGACTTCCAAGTTGGAGACATCATTGTTTGCTATAGAAATGAGGAATCCCCTCAAGTTACTTCCTGGAATCCAGGCTTTTAGACACTGTCTTCTCACTGTGCTGCGCAGCTCACACATCCAAGCATCCCATTAAAGACTTGGGAATCCATCACTGTATTCATTTCTTACAAAAAATTGCATCAACGCGGATGTGGATCTCTGGAACGTCGGTGACCTCCTCACTTCTTTTTGCCTTTTCCGGATTTGGCAAACAGCACCGGGTCAATCTGGTCTGGCTTCAGTCCTCTGATAGAATGGAGACGGGCAGCCCGCTCTGAAAGGGTTCCTCCGCACTTTAGGCCTCGAGACATAAGTTCCTTTTTTAGGATGTCAAGACCCAGAGCTTCGAGCTCCTGGACGGACGATACTGAGTCGAGGTCAACTGCAGACTGAGAAGAAGAACAAAACATTACAATCTGGACTTTTTAATAAATTGTTTTTTTTCCAAAGTGTTTCTGACTCATTATCCAGTTGTTTCATACCAGACTCACCTGCTGTTCAGGCTGGTTTGCAGTCTTGGAATCCTGTCTTGTTTCAGGCTCTGCTGTAACAACCTGCTCTTGAGGCGTCTTGGTCTCTGCAAGATTCTGGACCTCTGAGGTTCTTGTATCCCTAGTATTCTGGTCTTCAGTGACGCAATACTTTACTATACATTCCTGATCCTCAGATGTTATTGACTCTGCTGCATTGCTCTGATCTTCGGAATTCATTGTCGCTCCCTGGTCCTCAGAGGTGCTTACGTTTCTCTGTTCCTGGTCCTCAGAGGTGCTTACGTTGCTCGGTTCCTGGTCCTCAGAGGTGCTTACGTTGCTCGGTTCCTGGTCCTCAGAGGTGCTTATGTTTGTCGGTTCCTGGTCTTCAGAGACACTGGATTCTACAGGAGATGACCTACAGAAATGGAAAGGATTTAGGAAGACTGGAAATGAAATAAGACTAAAACCTGGACTTGTTGATTTGGACACCACCTGCAGCTCTGCTGTGGCTCTGTGTCTTCTCTCTGCTTCATCTTGCCAGCAGCTCCACTGCTTGAGGTGGATGTGGATGGAGAAGATTCCTCCTCAGACTCCATGTCCTCGTCCTCAGAGCTGAACTCCTCCAGTCCTGTCCTGGATACAGAATTAAATACAATATTGTCAGGATTGGTATGTTGTTCCTCAATTAAAAAAAATGGTTTTGGTTAGGTTTGTCAAACTCACCAGTAGTCAGCAGCCACCATCTTCTTTCTCACGGTTTGTTCCTGGTCATCTGAACTAATTCTCTTTGTTGCTGAGACAGTGTCTGCGCTCACCTGTCCACTGGACGATGCCTGCAGACCTGAAACACACTCTGGTTTTGTCTTCTATTCCAAGATGGACTGTTTTGTTTATGTGCATGATCGTATATATCACTTTTTAAAGCTACACAATGAATCGCTGCTACTCTAGTTCACCTTCACATTTGTTACACTGTGGAGCCACTGAAGTATCTGATATATTTGATTGAATTTAAAAAAAAAAAACAATGTACATGGGGCAGGGTTATACACAAGGTTTTTTCTTTTACAAAGATACCTTTGATGACAGACTCCTCTACTCGCTGTGAGAGGTCATAGCACTGTTGCTGGTACTGCACGTCACTAAAGCGGTGCTTGGGTTCTGCCAGCTTCTTCTGGAGACGCTCAGTTCGTCGTTGCTCTTTCTCGGCCTCACGCTCTGCCTGCTTCTTCAGCCAGTCCGCCATCCTGAACACGTCAGGAAGAAGAAGAAGGAGATGATATCAGGGCTTTAAGGTGCTTGTTCACAGTACAGTACTTGTTTACAGCAGTGAATTTTAAACTCAGAAAAACAAAATTGTGAGGACTTTGACTCACTCTTTTTCATGGTTGACATCTCTAAGGCGTCTTCCACTCAGATCTCTGCAGGCTTCCCGATTGGTCGTCTTCTCAATTTGAGCACCAAGGGCTCGCAGCATGGAACCAAAACCTGGCAAAAAACACAGAGAAGTTAAGAAGTATACTCTTTAAAACTGTAGATCACAATCTGATCAACTGTAAATTCATACCTCCCTTCCCACCACACAAACGGGGCTGGAGGTGGTAGACGGCTCCATTTTGCACAGGATCATCAAGATCTGACCGACGACCATTTCTTATGACATAGAAATCCTCTGAGGGGACACTCTGTTGACAGACAGGCAGTTTGAGACAGAATGGAAACGTTTTGAAAGACGATATCTTGTCACAAAACGAATGTTGGTTGTTGAAACATAAATCTTGTGAAAGTTATCGACCAAACACCTGTAGATGGGTCACACTTTGTAATAGCTCTCACTATCATTCCGTCTACGTGCTTTCATGCACTAAGCAGCACCTTTGTTAACCATTAAGGAGTTCATATCTGACGGGTGCGTGTGTTATTGTGCCAATTTTGGTACAGGAATCCGACGTTGAAACGATAAAATACACATTTACAACGCGTCTTGCATTAGCAAAAATTATGGCGTATGTTTTTAGCTAACGGCTACATTGGCGACTTACAATAAATACTTTGCTATCTAACTTCTATTTTCGCTCAGTGTCGAGTGTATCTCACTTACCTGGAGCTCGACTAGGTTCACCAGAACATCCCTGACCACAGAACCTTCTGGAAACAAGGTAAAACAACGAAAGTTTAAACCTTTAACATACACCTCCATCTTGGATCTGCTGTAAATGTAGCGGATGACGCACTTCCGCCCTCTTTGTATTTATTTTTCAAATGGACGTTTTTATATACTGTCCTCTAGTGTACAAACAGCGAAATGGATCCTCAGACAACTAAAATATTTTATATGATTAACATCAAAAGGATAGAAAGTACTTAATAAAGTAATACTATAGTTTATTTAATTAACATATTTAGTTTATTTAATAGTAAATAAACTAATCCTTATAAGTAGACACATAATTCATAAAAATAAGTGAAATGTGACGAGTCTGAATTACTTTGCTTTAAGTTTTTTTTTTAGAATTATTTTAAAAAGTTTTATGTAAGAAGCTTTTTATTTCAAAATAATACCTAAATGAAAATGAATTACATTGTACAGAAAATATTATTTGATTAACGTTAATGTTTACGGCTCCACCAGTTGGCGCTATGAAAAAAAATTCAGCTACAGGAAATGACGTCAATTCCGTCGCCCTGGACATCAACATGGCTGCTGCGTTGAGGTTAGCCACGGTGCGCACCGGTCGGAGACCGGTAACTAGTTTATTCACTCGTGGCTGTAGTTCTGGTACCGGAAAACCTGAGAACATAGAGCAAAAACCAAAGTCGGGCTTCGCTGCCGCCTTCGACCTGCAGTCGGAGCTCCGTCGAGAGGCGGTAGGTTCCTCGACCACAGTGAAGGGCGCCTCCTCCAGTCAGGATGACAACTTCGCCTCGCTTCTGCGCCGCTCCCCTCTGATCCAGATGGGACCCACAAAAGATAAAGTTGTGTTCGGAACCATTATTCACGTCCTCGGCGATGACCTCTACATAGACTTCGGCGGGAAGTTCCACTGCGTCTGTCAGCGGCCGGCGAAGAAAGGTGATAAGCTGCTCAAGGGAACCAGAGTCATTGTACGGCTTCAGGACATGGAGCTCACCAGCCGCTTTCTGGGGGCGAATACTGACACCACGCTGTTGGAGGCAGAGGCGATTCTGCTGGGTCCAGCGGAAGGTCAAGACAAAGCATCTGTTTCGATTTAACAAGGACTAAACTGGAGAAGTGAGGCTCCCCAACTGAATCATGACCTTATCATGAAATCTGGACCAGATCGAGCTGGACTTACTGAGCAACTAAAACTGATCCGTGTTTGGTTCATTTTCTTCACCTGGATTAAAAGGCTGTCCACAGGAAAAAAACACATAAAGAAATATTATTAAAATTGTATTTAAAATCATGCCCATTTTGAGGCCACACTGGACTATGGTTTACGAGTATAACAGCGTCTGATTTACTTGTATTTTCGTGAACTGCAATCGTTTTTGTTTTTGACAGTAAAATAATTTGATTGAAAAGATTGAAAGATGACTAGAGTTTTTTCATTTATCAAATTACAACATTAAGGCCCCTCTTTCTGATCTTTGTTGGTTATGAACTGTGTTACCATTACTTAACCAGGGTCTTTAACTTTCAGTAATTTACCAACGTAAACAACAAACAAGACAGTGATGTCATCACAAGGTTATGGATTCAGTTCAGACCAAACAGAGACTGGTGCAGTTTCCTTTATTGACGTTAAACCATATTTCTAATGCTACGTGAGAAATAATTCATTTCACTTCAGACTTGTAGACAAATCAACTCATTCCTGAAACCAGTAGAACACTCCTTGTATTTCTCACTGGGTTAAATGTTGCTGTCAAAAAGATTACATCTCTATTACTTTTTATATACAGTCTATGGTCTAACAAGGCAATTACTGTTCTGTAAGTAAAAACATAACCCTGAGCTTAGCGTCGTTAGTGTGTAAATAAGTTAAAGCATACGATGTGGCGCCCCCTATTGGGTGTAATGCATCAGCAGGCGGTTTTACAGTGGGCAGGCATCAGTGCTGAGGATATAAAATCACTGCTGTGGATCTCTGCTGTCATTGGTTGTTGCAGTCGTCACACTTCCTTCAGGTTTTCAGGAGTTCAGCATCATGATATAGTTTCATCCACACATGGTCAGCAGCAGCCACTGAGGGGAGTTGGAAAGGTTTCATTGGATCTGATCCAAGATCTGTACTATCTGGCACTAATCTGATTAAGTCATTAAATTTTCATACCTCGGAAATGTTGACTTCAACTTTTCCAGTTCCATCCTTATCCAGCTCCAGGAAAGCCTCTGAAAACATAAATAAAGATTTGCTGGGTTGGGAAACAACTCATGAATTTGTTGAACTACTGTGACCAGTTCAAAAAACAACAGACTTGGATAGGCTTTTAAAATTCTGGAAGCTGTCAATGAATTAGAATTTAAGGGATAAAAACTAACATTTACACAATTTAATGTTGGCATTCAATAGGAAACGTTAATATGATTATAGTCTTGACTAAAACAACCAGATTTATTGGAGCTAAACTCATCCATCACAGTCAAAGATGACTGCATGGAGGCCACACATTTGAGCCCAAAGCACAGACTACTGACACCACACAGATGATCCTGTGGATAATTAAAAGTCAAATCAGTTTTTTTTTACAACATCATAAGGTAAATATATACAGTACATAGCAATCCTACACACTCCTTGTGTTTTACACGTCTTTTATCCATCATCAATATGTTGAAGGTTGAAAGCAGAACTCACTGAACATGGCCTCCAGTTTGACCAGACAGCAGGTGAAGTTGTCGAAGTCGATGACCTCATTGTCAGCGTAGCGAGCGACCAGTATCTGGTGCATCTTATTGTTCAGTTTAAAGCCTGAGGGCAGAGACGAGATCCACAGGTGAAGCCACTGAAACATGGTTGAATTGCCAACAATTTCAGTGACAAACTTTGAGGCAACTTACCACCGTTTTCCAAAGCCAGACGCATTTCATAGGCGTTCATGCATCCAGACTTATCCAGGTCGAACTCCCTGAAAACTCCCTTAAGGAATGAGACGGAGAACCTTAAATGTCTAAGAATTTCTCACCATAACATCTGAGATTATAATCACTGGAGATGGTTGACTTGACTTACCAACCACTTCCTGATCTTGTTCCAGAGAACCTGGAATTCAACCAGCCCGAGGCGAGCGCTGCCATCCTTCTGAGACTGAGTCAAGGTCAGACAGCAAGAAGGGAGAAGAGAAACAAACAGACTTGGGAAATGATGAGGATACGTCCATTAGGCTGACCATGCCTCTGCAGGACTCCATGCTGAAGCCGTCTGTGTGCAGGTCTCTGTCTGCAGAGGAAGAGAAGGAGATAAATGTCCTCTTAACTGCACATACACCGAGACACATGAGCAAAAACAGAAATGAGTAAAGCTTACGTTTGGCTACAACTCGGTTCAGAATGGTCCTCAGCTCACGCACTGAGATCTCCATGTCCTTTTTAGATATTTAATTGTAAGAATAATTTATGGATGTCACATTCTTCTGAAACATTAGGATCAGGCTTTAACTTACATCTCCAGAAAGCTGAGCAAACATAGATCTAAAAGAATCATCAATGTCACACTCCAAGATCTCCTCCTGAGGAAAGAAACAGGGTTTTCATGTTTAACACTTTAGAGATTTTTTCACTAGTTTGGTGTAATTCACTCAAAGCGGTACCTCAGGGTCAAAGGATGCCTCTACGTCATCATCCATCTCCCTGTGTGGAATCAAGTCCTCAGTGACAAAGATCTGGACCAAATTATTCTGTGCCTGTGATCCACACACTTACCCTGTCTCTGACTGTTTCTCCGTGAACACCCTCAGCACAAAGTCGGCCTCTTTGGCAGGCTCGAAGGTGGACGGGACGATCAGGTACTCACCCGGCGGGAGGGAGAGCCTGGCACTCACCTCTCGCAGGTTGATGAAGGTGTCAGAGCGAGCACAGGAGGAGCGTCGCAGGAAGAAGTCCTTCTTCATGTGGACACTAGGACGACCTCGGAACTGATGAGAACCACAAACTGTGATGATAGCACATAGTGTTGGATGTTGATGAAGAAGAGACAGAACTCACCTCTTCAGGAATCTGAAATATCAAAAAAAAAGATGCAAATCACACATTCAAAAGGTCGGTCAGTAAAAACACAAGTGAACACAGGTGACACTGACATCATAGACAGCAAAGCCAATAGTGTGCATGTCCTGTCCTTGGCGTCTGTAGCGGCGGCGGTCTTTCTGCATCAGCGCAACCAAGAAGCTGCAGGTGGCTTCATCATCTTCAGGGTCATCATCTTCCTCCAGTAGACAAATCTTAAACTGGGGGTTGATCCAGAATGTGTCTGCAGAAAAGCACAGTGAAAATGTGGTATGATGTTGTATTTCTCCACACAAATCCATTTTTGTTGGTTAGACTTTTCATTTACATATCCAGTCTCCAGGGAAGAGCTCTCAGGGTTAGTCTGGTGAAGCAGTAAAATAATTGAGCCAAACATGTTCATGTTGAACATAACGTTAAATTAAATTAGATTGAAAAAACATAAATTAGATTTTTGAGAAAACATGATGTGCTACTTTAGAGTTAAAAATCAGGAGAATGTTTTCATCAGACAGACAGACAGATTAACAGACATATAGACATCACTCCCATCTCCCACTGTTCCTCACTGGGATGGTTCCTGCAGCCTCCTGCAGTGCTGCCCCGTCTCCAGCTTCCGTCGAAGGTTGTAGTCGTCCAAAAGCTGGTGACATCACTACTGAGCGCATCAGGTGTCAAGTTACAGATCTCTAATCTGGAGAACTGACGCAGGAATTCCTTAAAAGACATCCTGACACAGAAACAGGCAGACGTCATCATCACCATTACAATTTCTTCATCATCACTCTCCTCTCCAAACCCCCCATTTACCAGAACTCTCCGTCCTCCATCTTGCACAGCATTTCATCTCTTTGCGACGGGTCAACGGAGTTCCACTCTGAAGAGCTGAAGCAGCAACACAGCAAGAATAAATCCCTGCCTGCTCTCACCTACTGCTTCATGAAACCAACAGGTGGCGCTCACCTATCACTCCAGGCACCAGTCCACTCCACCTGACCCCAGGGGTTCCTGATGCGAATCAGACGCTCCTGACGCCCACGGTACTCCACCTGACATTTACAACCATACAGGACATTACAGTAAGTCAAAGAGAGATGGTTGTGGGGTTGGTGGGTTGAGCTCACCTGTCTGAGGGCAGTTACTGAGTACGCATGTCCTTTCACCAGCTTCTTGAAGGTCACTGCCTCCATGTCAAAGGCACTAGTGATCTAAAGACAGAGTAGAATCATTAGTTGGTTCTAACAGCATCTGTGGTTGTTGAATAATGTCTGTTCTCTGATTACAGATTGACACCATCTGACTGTTGGTGAGAACAGCTAGAAAGTGACCGTCTGTTGGGAGGTTTATTGGATAGAACTGACGTCTATGGAGCAGCCCAGAAGAGAACCTCTCTCCAGAGCTTTGGTGATGATACGATGTAGATCTTTCGGTGCTTTCTTCAACTCGTACATCTCTGACACGCCGCCAGTGAAATCCTCGAAGCCCTCAGTGGTGCTGCCACCAGACAACGCCTCATAGGAACCGTTCAACCTTGACAAAACATTGATCACATTAAGAAAAACACCAACAGAAAACATAAAAATAAAATGTGACCACACTACAGTAAAGGTAAAATCAAGCTACACTTCTTACTTGGCATAGGCCTTCTCCAACAGAGCGCTCCAGAACTCACAGCCTTCTGCTGAGTGTACGAACATTAACTCGCCATCTTTGACCGGGAGACGGTCGTCCACAACCACATCCACCCATTCCCCAAACTGCCAGAACTACAAAAACAGACAGCGGGAGAAGATTTCTAACTTTTTCCCAAAACAATAGTTTACTTTATTTGAAGATGAGGAGGAAGAGTTTCACCTGGAAGTGAAAGATGCCGGCATACTCCCGACTAAAGCTTTGACCATGTGGAACAACTCTGTGCAGCAGGTGTTCATTAAGAGTGAGCGAGCCAATGGCAGCGAGGAGCCAACAGTCGCCTGTGGAGAAATATATGTCAGAAAAAAACAAGTATAGATTTACTTTTTTATTTAGCATAGCCTCACTAATCTTCTTCTCCTTTTGGCTTGTCCCTTTTTCAGGGGTTGCCACAGCGAGTCAACAATTTCCATCTTGCCCTGTCCTCAGTATCTTCAACTCTTATTCCAACTACCTCCATGTCCTCTCCCACCTAGTAGCTCCATCTCTAGGATCATTCTTCTTGCAATTTATCTACTTTCCCTCCTCCGAACATGTCTCCAAACCTTTGTGTCTGTGTTGTCCCTCTAATCACCTCATTCCTGATCCTGTCCATCCTTGTCTCTCCTAAAGAGAAACTCCGCATCTTTATCCTCCAGTTCCAGCTCTGTCTTCTGTCTTCTACCTATTCCTAGTGTCTCTAACGCATCCATCATGGCTGGTCTCACAACTGTCCTTTAAACCTATCTGACTCTTCTCCAGTTGTTCCATCCTGACTCTCCTCTCTTCCACAGTCTCCACTGCTCTGAACAGTTGATCCTCAGTATCTAAACTCCTCCACCCTTTGGTCCTTGTAACCTCACCCTCCCACTGTTCTCTCTTTAATTCACACTCATATACTCTGTCTTGCTAAACTTAGCCTCACTCTGAAAAAAGAAAAAAAACTTTGATTTTAGCATACCAATAAAACACGTCAATAAGAACTTAACTTAAATTAATTATTAGCTTAACAACATGTGACCAAACAGACTAAAAGGCTGATGCACTACTTGTGCGTGTACTACTGGTATCATTGGTCATACTGGTTACAGTAAATACTAATGTGGTCGGCTGCTTTAGGGGTCTAATGGTCTGTACGGACACTTTAATGCTAAACTAAGTGCTAAGACAACCAATGGAAACAAAATGTGTCTGCACTTGTCTATGTCCTGAGCCCAACATTACAACAAAACAGCCTATCATAGAGCAGCACAAAGTCAGCTGATAATTTTCCTTGAATTTTGTATAATGTGTTCTGGTGAAGCCATAAAGACGTGTGTTCTATTGATCTAATTATTGATGAGTGAAAAGAGAAAAACAGGAAGTGATGAAGTTGATCTTAGCTTTTAACTTAGCATGAGTGAGTCTCAAGGCCAAACGCTAACAGCCATGATAGCATTTAGGGTTAGCTTAAGTTCTTCCTCAAAGAATATCTGAGAGTTGTTAGTGTCGTCATCCTGGACCATTAGAAGAGTATGTGATATTAATCATGTTTATTTACATTAGTTCCTCTGTCTTTCATGCCATCATCACCTTAACTGTCTCAAAATAATTCATTCATCTTCTTCTGCTTGTCCTTTGCTGAATGGCAGGGGCAGCACAAACCACCCACAGCCTTTGGAAAGCTTCAGGTTTGAATCCCCTAGCACTGAATAAAGCAGTGTCCTGACCCACAAAACTTCTACTGGACTAACCAATGCAGGAAGGCTGACAGTATAGTGTAGTGGGATTTGGCAGTTGTGGAGACCCAGTGACAGATAATTTGATGAATCGGATGGATAATCATCAGTCACTCTTCTAACCCTTTCATGCATCGTTATAATCAGTGTTTTACTACAAGTTACATAATGATTTCTATTTCAGCTTTCATCTCTTGTTACCACTTCATGATCTGTCATCATCACCACAATCATGTGTAATTGTATCCATCATATACACTATCATTAACCACATCAGCATTTTTGTCACAATTGCTTGTGTGTTTATCCAGACACTGTGTATTATTATCAGTAGTATAATCTCATCACCCTTACTGTCTTTTTTTTACTAATACCACTTGCACTTTATCCCAATCAGTCACCTTACTCTACATTACTCTTGTACTGTTTTAAAGACATGTAGTGTTTATATACTGTTTATTTCTCTATTCCTATTCCCTTACTGTACATGTTAACTTTTTTATTTTAGTTCCCTTCCCTGCAATAACATGCTGCTCAGCTGTGCCTCAAATTGCCCCTTGGGGTTAAATAAAGTTTTTCTGAATCTGAATCTGAACAGTCATCATCCTCACAACATAATTCGAAACAAAACTCAACAGTGAAGAAGAGCTGTAGAGTAGCTGTTACTCACGGACGAACTACTGCTGAGCTCAACACTGGTGCTCAGAGTTACCAACAAAGAAAGGCTGAGTCTGAGAGCAGCAGCACTCAGACAGAAACGCACTATTGATCAGTAAATGGGTGTAAATAGGAAATGCTGTTGTTGACCTTAGCTTCCAGTCCCTCCTACTACCTGTCTGTTCGTCAAGTTCAAGGAGCCTTTTGTATGTTTTAATGCCGGGCAATAACTTTATTATATATGCTGAAATCAAATGAGTTTACTATTGGCCATTTCTGACAAATCTAAGTAGAAAATATTCTTTATTTGGTTGAACCTCAATGAACCCAGTTCCAGGTTAATGATTTGTTACATCAGCCATTTCTACCCAGGTTTTGTTCATGTTTTTACATGATTAAATCTGTTAGTGTCAATTCATTCCAGCAGAGGGAACCACATCAACCACATCAACACCAACTGCAACCCCACCCACTCAAGGCTGCATGTGGGTGGAGAGAAGACATACTAATCATTCCAGGGCAACCCACTGTTTACAACGAAGCCTGCTTTAGACTCCACCCTGATCCAACCCTGGTTCTTAGAACTTGTGAGGACAAAGACGTTTCTCACAACATGACTCAGCCTGTCATACAATGTAAAAATGAACTGGGATTTCCACTCAATACAAACACGCTGTGAACTGTCAGGTGCCAAGCCCAGAGAAAAAAATGGACTCAGCAGTAGATCAAAAAACTAGAATCAGTCTAGACTAAACCTGGACATAAACCTTTATGTTAAAAGCTAGATTTGCAGAAGCTAAGTCCTCTTTTCAGGGTGTTAAAATTTATTTAATAAGCCTTAAATAAACAAGATAATCAGAACCTTGACACACCCCTAATCCCAAGATCTAATGTGAACCACCATCAGGATGACATTAGATCTTGTGATATACAGTAGTACAATCATTGATTTGTAATAGAAGAGAGTCAGCTAAGTTGAAGGGAAAGGTTTACAGGACAGTTGTGAGAACAGCCATGATGGATGGATTAGAGACACTAAGAATAGGCAGAAAACAGGAGGCAGAGCTGGAGGTGGAGGAGTTAAAGATGCTGGGATTCTCTTTAGGAGAGACAAGGATGGACAGGATCAGGAATGATGTGATTAGAGGGACAACACAGACAGGAAGGTTTGGAGGAAAACGCATGAGAAACCAGATTAAGATGGTTTGGACATGTTCAGAGGAGGGACAGTGGATACATTGAGAAGAATGATCCTAGAGATGGAGCTACCAGGTAGGAGACAAAGAGGAAATTGATGGACGTAGTGAGGGAGGACATGAAGGTAGTTGGAGTCAGAGTAGAAGATGGAAGAGGAAGAAGACAGGGGGAAATGGAAATTGTTGACTCACCGTGGCAACAACTGAAAAAAGGTACAGGCCAAAAGGAGAAGACAGTAATTCAACCATTCATTCATCTTCACCCTTTTATCTGTTACTGGGCTGCAGGGGCAGCGGTCTCCTCCACCACCACCTGATCACACTGCACCATACTGGCAGCTGGTGGATTCAAACCTGACGCCGCCAGATACTCTAGTGCTTACATTATATTTAACTAATATGTCTTATAAAGCTGTCCATGAATCTGTTCCACTAATCAACCTGACTCTCCTAGTCTGTTGTTTGACTGGTCCAGTTATGAAGACCACTCTGGTGGAGATACCACCTACGTATTTACCCAGAGCTCCCTGACAGATGTCGGTCCTGGTGGCTCCACCCACGATGAACTGAGGATTGTCTGTCAGCTCCTAAAACATTCAATGACAAAGCTCGTCAGTACAGCAGGTGTGTTCTGCACAGAGAACAAGGTTCTTCCATTTGTTCTCACCATCGGCCGTTTCCACTCGACTCCACTGGTCTTGGCTGTAAATGGCGCCAGCTCCTTGAAACCCAACGATGGCGGTTCTGCTGGGAACATGGGGTCTTCAAACAGTGAACCGGATTCCAGACATTCCTCCTTCAGGGCATTGAAGTCCTGGTTCAGGTAGTGAACCGCCTGTTGAACAGAACCCAGACCACTGGCCTTCTGCCGGTCCTTTTGGATTCTCACTGACACACCGCCGAACATCCTGAACCAGGAGACCAGTGAGAGTCAGTGGCAGAAAATAACAACTGCTCTGAGACGGCAACATAAGATCAATGTTTTTAAATGATTTCATCAAGAGTTGACAATTAGTTGGTTAGTGAGCTGTTTAGTTAGAAGTTAACTTATAATATAAACAAAATAGAAAACCCAATTAAATAACCAAACTATATAATTCAAGTTACTAACAGTTTTGCTTTAATATTAATGAAACAAACATTTAATCAGTCAATGACAAGACAGAAACAGAAAGTATTTGTTTAATTTAAACACACAAAATATTTGTGTTTATATATATATATATACATATTTAAATTAATCTGTGTATATATTAAATCATTAACAGAATAACATAAAATAAAGACAAACAGACAGACCTACAGATGGATAGACAGAGATAGACGGAGAGAGAGACAAGTAGACAGACAGACAGACAGACACACAGACAGATAGATAGATATATGTGTTCATTGAGTTATCAACAAATGTGATCACACTTGAACCTTTTTTTGAGTTTATGATATGATTTACTTAAATGTAAAAAACTGATTCAGTCCTCACTGCAGATTACAAATCATCCCAGATTAAAATAAGAAACTTTGTGAATCAAACCAAACATATTATAAAATCTTTAGCGTTTGTCTTATACTGAATGAGGCTGCAGGCTGGGACAGATGATAAAACATCTTGAAAATATTTTAGATTCTGGGTCTTCATTTTTACTGTTTGTTCAAAGAGCAACAGAGTCACAGTTTGACAGACTGACTGTGAAGAACCAGGGTCTAACAACAGAGGTCACTATTTCAATCACCAAACTCACCTGACTGAGCCAACAAAACTGCTGATGATATCCACTGACTCAGCTGCAGTTCTCTACAAAGTCCAGTGTTTGTAACAAGTGTCATTCATGCCAATAACAAGTGCAAATAAAAAGTTATAAGGATAAAATACACCAAATAAAAAAAATCCTAATGGCTCAGGTAAGATTTTTGTCCTGTCTATAGCACGTAGACTTGATTTATTTCAGGAAATTACCTTTTCATTTAAAATAAAATATTCTCCCTTTAACTGTCTAATGTAGCGTTAACAATGATTGACAGGTGAAGCTCTGTGATTGGTCCAAACATTCTGACGTCTTTTTAATTCGCTACTGCTGTAACGAGGTGAAGGCTGCTTATAAGACCAGTTTAGACCGGTTCTACGTGGACTTGGAGGGAGCGGATCCAGAACAGACGAGTACTCACTCTGGAAGATGTGACTGAAGTCCTCTGTCCTCTGCAGTAACTCTGTGGAGCCGTGTGTACAGTGTACAATGGTAACTGTCCGGTGTGTTCTCCTCTGACGATGGACGCTGTGATGGATGCTCGGCTGCAGCATCAGCCCCGCCCTACGGGAGGGGCGGGGCTTTAGCATCAGTCGCAGCACCAGCAGCAAAACAATGGATGTGTTAAAGAGACAATCACTGTGACGTCCCTTAGGTGATTTTGTCTTTTCTTTTTATAGTAGTCCAAAATATATTTATTTTCAAAATGTATTTTGTTTATATATAATTTATGAAGTTTTGTAATAAATGGATTTTTTTTTTACTATAAATAATTGTATAATGTATAGTTGCATAGAGGCCAATAAAGCGTTAGAGATGTGCATAAAATAATTTTTCCCAATATTTCCTGAAGGATACTGCAGGATAATTAAGTAGATATGTAAACTTATTTATATATCTACCTATGTAAATAGTACAATAAAAATAACAAATAAACATTGGTAAGTAAAAAGCCAAATAAAGCTGCAAATAATTAATTGTTAAAAATATCTAAAATATAACAAATAAATAAGGTGATGAATAGTCCTCAAAACTCATAGACAGCCTAGAGAAAATAATTAGTCAGAAATAATATAAAAATAGTAAAATTATTCCCAAGTGATGAGTCAATTAATAATAATGTATTTGTTAGTAAGTTGTTATATGTGTTATTGTCGAATTTGTGAACAGAACCATTTCCTGAAACTTTCAATGTTTGTGGATATGTTTATTGACTACATGTAAACAGTCAGGTACAGGTGTAAAAGTAAGAAGACCACCATCACGTCTGAAGTTAAAGCAAACAGAGGAAGTATTATCTGTGACAAATGTTAATGGTCTGCAGTCTTAACACTGAGGGTCCGAGTGAAGGTGGAGTCACGGTTCAGATCATGGAAAAGTTCAACCACTGCAGACAGAAGAACAGCAGATTCTCAGGTGCGTAGTTCTCCTCAGACTGGCTGAGGGACTCATTTGTCTCAACTCACCTGATTAAAGTCCAGCTCAATGGAGCCGCTGCCATCAGTGTCCAGCTTCCTGAAGATTTCTGCAGAGAAAAAAAGAGAAGAATAATCAAATATGACAATATGGTGGAAAATAGGGTAAGTTATATGGAATGATCAACAATGGGAGTTGTTATTGAGTGTGTGTTTTGTGATGGCAGGGAAGCTCTAGTATTTTTAAAGAAATATAAAACTACTGGCTCTGTTCATTCGTCACAGGCATAATAACAAAATCTAACAATCAAGTCACCATGACCTGGTTCTGAACATCATCCTCTTTATTTTGGGCATGATCTGGTGTTGGAACTGGGATTTCTAATTAATTCTTGATTCTAGGTCCTCTTCTTCTTCTTTTCTTCTCCTTTCAGCTTGTCCCTTTCTCAAAGTTTCCCTCAGTGAATCATACTTTTCCATCTCCCCCTCTTCTCAATCTTCTACTCTGACTCCAACTACCTCCATGTCCTCCCTCACTGCATCCATCAATCTCTTCTTCGTCTCCTACCTGGTAGCTCCATCTCTAGGATCATTCTTCTACCAATGTATCCACTAGGGGTGGCACGGTTCACAAAATTCACTCTTCGGTTCGTATCACGGTCTAAGGTCACGGTTTTTGGTTCATTACATTTCTGTTTTGTTTTCATTTTTAACACTCCAGCAATGTAGTATATGATAGCCCTATAGTTTAATACAGTATTAAAGTTTAAAAAATAGTTAGTATATTGTAATCATTAATTAGAATTTAAGGCACATGATTGAAACCAACTCCAAGGAAAGCTAAGTGGTATTTTGATATAGGGAAGACATTGACGAGAGGAAGTTGCTTCCTGACAGTTACAGGCTCTTTTTATTCCTCATGTTGCGCACTGACACATTCAGGTGACGTCTTTTTACATGAGAAAACATGTTTGAAGTGTTTCCACTGGTATATGGAATGTGCATTGCACAGTGTTTGCATATTGTCACGTATTGTCATATATCAGTATTCGGGTTTTGTAGATGAGTTGAGTTGACAAACATGTTTCCTAACGTTTTGATTATATTCAGATAATCATTTGACTAAATTTTCAACATTTATCTTCTAGCTTTGTGAAGCTTCTGTAAAGTTAGCTAACATTTCACTTTTTGGTAGTCTTAGAAATTAACTTTTTTTTATCCTGTATCCGATTCTATCTATCATTTTTAGATATCGCTCTGTCCCCTGTGGCATCAAATCCCAGCAACAACAGAAATTAGAATTTACATAACAAACAGCTGTTGTCTTTTCGTCCATTTAACTCTGTTAGCATTTCAGGTTATTTCAGCTGTCTTTACTTAAGTGGCCAAATTTAATGTGAATCATTAAATATTACATTAATCGCAGACTTACTGAACATCATCTCCAGTCTCATCAAACATCCCACAAAGTTGTCGAAGTCGATGGTCATGTCTGGATCGGAGTATCGAGCCACCAACAGTTGGTAGATGGTGTTGTTGAGCTTGAATCCTTGAGGGGACAAAAAGAAAACATGTTTTTATCTTTGTCATTAATGAAACTGAAGCAAACCTCTAACTAAACCCACAAAAAGTAACTTAAATGGCTTATATGCTGACCTGAACTAGAGAGTGTTTTACTCTGCTACTTTGCTACTTGTTAAACAAATTAAGTGAAAACAAACTGAAACTGAATTATTTCCTGAACCAGAGCAACTTTATAAAGGAGAGTTTTTAAAGCAAAGAATTCTGGAGCAACCGTGGCTGCCCTGAGGGAAGTAACGTACCACCACCTTCATCAGGTGACTGACAGAGCAGAGAGTCCAGGTGAAGCAGAGGGAAACAGAGAGACACAGAGAGACACAGAGATGACACCAGATGAAGAGCTCACATTGCAGTTAAAAAAATCAGCCCTGGTTTAATAAACACAGTTTCTCTCAGATGACTCTGATAAACAGTTTGTAACAAACAAACAAAAACCAAAAAAACATCATCTGATGCTATGAATGCAATGTAACATCTGACAGCTGCTGAACAATGGAGGTCTCCTGTGGATGTAGAAGGCCTAAAACCACAAGGAGGAGCTTCAGTGCAGTCAAAGGAAACGCTCTGAGTCATCCTGCAAATATTCACCAACACACTCACGCATGCACACACGCACACACAGCCAACTCTTATTGCACTTCTGCAATAGTTTTTTAGCAGCGTAATAAAAGATCTGGAAGAGAAGACACAATATAAAGAGGAAGAGGAAGAACAAGACATTTCAGAAACAGAATTCCAAAGAATTTCCAAACAATTTGGAATTGATAAAAGTGGACTTGTTATCACAAACTAGACAAGACCTGTCTGATATGATATCTGACTACTGAAACAGGCAGAGCGGGATACAAAATTAAACAAAGAAGGTTTAATCTTAACATCATGATTCGGAAATGATAAAAATAAGGTGTTGTCTAATTTGGTGCGTTTTAGAGGAATTACATGCTCAGTCACAGTCACTTCGGCTGTTGTGTTGTTGTCAGTGACTCAATAACAACCATAACCAGCCTCACTACATTCAGATGGGTGTGTTTGTAAATACATCATGTAAAGATTAATTATTCCCGTTCACACTGGTTCTCCGGAGATATTTAAAAACTAATACGGCTCAGAATAACCAGCTGTGAGACCTGGACTTCACTTCCCACTGCCATCGTTGAAGTGAAGTCACACAGGGACGAAAACAGGAGACAGTTATCCCCAAGAAGAAGAGAAAATATTTCGTGTTTCTAATCAAACAAAAGAGGAGTTATCACTAAAACAACAGCGTCCAAGTATTTAACTGAACATCGACAACAGAGGATAAAGTCCTGGACTGGAATCAACGGCTCCAAACTTGTTTTGTTGATAAAATCTGATCCTAACCCTCAAGGCTAAAATCATCACTCAACAGCTAAACAACCAGACTCACTCTGATCATGACGAGACAGAATCGTTTTATTCCAAAATCAGTCAACTGTTCAACTCAGACACTGAAGATGAAGAAATTGATGATGAGGATTTCTTTCATGTTTTACCTGTTACAACATTGTTGAGTTTGTCTTATTGCCTAATGCACCTCTTACCCTGGTGTGCCTTACAATCCCAAAATTTGCTACTGAGGATCACCTCATTATTTTCATATCACAGTATTTAACCCAGCAACATGCAAACAGTAGCCTGGTGGTCAGAGGTGGAACAGGAAGTGGATGTAACAGCTCACCTGCATCTTTGAACGCCACTCTCATCTCGGGTGTGCTCATAGTTCCAGAATTATCAGTATCATTCTGCTTGTAGAGAGACTGGAGGAGAATGGACAGGCATGAGTTGGTACACGTTATAAGAAGGTGATGTCACACAGGTAGAAGAACAGATGATTGGACCGAGTCTCACCAGGTATCTTTGGACCTTCTTCCACAAGGTGGCAAACTCTCCAAGGCCAAGTTTCCCATTTCCACTGTCCTACTGTCAGGTTAAGGATTGATGACGCATCAAATGACACAGTCACATGACATTGCTGATGACAGCGTGATTTAAGGATACATCCATCAGGTTGACCATGATCCTGCAGGTCTCCATACTGAAGCCATCGGTCTTGATGTCGGATCCTAATGAAAAAATTGAAGGTAAAAATCGACTAAAATAATATGACGGTACAAATGCTTTTGAAGGATTAGATGGTAGATGTGTTTACTTTTGGCAACTATTTTGTTCATGATTGACCTCAGCTCAGTTGCAGAAATTTCCATGTCCTGAAAGACCAAACAGACCCCGCAGTTACAGGGGGTAACTGCACATGCAAATACGAAGTACATATATATTTACATAAATGAAAAAAAAAACGTACATCTCCAGCAAGTTTGGTGAAGAGGCCACGGAATCCTGCGTCCACTTCCTCATCAGATACTGTCTCCTTCAAACAAACAGCAAGACAAGTTCAAACTGCTGACTCAGTCAGGCAGCAGGAATCACCACTGGGGAAAAAACTGAGTCACTGCCCACAAGGTGTCAAATCACAGCTCACAGTTAAGAAGTCACATAGTTAGATATTTTGGAATCCTCAAAACTCAAGCTTCAAAGAATCAGCCGTAAAAGTATTAAGTGAAAAACTGCTGTATTAGAGCTAAAGGTGGAGCAGCATCAGGTTTCAGGTTTCAGAATCCCAATTCTCATAGTACAGAAAAAAGGTCACAGCTGTGAAACTACATCATATAGAACTGAACACTGCTAAATCAGTGCCATCAACTTGGTGGTTAAGCTAGCGTACTTGGATCTGCAAGGCTTCAGGTTCAAATCCACCAGATGCCAAGTTGCCACTGAGTTGCTCTGATCATAGCACAGATCCGACCAACGTAACTTCCTGTGGGCCCACCACCCACAGGACGGCTGGCAGTATGTAGCAGTGTGATTTGGGTGGTAGTCATGGAGACTGCTGGCCCTGACACTTGGCAACGGATAAGAGGATGAAGATGAATGAATGAAGGTTTACTATTCCTAGGTCATGTACTACAACTACTACAACTACCACTGCCAAAAATAATACTAAAAGTATGCATGAGTCACAGGTCGCACTGTTCAACTAAGTCATTCTGTAATTTCCATTGTACTTAGTCTATTTAAAATATTTTAAGTCAGCTTCAAACTAACTATTTAGTTCATATATAGTCATACGTAGGGAGTTTACCACTGAGTCACTGAACTACGGTAAATAAATGTCCAGATAAACCACTGAGTCACTACTAATGACTACACTGTTAATAAACTGATTACTGTCACTCAGTCACTTTTACAGAGTGTGACTTCATTTATTCATTTATCCTCTTATCTGTGAGTGAGTCTCAGGGGCAGCAGTCTCCAGGACTGCCACCCAAATCACATTGCACCATACTGTGAGCCTTCCTGTGGGTGGTGAGCCCACAAGAAGTGATGTGGTTCATGACCGGACAACCTGGTATCTGGTCACCAACACTGAGGTTTACATTTCAAGGCATCACTGAATCACATCAGATCTGACAAATACTTACGTCTTCAAGATCAGCCTCCACTGGGTCGTCACAGGGTCTAAAGGAGAACAGAGATGAGATTAGAATCACACACTCATATACATACACACACACACACACACACACACACACTCACAGTGTCTCCGACTGCTTCTCAGAGAAGACACGGATGCAGAAATCCCCGTTAAGGTGTGGTTCAAAGGTGGACGGCACGATCAGATACTCCCCGGGGGGCAGCCTGAAGCGGGAGCTGACCTCACGCAGATTAATGAAGGTTTCTGACCTCGCCGTCTGAGCATGTGTCAGGAAGAAGTTTTTGTCCAGGTGCACTTCTCGCTTTCCGTGGAACTGAAGGTGGAGGTAAAAGGATAACAGAAAAACTCCTGATGAACAAGGTATAAAACTTGTGCTATTTATATGAACTGCAAGAATGAGTAGCTAATAACTACAAGTAAATGCATAATGTATATTTGTCAAACTCAGGATAAGGCCCAATTCTGGCCTATGAAGTCAAATTAAATATGTATTAAAGTTATTTCATGTTGTTTTATGTTAAAAATTGGCCTACTTATTTACATTAAAAATGAACTGGTAATATAGACAGATACAACTGATGTGTGTTTCATTTCTAATTTGAAGTGTGCTCATATTATTAACCTATGCTTGTACCAGATTTAATATTGTTTTGAAAAACTTAAGTTTTTTTCCTTTACAAAAAATCAACATTACTGAAAAAGGAAAAACTTTTTCAATAAACATCAAGATTTTCCGAAACTTTTGTTCCAGTTCAGTATGACCTGTTGACTTTTGGATGGAATACGCAGCTCACCTGACTGGGAAGCTGAAAAACACAGAACAGGAACAGTGTAAATGTTGGAGTCGTTGTTGTGTTTCCATTTTTTCCAGCTGACAGGTTCTCACCTCATAAATGGCAAACCCAACGGTGTGCATGTCCTCGCCCTGTTTCCGCAACTTTCTTCGGTTTTTCTGTATGAGTCCAACTACGAAGCTGCAGCCGTTCTCTCCATCATCAGGGTCGTCGTCCTCCTCATCCAGTTTGATCACGAACTGAGGATTCATCCAGAAGGTGTCTGTCCAAGCAGATCATGTCATCAGTGCATCAGTTTCACATCGCTGCTGTCATATACTCAACAAATAAACTCACAGGGATGATTCCTGCAGCCACCAGCCGTTGAGCCACGCCTCCAGGAGCTGTCAAACTTGTTGACGCTCCAGTGTTTGACCGAGTCGTCCGTAATGGCATCAGGGGTCAGTGTGCACACCTCCACACGGGAGTAGTGACGGGTGAAGTCGCTGTAGGACATCCTGAAGGGAAAGAAAACAAAGAAAACTTTGAAGAATTTCCAGATTCACTATGTGGATATCTGTGAACTGGTGTTGAGTTTACCAGAACTCTCCATCCTCCGCGTTAGCGTTAGGACATTCCCCTTGGACGTAGTTCCACTCAGATGATCTGTGTGAATCAGAGGATTTAATTTAATTCAATCCTGAACCTGTGATAAGGACAAATGTCTTGGTACTGTTGACTCTGTCTCTTTTGGGGGGCGTTGTTGTGTTGTTTGTCTGCTTTGGCTCGGGAATATTTTGGCTGATTTCTCATCTCGAGTTAATACTGTGTATAACAGGGGTGCTCAACATAGGGCCCGTGGGCCAAAACTGACCCGCTGATATGTTCAATCTGCATCGCTTAGTGAATTTTGAAGGAAAAAAAACCTAAATACTTCACGTTTGGTCAAATTATATCATATTAAATAAAAATTGAACCTGACCCAGAATATTTCCTTGATCTTTGTGCTTGGTGTCTGTTTTATTGTAGGTTGTATTTATTAACATGCATTCAGCATGATGACTTTAACAAAATATTACCCATCACTCCATGCTCCGGTCCACTCCACCTGACCCCAGGGGTTTCTCATTCTCACCAATTTTTCCTGCCGCCCACGGTAGTTCACCTGGAAACCACACACTGTCACCATCACCATCACGTCCACACTGATGGCTTTATTTTGAGGTTACATTACCTCCACAGCACCAGTCAGTGAGTAGGCGTGACCTTTCACCAGTTTCTGACGAGTGACAGCTTCAGAGTCTGCTGCACTAGTGATCTGCAGAGAAAAAAAAAGTACAGAGTACGTAAACATCTCTGTGTTAAGTGTGATGTTCAGCGATTTCAGCCCCAGACTCACATCTATGGAGCAGCCCAGCAGCGCTCCTGCCTCCAGGGCCTTCTTAATGATGTAGAACAGGTTGGAGGGCGGACGCTGGAGGTCAAAGTTTTCTGCAATTCCTCCGGTAAAATCCTCAAAGCCCTCTGTGGTGGAACCACCAGACAGGGCTTCGTAGCAGCCATTAACTCTGGTGTGAGAACGACAGAGAGAAACTGAAATAATGGACCAAAGATCCACAGATAGGGAGAACAGAGGTTTCTGCTCTTGCCTTGGGTCTTTGTTTGCATACAATGAAAAATATATATTCTTCCTCTTACTTGGCATAGGCCTTCTCCAGGAGAGCACTCCAGAACTCCCTGCCTTCAGCCGAGTGGACGAACATCAGTTCACCGTCTTTGACTGGGAGACGGTCATCGATCACCACATCAACCCACTCTCCATACTGCCAGAACTGCAGATACATTCACCATCTTGTGACAGTTGACCAGGATGCTGCTTTTGGGATCTGTTTATTATAAGATACATACCTGAAAGTGAAAGATTCCAGCGTAACCGCTCCCAAATCCCTGGTCAGTGGGAACAACCCGGGCCATGACATATTCATTCAGGGTCAGAGAAGCGATGGCAGCCAACAGCCAACAGTCACCTGAACGTCACGCAGAAGGGCCAACAGTCAGTCAGCCAGTGAGTCTGTTGTTGTTTCATAGACCAACCACCTCATTAATGTCTGTTTCTGTATTTTGGCAGTCATTTCCTGCCCACTCTCTTCCTTTTGTTTCTTTTCAGTTCAGATGATCTGGTCTCACTGATGCCACACCCACAATCACATTGTTTACATTTCATGACAACACTGGGATTTACTGGTCCCTGTGGCTCACAGACCAGTTGCTCTATGAGTCTGTGTGTGGAGTGACTGTGTGAAGGACAGTGTTTAGAGCACAGTGTGTCGGAGTCAGTCAGGGATTCTTTAGGTTTGGGTTGACAGACATAAATCTGACAGGTTTGTATAGCAGACTGATAGAACCCAGGACAATCCAGTTATGGCTTGGTCAATGGAGCATTCAGGGACTGTCTTATCCACACCATCAGAAACAGTGTAAGAGTCTCTGTTATGTTCAATGATGGAATAGTAACATATATATAATATGGATATTGTTAGCGTTTTTGCCTACATTAATGAAAATCTGATAAAACTAACCCTGGGTTTTGCCAAATGTGCAAGAATCGCACAAAGGGACTTGAGGCGTTGACTTCTGTTTATGGCAAACGGCTGCATATCAGAATCGTAAATTTAGTTTGGACAACATGAGATATCGGAAAAGTTAATGTTGTACATTCCTAGTTCAAGGTGATAGTTTGGCAGCTATGTGCAAATATTTTGACTCACAGGCCACATTGGGAAAAAAAACACAGGGGCAAAGCCAGCAGAAAAATGGAGCGTTTGCTGGGACTGCAGGGACAAGGCAGTGTGATAATGATAATAAATACCAGTATAACTTGGACCAGTTTGGCAACCCTCAATAAGGAAAGGAAGGAACATTGTGACTCACACCACTGCACACAGAGAAATGTTACTTCTGAGTCTGACCCAACACCAAAGTGAACAGTGGGCAGCTTTAAGAGCCTGGGGAGCATTTAGTGTGGACGGTGCAGTGGACCTTAGTGATAACCTGGAACTTGTTGGATTCTAAACTGGAACCCTCTGGACCCTTTTATGGTTCCTTAACCACTGCCAATTAAAAAAGCTCAAAGGGCTGTATCAGGCCCCTGGGCCTCAGTATAGTTGAGTGTTTAAAGGAAATTTGTGGTGTGTTCAAGGAGAGTCCAAAAGTCCGTAATGCGCTGCGGTACAATCAGTGGCCTGTGTAAACACTGTTTCTTTTAGATTAATTTTGCTTATTGTAAATCCATACTTGTCTTGCTGTCAGACCTGTTTCCTGTCTGTGTGTGAGACAGTATGTCTTCCATGTCTCTTGCTCTCTCACTGTGGTAAAGACAGATTGCTTCCGGCATTGGCATTCACATGTCGGCCTGCACCGCTTGTCTATGAGCCTGATTATCCTGCAGACCTAATTGACAGATTGTGGTGCGTTCAGGACCGTCTGACAGTTTGCGTTGTGTACACACAAACAGAGTCTTGATTAATAAATTCGGTTCTATCTCCCTGTGGTGTGTTTACATACACATAGTGATGTGTTCAGGGCACAATCTGACAGTTTGGTGTGTGTTCAGGAAATGACGCTTGGTGGTGTGTTCAGAGAGAGTCAGGAAAACTTACCCAGCGCTCCCTGGCAGATGTCTGTTCTTGTGGCTCCACCCAGGATGAACTCAGGGCTTGAAACAAGTTCCTGATGAAAAACAGAGAATCAATTGAGTAAGACCACAGACCGCAAGAACCACACCGACAGAACTTTGTCTGTTCTGAGGACGACAGATGAAGACAAAACCTGGAGAAGCTGTGGGAGAATAAAGATGTTCTAAAAGTCTTGGGTATCCTATGCTACACTTCGCTATTTTTTTTTACTAAGATTCAGAGACACATTTGCGTGAGACTGACGGAAAAGTACACAGACTGTGTTTACAGACACGCACGCTCTCACTCTGTAAACAGAAATTTAATTTGTATCCCTGCAGCAGAGTATGAAGGAGTGTTGGAACAGCAGGATCAACCATTTTCAGAGCAGAGTCTGAAGTACTGACTCACTCGTGGTTCTCCACCAGAGTCCACCCTGTGACTCAGATCGTAGATCAACACTTTAGAAATGTATTTGGAAATCACCCTGGCATGGATCCACCAGGAATTTAAGATAGTGTTTCCGGGCTTTAGTATTTGTGAAAGAGTAAAATATCAACAAAAAAATCAAATTAAATTGTTATTCAAACACATGGCATTGCGTATTATTCAACAAATTGGTCAATGCAGCTTAAAGCAACTCTTAAAATCATCAAACTCTGGACAAAAGTGTCTGCCAAACAATATAAATCAGATCTTTAGCTTACTGTTATCAAAACCTGGTGCCCATTAAGACAAGAAAGAACACAGCCATGCAGAAACAAAACACAGTGCAATATATCAGTTTAGTCCAGACTTGTGCAACATAAGGCTCGAGGGCAGGATGTGGTCCATTTGGCATTTATTCCAACCTGACAAACTTTTCCAAACTATACTCCTATTGTACTTTCATTATTCCTTTACCTTTTTGCTGCATTGTGTGATTTTCCCAACAGTGGCACGTGTTTGATCTAGACCAAAATATTTTCCTCTTTTGTCTTTTTCAGGGTTTTCCACAGTGAATCATCATTTTCCATCTTCCCCTGTTCTGTCCATCTTCTACTCTGACTCCAACTGCTTCCATGTCCACCCTACCTGCATCCATCAACGTCTTCTTTGTCTCCTACCTGGTAGCTGAATCTTTTTTATTATTCTTCTACCAACACTCAAAAAATCAAGTACATAAAAAAGCAACATTGTCAACATGCATTATATATTTATCAAAATACAAATACAGCTTGAGAACCTGGGGAACAGAGTCAATCAAGGAGCAAAAACAATCAAAACTTTACTCAGTAGAACTGTGGAGACTCCACTTTGTCACTCCCTGTTTTATCAGTAAAACATTGCGCAACAAAACACGCTGACTCCATGTTGTCCACATCTACAAATCTCAGCGTCGACCTCGCAGTTTTTACGACAGTTCTTCCCAGTTTTCCTATGGTTCTATGCAACATAAGAAGTTTTGTATGTGGCACTCTTAACCCTCCATACAGCCCCAGGCTGCGTACCAACAACTCCTGTATAAAACCACAGCGACCCCGCCCATCCAACCCCACCCACTCATCCGAACTAAAAAATCACACCAGGTCCAATTCTCGTCTCTGGCCCAGACTCCGGTTCCTACCGTCGGTCTTTTCCAGGTGACTCCTCGGATCTTGTACGAGTTGCGGCCCAGTTCTTTAAAGCCAAGAGATTCGGGCGCGGCGGGGAACATGGGGTCGCAGAAGAGTTTCCCCTGGGACTGGCACTGAGCCCGCAGGGTGTTGAAGTCCTGGTTGAGGTACCGGACCGCCTTGGCGTTTGAGCCAAAGCCAGCGGCCTCGGCTCGCCTTTTGGCCAAGGTAGACGCGACGCCGGACATGATGAAGGAAGAAGGTTCTGCAGGGGAAAGTTTTACTGGTAGAGGATTTTCAGCGAAGTTCTGTCTGACGTCCTCCCATCAGAGGAGGAGTCACCGTCACAGTCACCCTCCCTCACCCGCTCGCTGTCTCCCTTTCTCTTTACAACTACATACAATCGACGAAAGTATGCGGACTCTAACCTGTTTCGATATTTTTTCAATTCCCTAACTGGATTAGACATCATCGATTCTCTGCACCCATGATTTATTTACGTTTAAGCGAAATATCGCGACGTTCTCAGAGTTGGTACCGTTTTCTCAAAAACTCTTTGAACTACCACGCGCCGCCAGGGGGCGCCAGAGGTCCGTTTTGGCAGATCTCTTCCAGGTGGAATGTGGGAGATGGATGTCAGGTTGTCGACAAAGTTTTCACACCGACATCGGTCTTTGTTGTGTTGTTGTAAAGTTGTCACTCGCCGACAGTCGACGCGAACTGTTGCCAGAATATTTCACGGCTCATTCAGGTTTATTTTTTTTTACACTTTAACGTGAGTTTATTTTTTTCTCGGTTTGGCCGTTATGTAAACAATGTAATCAGACTGATGTTATATCTGTTGCAAGGCTGATTTCTGACCGTCTTTTAAAACGTGTTGTTTTTAATAATATTATGGAAGGTTGTAATTATTTTTAGATATTTATCAAAGTTTTGTGGGATCTTCACTAGACTGTCTTTACAATATTGTCGCTGAGAATCCACCTTTACAGTCACTATTGTGACCTTTTGCAGGTTTTTTGTTTGATCGTATGTGAACCTGTGATTCTGTCACTGTTAGGATAGTTAAATCTTCAAAGTAAAAATCATAGTCCGTATGACTTAATTTTTTGACTATGTCCGATTATATTTTAAAAAAACAGCAAAGGGATATGACTGAAATCTTTTTAAATGACATATAGCAGTAAAACTGAAATAATTCTTACCAAATGACCTACAGACTGGTACTAGTGCCTGGACCATGGTTTGGGAACCCCTGATGTAAAGCCATCTTTTGCCTCATGTGGCAGTAGCGAGTCATAGTCTGTGACTTCAGGGATGAAGCACCTGTTGCAGGGTTCAGGGGAGCAGCATTTACTCAGCAAACACTGCCACTGCCAGGCCACACCTGGAAGTCAAACAAACCCGCTGAATCTGCAAGTTTCTGTAATGCACTGGTAGTTCAGGTTACATTCATTTCCTGTTTTGGTTTATTTCCTGTTTCTGTTCATTTCCTCATCATCGTTGTTGTCACAATAACATCAACCAGAGGCGTTAATGAAGTTTTGTCTGTCAGTCCATCCATCCATTCATCCATTCAGCTAAACCTTTATATTTCTCCAGAGTGAGACATCTGAGAAAAACGACATCAGGAAAGAATGACAGAGGCTCCAAGAATGTTTCTGTATAAATAACTTAATAAAGAAAGGAAGGAAGGGCGGGATTTGTATTTTCTGGCTTTGTGCGTGTGATTTTCCGGGGGATGCCAACATGTCAGACTTCAGAATTAAAGCCTTTTCTAACCCACATGCACTCATGGGAATGTTAAATGGAACTTTGCATTTTAAAAATATTGCCAAAGGTTTCTGACTCTGTGTACAAAGTAAAATAAAGCTTAACGATGTGTAATGACGATATTCTATTTACTACAGAGAGTACTTGACTGACAAATGATGAATAAAAAAAACCATCAAACTGTTTATCTATGAAATTACAAATGTTCAGCTCAAATGCCAGAATTGATGGTATCAGTACGTGTCTCTGTGAGTAGGAGGTTGGAGACTGTACCTTCAGCTGTGAGTCACTATGGTTTCAAAATAAACAGAACTGCTGTTTTGAATAGGAAATAAAAGAGATTTTTACCAACTGCAATTCTCCAACTTAAACATCTGTCTGTCTGTCAAAAGCAAATATATCCCTCTCTATCTTTCTCTCTCTATGTATATAGATATACTGCATGTATATAGATATTATTGTATATCTATATACATGTATATAAAAATACAACAATATCTATATTTTGTGTGTTGTAAACACCCATTCTGGAACAACCTTTATAAGTTTTACAAGTTTTATATTAAACACAACTTAATTCAAACCTACATCATTAGTATTTGTTTTTTATTCTGTCCCTTTACCTGCAGCCTTCCCACTTCTCTATCTAAATATATTTACATTGGCTGGGCCTGAGTTTGACTCCTGTCTCTTAGGTGATTGTGTGCTGTGTCAGTGTTGGATGCAGACAGATACTTTGTCCATTTCAGTCTTACTGACATATCCATAAGATAGATAAAAAAAGGAAACAAAAAAGCATGTCATCATCAGTTTCTGTAACCCTAGAAAGAAATGTTTCTTGCGTCACTCTGGCACATAGGACGGTTTAAAAATCAACATCTTAGGCCAAAGAACAAACAACAAAACAGAGGTTCCAGACACCAAGCATTTTTTTAACACTTTTATCTTATCTTATTCACTGAAGGGATTTTTTATTTTTATCCTTAAATCTGGAACAAAAATCGCTTCTTTACCTATAGCCTTTCACTGCCCCTATAAAGGGCACAATTGACAGGACCTCGCGGGCCAAAAATAATTCAACCGCGGGCCAAATCTGGGGCCGCGCCTGACTGTTGGTGCTTTTATTTTGAAGGAACCACGCAAGAGTATCATTTTGCTCCGAGTCTGAACTCAGGTGAGGTGAGTCTGAACGACAGGATACCTCCCTGTCACCGTGACTCCCAGTTTGTCACCCTGTACAGGGCTCTCCTTCTCACAACTGTCCTCCTCACCTGTTCTCCTCCTCACCTGCTCTCCTGCGCTCCACCATGGCTGGCATTGCTTCCAGGCTGCAGCACGACCGGGAACGGGACCATGGCATCGGCACCAACAGCCAGGCCATCAAGTACCTGAACCAGGACTACGAGGCTCTGCGCCAGCGCTGTCTGGAGAGCGGGAGGCTTTTTTACGACGAATGCTTTCCGGCGGAGACATCGTCCCTGGGGTTCAACGAGCTGGGGCCCGGGTCCTACAAGACCCGCGGGGTGACGTGGAAAAGACCCACGGTTGGTGGAATTAACTTTGTTTTCGGTTCTATAAAAAGTGAAAAAACACCTGTTTTAGAAACATTTGGACTGTGGTTATTTATATGATATGATATTAATGATACGATCTAATATGAGATAAAGCTGCTGTTATCGTTTTCTGAGTTTGTTAAATAATTCAACTGTCTTATCTACAGGAGATTTAAACTCAAACAATGAATAAAAAAAAAATAACATAACTGTATAGACTCCAGGTTATTCCTGTTTTTCTCGTGTCTGTGCCAACTATAACCACCGCCCCGATGAAAGGGAGTATGAATAAAAATACCTGAAACACTCATCAGAGGTGTGTAGAAGTTTTTTTAGTCAGCAGCAGATGTTGTTGCCGGTCTAGGTCCAGGTCTGGGCTGCAGACAGTGTTCTATCAGAGGACAGATACAAAAACAGCTGAATATATTGTTTATTATTATTATTAATATTATTATAATTTTTATTTTACTTTTTCCTGTGCAGGAGCTGACTTCTAACCCTGAGTTCATCGTTTCTGGGGCCACAAGGACGGACATTTGTCAGGGAGCATTGGGTAAGAACTAAAACCATAAGTACAAATGAGACAACTACAAAAACAATCTGTCCAAGACAAGAAAAAACAACCCTGGTACACAAGGCTTTATACTAAAAAAATAAGTAATATTATTATTATACTTCTGCCTTTTATAAAGGCATAGCATGTTGGCAAGTAACCATTTTGGACTTTATACAATACTTGACATGTGTAATATGACTTTTTACAAATGAACACTCCATCTTTCTGCTCTTGACTCCACCCCCATGCCTGGTTTTAGGACCAATTGTGGCCCACAAGTCGAATACTTGCCCAAGTCTGATATACAGTGTATATTTAGATGTATGTATGTATGTATGTATGAGAACAGTACAACAGGGTTAGGGTGTACTGTTGGAAGGACAGAAGACTTGAAGGTATAGGTGGGACTCCATCAAGGGTCAGGAGGGTCAAGGTGAGACAGGAAGGTTTGGAGAAACACCAAGAGTAGCCAGATTAAGACATGTTCAGATAAGGATCACTGGATACACACACACACACACACATATATATATAAACAAAGAGGAGGACAATGCTCTGCGGGCACGTAAAAGGTGCAATTTTTTGTACGGTGTATTTGTTTTGGTTTATCATGAAGCTGTGTAGCATTTTCATCAGTTCTATGATGAATAGTTTAACTTCACAAAAACAAAAATAGGAGAGAGAAGTAAGGCCCTAAAAATTAAATATTACAAGGACAACTCATAGCTATGCACAAAACAAACAAATACAAATTAGACTCATATAATGACCAACGTGTTTACACATCAGTTTGTATCTTGATGAGCTACGTCTGCAGGCGTTCACCAGATCTGGCTGGTTTCCACCTGCTGCCACTCTGAATAGTCATAGTCGTTGTCGTCTGTGGAGCGTAGATGGAAAATTCCACCCTGACTGTGTGTGAGTGTGTAATGAGGTTGTGTTTTCACCAGTGTGTGCGCTCAGGTGTGTCACCTGAGGTGTGTGACATTGAACGAGTTAAACGTCACAAGGGCGTGGACTTTTGTGTCTCTGCGGTTTCCATGGAAACTGTATCTGTAGTAACTGTGGAGCCACGCCTGGGGGGCGTGGAACAAAGACACTGCCAACCAGGAATCAGTCCACACCTCTTAAATAAAGGAACAGGAAACAGATAATAAAAAAAATAAACAACAAAAGAAAATTGTAGTCTTGACTTTCAAACCAGTCAGTCTTCCAGCTTTCAATGAATTTCAAGTCTTTAAAACACTCACTCATCCTTCTCTGTCACTGATCCGCTGACAAAACTGCTCAGAAACTCATGGACTTGAATTTACCTTTTTCTCAAGTTCTTGAACTTGTTGACTCAAACAAAACCTGTAACAATAACAGCATGTTACTCTGCTTCATGTCAATGTTTTGTAATGTTATCTAATATAATGTAATGTAAATAAAGAAAGGGAGGAGTAAAAAGAAGGCATGTCTCCGAGACATGATAAGAATAATTCTCAGACATTTTTATCTGATCAATCATGAAGTGATAATTGATTATAATAACCCCATCTATCTATGTCCTTCTACCTGTCCTTCATCCTTTTATTCAATTCCATGATTAAAATTACCAGTCTGTATCAGAACATCATAGACAACATTTATGAAGGGTCGACCTGTGGGGTCATGTAAGACTAACACTAAGACTTGCCTCCATGTCGACAGGTGACTGCTGGCTGCTGGCCGCCATTGCCTCTCTGACCCTGAATGAGAAGGTTCTGGCTCGAGTTGTTCCACATGGACAAAGCTTCAGCAATGGAGAGTACGCTGGAATCTTTCACTTTGAGGTAAATGCTGCTGTAGAACTAAATGATCCAGAACTTCACAGTATCATTTGACTTCTGTCCCTCCTTCTCTGTCTCAAGTTCTGGCAGTTTGGAGAATGGGTGGACGTGGTAGTGGACGACCGTCTTCCAGTCAGAGATGACGAGCTGTTGTTTGTCCACTCAGCAGAGGGTACAGAGTTCTGGAGCGCTCTGCTGGAGAAGGCCTACGCCAAGTGAGTTCCTCCAGGACCCTTGTTTGTCCTCATCTACGTCTGAGTGTCTCTCCTCTGTGATTACGTCCTCTCATAACCTGAACCCCATCTCTGTTCCAGGTTGAATGGCTGTTATGAGGCTCTCTCTGGTGGATCGACCACCGAGGGCTTTGAAGACTTCACTGGTGGAATTGCTGAGGCGCACGACCTGGCACGCCCCAATCCACACTTGTTCCACATCCTGAAGAAAGCTTTGGACCGAGGTTCTTTGATGGGCTGCTCCATCGATGTGAGACTCTCCACAAAACTCTTACATTTCAGTTATATGATTCCAGAACGCTGGTCCCCAACCACTGGTCTGGGAAACAGTGCTGGGCCACAGAGAAGTAATGTTTCCTTTTGGCCCCATCTGTCTATTACTTCCACTTGATCCATACCCATATCAACAAAAGAACAGAACAATAGAATGGCTAGGATTCCATCATCAATAATGCAACTATATTTGATTAGGAAACATTTTCTCAGTGAAGACAACATCAATAAACTCAAAATTATGCAGAGTCATTGATACAAGATTCTAACCTTTTCTGGTAGGAGAAAATTATAGGCTGTGTGCAGGCTCCCATGCACAGTTAATTCGGCTATGAAGATTTTATAGGTAGGAAAATATTTCAGAACACCAGAAATTTAAATTTATTATCTTTAGAATCTCCTCTAGTTGTTGTCTACTCTCACTGCAGATGTAAAATATCTCAAAAGAATCTGCAAACATCATGCATAATGATGTTTGCAGATTCTTTTGAGATATTTTTGTTGTTATCACTATGTTTGCCCAATCAAATGTATCTTAAGTGACACCATGAATTAAACAAAATAACTGTATATTGCGCAGAGAATTAGCATCATTTTCTATTAAGTCCACTGTGTTTTTCAGATCACAAGCTCAGCTGATTCAGAGGCCATCACGTCCAGGAAGCTGGTGAAAGGACACGCCTATTCAGTCACGGCTGTAGCTGAGGTGAGCCTCATCCATTTACTGTTTGTTCAGGTGGTGAATATGTTTAACTGGAGAACTTGTAATGGCGGCAGGTGGAGTACATGGGGGAGATGGTAAAACTGATCCGGATCAGGAATCCTTGGGGTCAGGTGGAGTGGACCGGAAGCTGGAGTGACAAGTTGGTGACTTGGACTTAAAGAAATGGTTCTCTAATTTGATTCAAAGAAATATTGAAAAGAGATTCTGATCTTTTTTTTTGGTCTTAAGTTCATCACAGTGGGATTACATCAGCGATGAGGACAGAGAGCGTCTGAGTCACCGTTCTGAAGATGGAGAGTTTTGGTAAAAATCCATCCTCTGTGATCACATCATTTGTCATCCATGGCCATTGTGTCAACTGTTCTCTTTCTTCTCACGTCTGCGCCACAGGATGTCATTCACAGACTTCCTGCATCACTACTCCAGGGTTGAGATCTGCAACCTGACTCCAGATGCACTGAGTGATGACAGTCTTAACAAATGGGCGTTGGCCAAGTATGAGGGAACCTGGAGACGGGGCTCTACAGCAGGAGGATGCAGGAATTACCCCGGTGAGTGTTTGTGTCCTTCTGAAGACCTGTCAGCTGGACCTGGTCTTGGGAGGCTTCAAAGTTCAAGGCAAAGGGTCATGAAGATATTGGAGTTTCCACAGAATTGAAAGGTTTAGCTTTAGCTAAGGACTGGTTCTGACTAAATGCCCTGAAGAATCTTTACTTACAAACCAGCAGTAAATCATCCTAAACTCCTTTAATACTTACAAGCTTACAAGAACCATAAACAGATATGAGAAGTTTAATGTTTGGGCATGATTAGCATTTCATCCATCCCTCTATTTTTGATCAATTTTCTGTTTGTGGGGTTGCCGGGGCCACAGTTTACACGATTCCCACCCAAATTACACTGCACCACACCATACACTACCCTCCTGCAGGTGATGACCCCACTGGCCAACCACACCGACTGGGATTCAAACTTGACCAGAAGTCAAATCCTGGAGTTTCACACCAATGACAGGGACATTGTCTAAATGAAGGCATAACCATATCAGATATCAGCAAAAGGTCAAAATTACCAACCCCATGTCATCTTTGAAGATCAAATTGCTCCAAATGCAAAGAAGTTTGTAAAACCTCAAGTAGAGGAAGACAACCAGTGTCCTTGATCATTTCTGTGACTGCAGAAACCTTCTGGACCAACCCGCAGTTTGTCATCCGACTGGAAGAAGAGGACGACGACCCAGACGACAACGAGAACGGCTGCAGCTTCTTGGTGGGTCTAATCCAGAAGAACCGCAGACGTATGAGGAAGATGGGCGAGGACATGCACACCATCGGCTACGCCATCTATGAGGTAAAGCCCCGAGCAGGATATGGTACTGCTTAAACATAAAAGTACAAATGGCAAATCATCCCCGAATCAATACTTTGACTAACGTTTGTGTCAGGATACTGATTGTTGCTCTCTGTCTGTTTCAGGTTCCTGAGGAGGTATGAGCACCTGCACTGAGTCTTTGGTTGTGCCCAATTCAGCACCTGGTCTCCAGGTTACATGTTTGCATTTCTAAACATCAAGATAACAGCTGCCTCACTGTGTCTTCTTAGTTACAAGGCCGACGCAGCGTCCACCTCAACAAGAATTATTTCCTGCGTAACGCGTCCACTGCCCGCTCTGAAACCTTCATCAACCTGCGTGAGGTCTGCAGTCGCTTCTGTCTGCCACCAGGGGAGTACCTGCTTGTGCCTTCCACCTTTGAACCAAACAAAAATGGAGACTTCTGCGTCAGGGTGTTTTCTGAAAAGCAGGCCGAATTCCAGTAGGTCTTAGATGAAAGAGCAGCACCCAGTGGCTGACATGAGCAGCGCAACTATTAAAACATCCGTCCTTTTTCTGTATAGAGAATTGGATGACCCTATTGAGTCAAGAGTGGAGAAGGTAATAAAATTAATAAATAAAAAACAAAAACCTTGGGGTTCTTAAAAAATTTTTTACAAAAGCAAATATTCACAGGAAGAATAAATATGTGTAAATGATGATTCTGTGTCTTCTTCAGATTGAAATAGATGAAGATGACGTTGATGATCGATTCAGGAATTTGTTTGGCCAGCTAGCAGGAGGAGTGAGTTTTTTTCTGCATTAAAACTTCTGCTTAATTCAGCTACATCTAAAGATCTGAATGTCTAGCATAACGAGTTCTTTTAACCAAAAAATAATGACATGTAAATGTCACTGTGTCACAGGACTGTGAGATCTGCGTCTTTGAGCTGAAAAAAATCCTCAATCGTGTCGTCACAAAACGTAAGAACGAAAGAAAACAGAAAGATGTATGGCTGTGCCCCACATTGATGTCATCGTCTAACCTGAGTGCAAATGTTTGTGATAGGATCCGACATCAAGACCAGCGGCTTCAGCCTCTCGACCTGTCGCAACATGATCAACCTTTTGGATGTATCCTTCCATCACATACGTGGTCACAGAGGGAGAAGGAACGTGAACTGAAGATAAGACTTAGGAGGAAGATAAATAAGAAACAGTGAATGAGCTCAGAATATTTTGCAGTTAGTGTTTTTTAACAGCAGAGGGAGATAAAGAACATTTGAATTTTTAATTTCCTGACCACACCTGCAGAAAGATGGCAGCGGGAAACTTGGTCTGGTGGAGTTTAAAATTCTGTGGACTAAGATTGAGAAATGCCTGGTGAGTGTTTGGATGATAACTATCCATGAAAACAGCAAACATTGCAGTGTCAAACATATGGCCAGTGGGCCAAACATGGTTTGTTAGAAGTCTCGATCCGGTCCATATTTCTTTCATCTATTCATTTCTTTGCATGAAAACACATGGGGAAAACATAGTCTTGTTATTTATAGGTAATAATCATTACAATGTCTGGCCCATGTGAACATTGATATCATAACTGCTGAGCCTGAATGTGAGCCCTGAACCAAGATTTGAGTTGGACACCCCTGATCTTTCCTCCTTATTTCATCTGGTCTTTCTTCATCCTGCTGTTGTTCTTGTCATCTTTCTGTCCATCTGTCTCTTCGACAGAAAATCTACCGAGAGAAGGACGTGGACAATTCTGGAACAATGAGCTCCACAGAAATGAGAGGAGCTATTGAGGAGGCAGGTGAGAATGTCATGGTGCAGATACTCGTGTGGCAGAAGGCCAGGGTTTAAAGTCTGCTCCCCGTATCCACAGGCTTCAGTCTGAACAACCCTCTTCATCAGATCCTCGTGGCTCGTTACAGTGAGGCCGATCTCACCATCGACTTTGACAACTTTGTCAGCTGTCTGATTCGTCTGGAGACCATGTTTGGTGAGACCTCCAAAACTTGACAGTTTATGCAAACACTCAAAAAGTTTTCACATATGTTAAAGACACAAAGCAGCTGCAAACACAAATATTAAATCCTTGCTTCTCTAGATTTTTCTCCAAACCTTCCTGTCTGTGTTGTCCCTCTTATCACCTCATTCCTGATCCTGTCCATCCTTGTCCCTCCTAAAGAGAATCTCAGCAGCACCTTTAACTCCTCCACCTCTGCCTCCTGTCAATTGCTAGTGTCTCTAAACATCATAGCTGATCTCACTTCATCCTGTAAACAAGCACAAATCATTTATTTTAACAAATATTTTAACCAAGGTTTTGAACTGATTATGTCGTATCAATGTCTGCAGACACATTTAGTACACTGGACAAAGATGAATCCGGAACCATTGAGCTGAACTTGCAGGAGGTAAGATAGATACAGCTGTTAGTCATCTGACTGGTGTGTCATAACTGGATCATGGTGGAAAAATTTGTTCTGCAAAAGGAAGCAAATACTTCCTGTGTCTGGCACCAAAGGAACCAAAACAACTACCCTGAAGTTATCCATACTTTCAATGTTTCACCTCAGCTCTGGTTTGTGAAGATACTGAAAGAACATATAGCATTACTAGTAGAGATCCAGTCACGTGGCAAAATTACAGTTTTCAACTTTTAAATTAAAGTTTTACACGATCTATATTATCTTGTTTTTGCAGTGGCTGAATGTGACATTAGTCTGAAGACCTCAGTCCAGGACTCAGGGACAGGGACTCGGGGATCTGGAACTGCTACTCTACAGGGGGGGTGTATCAAGTTATTCTGGTTTGAACAATCCTAAATTATAAATACATAAAATATCTTTAAATAAAGCATCAGTGATGACAGTAAGTAAGAGCAGTGACATTTTTATTTCTTCTAAAACAAAGAAACCTTTGAAGTCCTGTCCTCCAATCGGAGGAGCCCCGGGGGGCAGGGCTTGTAGTCCACATCCACTCATGAGATTAGAGACAGCAATCTCTGTTGAGCAAACTGCTCCGCCCACCTGAGAGCTCCATTGATGTCACTACTACTTCCAGATCCCTTAGCGACCACAGCCGTGCCCCCGGCATTGCCGCTCAGGTGACCACACACTGCTGTTGCCCAATCAGAGGCCAGGAGTGATGCTGAGCCCTGATGAGGAGAACCAGTCCAATTAGCAATGTAACATAATAGCAAATGAAATAAATCAAGTAAAAAGGTTAGAGGTAGAGTTACCTTAGGAACCTGACAGGCACACAGAACTTTCCCAGAATGCCTCTGGTGAGCTAGCAGTATCACATGACTATGAGGAGAGGCTGAGGAAACTTGGTTCACCGTCTTCATCAGGACCTGGAAACACACAGGTAATGTCACCATCCAATGAAACTGTCAACCAGTCAGAGGGTAGTATTAGAGACAGTTCCTCACCGACATAGAGTCAGTC
Organism: Paraplagusia blochii; assembly: GCA_016785265.1. NCBI lineage: Eukaryota > Metazoa > Chordata > Actinopteri > Pleuronectiformes > Cynoglossidae > Paraplagusia > Paraplagusia blochii. The sequence goes on along the minus strand of JAFBJS010000210.1, from coordinate 359,650 downwards.
TCCACAGAGTCCACCAAAACATCCCTCTGACCATTCTTCTCCAGAACCACCTGAGCTTGGCTTGCAGCCTAAGCAATGCATTATGTGACAAGACACATGAACGATCACGTTAAAGATCAGACAGGAGGAAACAGCGTGAAAAGATAGTGAAGATGTTCATCTTTGTTCAGATGAATGTAAAAAGTTTGTTGTGTTCTAAAGCTGCGGTCCCCAACCTTTTTCGTGCCCCGTACCAGATAATGTCTAAAAAACCTGTGAAGGTTGCCCTGGGGCAGTTGACGGCCTAGTGGTTAAAGAAGTGGACTAGGGTCTGCAAGGCCCCCGGTTTGAATTCCCTTACAACCCAGTTACTGTTCAGGTGCCCTGAGCATGGCCCCCCCCCACACTGCTCCCCGGGCGCTGCCTTATTACTCCCAAGGGATTAATAATGTTCTTAATAGAGCTCATAGAGGGAACAAAAAAAAAAAAGTGGAAACATTCATCTAAAGAACCGGTGCTGGTTCCCAGTGTTGGGAACCCCTATTCTATAGGACATCTCACTTGCGTCTGTGCCTCCTACCTCTTTAATCTCTAGCTTCCTGATGACAGTATTGCTTCGCCTCTGCAGGGCCTTGAGTTGACTCTGCAGGTCCCTTCGTTGCCACTGGGGCATGGGCGTGTTGTCCACTGTCTGTCAGGGACAGAGACAAACAATCAATTGGTCTCCTTTATCCCAAAACAGTCAAACATCAAAAAATTATGGGTAATCTCCTTACATCAGACAACACTCCAACTTCCTTGGCTTGACGCTGAGCTGAGTTCAGGTCACTGGGTGTTGACAACGTGAGCCTGGTGCTGAGAGAATCCACAGCTTCCGACAAATCCTTCCCTGCTTCCCGAGCCTAAAGATGCAGAGAGAAAATAGTGTTGTCTTTTCCCTGTCATAAAAGTGGAAAATTTAGTCTTTCTTAAACAAACTGACCTTTCTTGCTTCTTGTCTGGTCACAGCAATGATGCGACTGATTCCTTTAACAATCTGCCTCTCCGAGGTGATGACCATGTCCTCAATAGCAGCAGTTTGAAGCAGGTGACTGAGACGGAAGAAAAATATTTTTTATTTACCAAAAACTAATATAAAGATATTAAAAATTTTAATAATAAATAAAATCTGCATCTTAAATGTATATAACCATACCTAGAACTGGCATGGGCAAACTCGGGCCCCTTGAGCTTTTTAATGCGGCTGCCAACCTTGTTCAAATTAAATAATTTATTTTTATAATTATTATACTTCTGCTTTTTGCCTGCGTTTTCCCAGTAGATGGCGTCATAAAGGCTATTAGAAATGTAGCATTTTAAGTTTTATACATGACTTTTGCACGTCATTTATCTTTGATGAAATGAGTGCTCCATCTTTCTGCTCTTGATGAGGCCCCTGTATTCAATTTTAGGACCAATTGTGGTCATATCTACCATTTAGTTTTAGCAGCTACAGCATGTCAGTTATTTATTTATGTTCATCAACAGTTCCAACATACATTCTTGTTTTACTAACTTGGACTAAAAGTTGATAAAATTCTGGAATACTTTGAAGGTCTAGCCCAGATTTGGACTTGGGTTCTGGATGCCTGGCCAACTTCTCCAAATTATTTAAATAGTAATAATAGTGCTATTGTGATACCTGAATTTCCCCATTAGATGGCATACAACATGCCAGAACAATATTTGTCTGTGATGCACGACTTTTACAAATCAAGGGTATAAGCCAGATATGGTCAAACAGTAGTCCACCAAATTACATTTGTAATTTTAATGATAATTATACTTCTGCCTTTTCCCTGCAATTGCTCATTTGGCGCATAGAGAGCAACTTAGCATTCTGTTCTTTATACATGACATTTCCATGTCATTTACTTTAGTTCACATGAACACTCCATATTTCTGTTTGAACAATGATAGGCTACTGTTAACTCTCAGGCTACGGGGATCTTACGTTCCACAGCAGAGCTCCACAGACGTCTCACGGTCATTGACTTTGTCCAACAGCTCGGAGATGGGGACGTTCACGGCCACCACCCGTACGGGGTCAGGGTACACCTGCATGGACACACGATCAAATTATTAGAGCAATTAAATAAACATGTGTTCACAGAAAACACGACCACTAACCTCATCCACGGTCCGCAGCCCACTGATGTTCATAGCTGCCTGCAGGGGGAGCTCCTGACTGTGGACCACGTGTTTGGCTGAGACCATGTCATGTAAACAACTTTCGATCTGCTGCAGCTGAGAGTTGCTGAGAGATTCCTGAGGAGAAGGAAGACATAGACGAGTCAACTTCACAGAAAGTGAGAAAAAAGTGAGGTCAGAGAGGGAGTAACAGAGACCTTGGTGGAGAAGTCAAAGCGGAGATAATCAGCAGACACATGGGAGCCTCGCTGCTGGACAGAGGGGCCTACTATTGTCCTCAGAGCATAGTTCAACAAGTGAGTAGCTGTGTGGTTCACCATGAGGGACAACCTGTGGACCTAAGAAGAGAGATAGAAGAATGTGAGATCAGACACTGCTCACAACAAAAAATTGCCCTCTGTATGTAACCCATCACCAAAGTGAACAGTTAGCGGCTTTAAGCGCCCAGGGAGCAGTCAGTGGGGATAGTGCCATGCTGAGTGGACCTCAGGGAAAAACTGGCAGTTAGTGGATTCAAACCTGGAGCCTTCTGGCCCCCAGTTCCGGTTCCTTAACCACTAGGCCCCAACATGTGGGACAGAAAAGGAGAGGGTCCTTAGATTTAACAGGGGGGCATGAATTGATAAAAACAGCAGGATCGGGTGATAACTTTTGCATGATCGTTGACCATTTTAATGCCAGGTTCTACCCGAGGTGCCTTCGTTTGGGCAAATATTATGTCCTGATGAACTGATACCTAGACATTTTCCATGGTTCTCTTAATAGTAACCAAATCAGTTTGGTTCTTAGATCAATATCTATGGCACCGTACTGAGAGAAACGGTGCTTTTAGGCATTCTATGTTTAAGTCCACATTGTATTCTTCAAGTAATACACCTTTAGTGATACCAGGGATAATAATAAACAGCAGAGTGTTCTCATCCTTTTTCCATGACTTTATAATCCGTCCTTTTTTCTGGTGGAATAATTCATTTATCAGACTTGTCCAAAGAAAACAACATTGTGTTGTGCTGTCACAGAGAAGTACGGGAGCTCCTATGAAGAACAGGAAAGCTCCCCCTGGTGGAATTTCTATGTACAACATGGTGACATACCTGGTCAAGGTGCAGCTGAACCTGGTCCCCGACCTTCAGGTGATCAGTGGCAGTGACATGATGAACCACATATCCACCTGCTGCCACCACGTTCTCCACTGGGAACAGCACATCCTAATGTCAGGAAACAACTGCAGTCACACAATTGACCCTGGTCACTCATAGCATAGAATTTTACTTTATCTGCGAAATATGGACTTTTTTAAACCCTATTTATTTCTTTGTTTTGTTATCCTCCCAAGTTTGTGGGTTAAGTATACTACGTAACAATGTAATATGTGTAGTCATTTAAATCATTCAATTTAAATAATTATGGTGTGAGGGTCTATAAAGGCAGGGGGCTTTTTCATGTTTTGTTTAATGTATCTTGTTTATTTTAAATAATTGTTTGTAAAGTGCCTTGGGACAACGGTTGTTGTGATTTGGCACTTAAAACAAATAAAGCCGAAGTTGAAGTTGTTAATTCTATAATATCCCAAAGGATACTCCCGAGGAATTAAAAAAAGTTCCATCTATCTATGTCTTATTTGTAATCAGCACTCTATTGGTCATGCTCAGTTACACATTGATACACAGCTCCTCCTTAATTTATGTCTACATTTTTTTGTACAGAAGAATTTGACTGACAATAAGTTACAGACCTGCAGCCCATCACGGAGGAAGTAACCCCGGTCATGTGATTGTCCACCCTGTTCAGCGTAAAAACAAGTCCGGTCCAAAATAACAGCGCAGCGTTGTCCTTCTGTGACCTCTGACACCAGCGCCTGACCATTGTACAAAGCCACTACCATAGCTGAGCATTCTGGGAAAACTGATAGTAAATGTGGCCAGGTTAGAGGCTGACGCTGAGGCAGGAGAAGAAAAAGCTGTAACCAGTGGAGGGGATGTATTGAGGTGTACCATATCTGTCCTCCTCCAGTCTGTACTGATACTTCAAGCTGTCATCAGTGTGAGGGACACCGCTACGCTGCAGCGCCACCAAGCAGCTCACATCCAGGGTTAGACCAGACTGACCTTGAGTTTGGTGCTCTGAAACCACCTGCAACCAAAATATTATGTATATTCATGTAAAAAACGGTTTTCTTTTCTGCTTCACACAGCAACATGCACTGACTGCACTAAAGGATAAAAGGGTTGAGCGTCACCTCTTTCTTCTCTGCTTTGAGTCGTTCCAGCTCCTGACGGTCGACCTGGACTCCTCTCTCTTCCAACATTAGGTCCACCAGGTCTAGAGGAAAACCAAGGTCTTGGTTCAACGACCAGGCCACCGAGGCTGGGGACAACATGGACATAGAAGAAGAGAAAGACATGAGAAAAAGATCTAAAAGTTTGGGATTAATGACTGCATATTAAAGTGAATGTCACTAGATGGCAGCATTGCAGTAAAAATTGGACATGACCCTCACCTGGGAACACACAGCTGTCCTTGTCCTCCATCTTACGGAGTGTGCGGTGGATAAGCCGGGTTCCCTGCTGCAGGGATGACAGGAATTGAGCTTCGTTCTCGCTGATGATGTCTTTTATCTAAAGGAGTAAGTGGACAGAGCTGTAAGTCGTGACGCTGTATACTAAAGGACACCAGGAAATGATGTTTCAATGACTCAAAGAAACTCACCCGCTCCTGCTCCGTCTGCAGCTCTGGGTACACACCTCCCTAAAACCAAAGGTCCGGGATAGTGTATAAACATGTGTTTTCTAAAATGTGTGAGAGGAATGATGGGATACGTCTTACCAGAATATGCGAGACAGTAGGAACCAGGCTTGCTAGCGCCCCCTGTGGAGCCTTGAGGATTTCTACATTGAAACGTACAGCACGCCTAAGAATTCTGCGTAGCACCAACCTAATAGGAAAGAAAGAGATAAACATAAATGTCACTAAAAAAATAAAAGATAATAAACAAACAAAGTGGCAGGAGTGGCTCTGTCTGCTGAACTGGTGACTCACCCTGCACCTGACATCCCTGGATGAATTCCATCAGCAATGCAGATGCACATAGTACGCACATGATCAGCCACCACTCGGTACGCCGTGTCCACCTTCAGCTGGTCAGCTGACCCAGTTCTGCCCCCGTACGGACCAACCCTAGACCTCTGGGAATTGACAACACTAAGTGCCTCTGACTCAACAGACACATGAAATAAATCACCCTGGAAATTTTACAGTCGTCATGATGACAACATGCTACTCTCATCCAACTCTTGCCTGTGATGTCACTGTGCTGACACTGTCGGACCACCTGTAGTACACTGCTGTATCTGTTGTTATGGTGTTCCAGCTGTATCTACGGGACTGGTTTCTCTGCTCCCCTACAGTAAAACCAGGACAAATGTACCAGGTGTTTAGGTGGACAAATGTACCAGGTGCTCAAGGTGGCCTTCAAGTGTCCTAGTTCCCAGGTTGAAAAGTGTTCAGAAAATACGGTAATGAAGAACTTGGTGTTCAAGTAATGAGTTTATGTGGGTTTTCTTGCTCTTTGTTTGACTGTTGAAGTGGATCTGGGTTCAGATTTATCTGTACTTGGTAGACAGGTACTTCTGGTGATGTGGTTCAACTCCTGGAGCTGGGGTACACATGAATGTGTTGTTGTGAATGCATTAGTGACTCTAATGCACAGCTATACCTGGTGGATTGCTTGCAGCAGTGGTGTGAACAGGTCTGTGTCGTAGTTGGATCGTTTCCCCTGTAGAACGGCCACAAGTCTTTCCAGACCCATTCCTGTGTCCACACTGTTCTGGGGCAGCGGAGACAAAGTCTGGTCCATGTCCCTGAAAATAAAGAACCAATAAAGAAATAAAGATACTTAATCTGAACACAAGAAATGTCAGAAATGCACAAAATCTATTTGTTGGGTGTAATGTCAGAAAAATGAATTCCCAAAGTGACCTGTTGTACTGCATAAAGACAAGGTTCCAGATCTCCACCACCTCAGGGTCATCAGCGTTGACCAGTGAGGTAGCGTCACGCCCCCCCACATGGTCATAATGGATCTCAGTGCAGGGTCCACAGGGTCCAGTGTCTCCCATTTCCCAGAAGTTCTCTTTCAGACAAAACGGCAGGAGTCGAGCAGCAGGCACTCTGAAAAAGGGACCTCGTCATCATCATCATGACCAAAATAAGACAAACCAATAATGTTTTACTCAGGACTACATCCTCTCTCCTGTGTACCCTATGTCCAACCAGATCTGACGAGTCTCTTCATCAGCTGGTAAACCAGATGCTGCGTCTCCGGCAAAGTATGACACATACAGCCTTTCAGCAGGTATCCCATAATGCTCTGTGAGGAGACTCCAGGCCATAGAACATGCCTTCTCCTGAAATGATTAATATGGATAGATAAACATGCATTATTTACGCTGAATTCCCTGATGGTCCAAAAACTTTTGACATGACCAGGGTCACAAAAGAGCTTTTTTAAACTACATTTTCAGCATTAAAACATAATAAAGATCAAAAAAGAGTAGAAGCATCAATCAATGTACAGATCTGACAGATCTGGTGGCTATCAGCAGACCTTGAGTTTAGAAATAAAGTTCATCATTGAGTTTAATGATTCACAATCAAAATTATCTTCTTAACTAGGAATGTATTGTTAAGTCAGCCCTTATTGCTTAGCTCTAGATTTCAATGACTTGATACATGGTCAACAGGCCATGGAAGAGGAAATAATACCACATCCACATGGGGGCAATAGATGGAAATAAAAAGTCACTCTGGTATCTATGTTAGTACTCTAGTTAAATTGATTTCATCACAACTAAAACAACTTTGTTCAAATTGTGTTACAATTTGTATAGAAGTCAAATTGCATGTCTTTATTGTATTAAATAATTAATTTTATAAATATTAAAATTAGAATTAATTAAAAACCAGACATGCATCCATTTACTGTAAATATATCACCAGAGAAAAAGACAGACTTTTTTGGTCATGGATGTGTGTGATCAAAATGAGTTATTCTTCAACATCATATTATTGCATATAAATATTTTATACATATTCTTCAATGCCTTGCTCAAAACAGGGAGTGATGCCACAACAAAGATGTTTTATTTATTTTGCTACACTTTCCTATTCAAACGTTTTCTCAAAAGCAAATCTAGAGACAATTAATTAATTAATTATTTGATTAAAAAAAAAATCACTTCTTGTCAATTCCATTTTTATCTTATTAAAATGGAATTCCTTATACAAAAACCACTTTAACTGACCATGGTGATAGTAACAGCAGAAGTAGTTAGGGATAACAGCAAGTAATCATCAAAGTCAAAACAATGTTTAAAAATATTAAGAAAGAGAAGAAAGGAAGTCTGTCCCTGTTTTCCTACTCACCTTGAAGTAGTCTCCAAAGGACCAGTTCCCCAGCATCTCAAAGAAAGTATGATGGTACACATCTCTGCCCACATCCTCTAAGTCGTTGTGTTTTCCTCCAGCTCTAACACATTTTTGACTGTTGACAACTCGGCAGTATGAAGACATTGCACTGCGAGGGTCCACAGTCCCAGTTAAAATGGGTTTGAACTGGACAAGACAGGACAATACCACAAATTACTGGTGAACTTCTTTATGTTTCATGTGGTCTATATGAATTCTTAAAATATTATTTTCATTAATTTAAGCAATCAGAGTCAAGAGCAAATGAGAAAATTAATATTTTGGTTTTAAAAACACATAAAAAGAAAACATACTACTAAAAGGCCATGAAGGTTTGCAATAATATATAATTCGTTATCACTCAATAATAAATATTGCAGAGTGTATTCTGTAAAATAATTTGTCATAAATACAAGTAAAAGAAGATGCATATAACAAATGTGGCCAGTGACTGACAATTACTATGTACTTATAAGAACTAGGACCATGATATATGGTTAAAAACCCAAATACAACAGAACCAAAGATTGAGTCTACTGTACAGTACATTGGTTAGACTAGGTCACCCTGACCTCCACCATATCACCGGGTAAGAAGACTGGGTCAAACCGGAAGACTGACCTGATTCATCCCGGCGTTAACGAAAAGCAGACTGGGGTCTGCCCTGGGACGGACTGGGGAGGACGGAACCAGCAGGTGTCCATGTTTCTCCCGAAAGAAGTCCAAAAAGGTGCTACGGACCAGAGCAGCCGACAGTGCTGGAGGAAGGCTGCTAAAGGCGCGAACAGAGCCCGGTGTCCCGATGAGACACCGTAGCCTCCGCAGCAACAAAGCGGACATTAGGAGACTAAAGCTGGTCAACCCGAGGAAGAAGCGAATAGTTAGCAAACATAATGTACACACATGTCCGACGTTTAGACCTGTAGATATGTGGGGGGGATGCCCCGACTTCCGGTTTTACTTCCTGGTTCCGTTGCTCATTCGCCACAGTGAGAGCTCTATGCCGAGCTGATTTAACTATGAGTAGATATCCATCCACACGGGGGCAGTAAATTGACATTAAAAACAAAGTTGCTTTACGTTTTATGAAAATCGATTTAATCGCGGCTGAAACGACTTGAATTGTGATACGTGTCCAATTGTTTTATACTTTTTTGTGTTGTGGTTCAATAAAGACGGACAATTTTGTCATGAATGTGTGTATTCAGAATCAATTAATTTCCATCGTCTTTAACGCTTAACACACAATCAAGATGTTTTATTAAAAAGTTTTCATGTACTGTGTAACTTGCCAACAGGGATAGAAAATTAAAACCAACATTTCGTAAATTTCCTTGAACAAAAAATCCAAAGGATTGGATCGATTTTATTTGAGTGATTCAAATGTTATGTAAATATAAGCCGCAGAAAATAATGGATCGTAAACGCATCAAACGGTAGGTTCAGTGTGAGAAGGAACTCAAACTCATCAACGTTAACAGCTTGGGTTAAACACTGAGATCAGTGAGTTGTGTTAAACTGAACTGTTGGGGATGTAGAGCTAAGGATAACAAATCAAAGTTATATTTACGAGTTCGATGTCACAACAAAAGGTATATTTCCAAAAACTGTGACTTCTTCGTCGATCCATGTACAGTTCCTGTCACAGACCGAGTTAATAATGTAAAGCAACTGAATCTGTATTGTTTTAACGTGAAAAGAAAGGACGAGAGACCCAAACATCGTTGGTTCCTTGAACGCGTCAGTCGCGCGCGTTCATTAACGCTGATTGGATTCACGTGCACAGTGGTGACGGTAACGGCAGCAGTTCACGGACAGACGTGCACAGCTGTTCGGTTGTTTTGTTGGTTTGTTAGTTAGTTTGTTTGTTGTGGTCGTGCCGGCGGGCGGGCGCGTGTGTGTGAAGATGCAGAAAGGACTGAAGAAATACTTTGTCAACATGGACGACTACCTGTCCAGTCTTGGACTGTACCGGAAGATGGTGGCCAGAGACGCATCCAGTCTCTTCAGGGCTGTGTCCGAGCAGGTGAGTCTCCAACGGCTGTCACCAACTCTTTACAGTTGTTGCACTGGACTCGACCTTGAGGGTGACCAAGGTTCAGAGGTTTAAGTAATACTTTTCAATATTCTGACTTTTCCGCGTGTTTAAAATAAACAGAGGAAGTAATTTATGGAAACTGTGATAAAACCAAATAAAAAGTGAGGGACAACACAAAGACTTAGAAAAAACACAGGAAACTGCTTTTGTTAAGTTGAAGGAAAAAGGAGAGGTAATAATAAATGTGATAAAAAGTAACTAAAGACCAATGAAAGTCGACCTCTGCCCATCACCAAAGTTAACTGCTACTTTGTGGGGTTGATACACTAGTAATAGGTAGGAGACAGACGGGAGGTGGAGGAGTTAAAGATGCTGACATTCTCTTTAGGAGAGACAAGGATGGACACGATCAGGAATGAGGTGATTAGAAGGACAACACAGACAGGAGAAAAGGCTAGAGAAGACAGATTGAGATGGTTTGGACATGTTCAGAGAAGGAACAGTGGATACATTGATAGAATAATGATCCTAGAGATAGAGCTACCAGGTAGGAGACAAAGAGGAGATTGACGGATGCAATGAAGGAGGACATGGAGGTAGTTGAAGTCACAGCAGAGGATGGAGAGAACAGGGGGAGATGGAAAAGGATGAGTCACTGTAAATAATACAAAGAAATGAAAAACAGCAGAGGAAGCAACAAGGTTGGATCATTGACCTAATAAACAAAAAAAAAACACAATAGTGAGATAAAAACATGTATCAAACAGTAAACAAACAGAAAACAACAAAAATACAACATAAGACAATGTGTCTATCAATGGCAACAATAGGACAGTTTCCTAATAAACCAAGACTTACCAAGACTTATTCGTGTGTGTGTATGTGTGTGTGTGCGCGCGCACAGCTGTACTTCTCTCAGAACTACCATAAGAGGATCCGTCAGGACTGCGCGGACTTCATGCGGACGAACAGATGTCATTTTGAGCCGGTGAGTTTCCTGTTATTGAGAAGGTCTGATGTCCTGTCTGTTTGGCTGACTCCTAGATCTGACCTTCCCACCTCTTGGTTTTGTTTCAGTTTGTTGAAGGTTCATTTGAGAAATATCTTGAGCGTCTTGAGGATCCTAAGGTACACTGCAAATGAAAGTTGATGGATCCACCAAGGACAATGTGACTGAATTTAACACTGATTGTTTTTCTGTTTAGGAGACAGTTGGACAGGTGGAAATCAAGGCTCTGTCTCAGCTCTACAGGTAAGAGACAGAACATACATTCAATATCCAACCTGTCACCACCACGACTTAGGGACTGTGTTTGTACAGACGGAGTTTTCATATCTATCGTTATCCTGGGAAACCAGCCACGGTCATCTCAGAGGAAGACTTTGTGGACAAGGTGAGAGACAGGGAAACTCCATTCTTTTATGAAACTGTGTTGTTGTCGGTTTTGCTTTTTCCAACTAACTTCTGGTTACCTAGGTGATGCTGTGTTGCTCCATCAATGGTCACTATGACATTGTTTACCTGAAGAACTACCCCGCCTCTGCGGCCATTTGTCAGTGTGAGTCAACAGCCCTAACCTGTGGTGAAGATTTTTTGGTCGTGGAACCTTCAGTCTTCAGTTAACCTAACAAACTTCTTCATTCTTTAAGTTGAAGACTTGACTGTATTCGGTTTTTACAATCAATTACATTGGCTTTTGTCTGTTCACATCAATTCTGCTAAAATGTTTGTCTATTTTGTGTGTGTGTGATGATGCATGATTAGCTCTGTTGTACGAGGTGATCTACACTCAGGTGTTCAACGTGGAGGAGACGGAGCTTTACCAGGCGATGGAGGCTGCCCGCATGGGTGGACGCTGCTATAGAAACAGTCTGTCTATTAGCAGTGAAGTTGACATCGGCTATGACACTCCTGAGGACAGAGCTCAAAGGTGCAGTACAGATAGTACAGTGATAGGTTTGCATGCAATGTCAAATATTCTTTAGTTATTGCTGCTTTTAATGCTAATTAAATATATGTTCATGTGCATAAACATCTCAAAAACAATTGTTTCACATCTGAAAATAGTTTAATTGTTTCTGTTTTGGAATAACAGTCGTGGATGTCAACTGTAGTGGACACTGGGAAATTTCAATGTATTGAATAACTATGTACACATATTTGTAGGAGGAAGAAGTGAGGTGAACAATAGTGAATAGTGTAGAATTTCGATTCCAAATTCAGATTTGGGATTTTACGGACGAGGAATATGCTGTGGCTTCCTGATTATGAAGATCCAACCTTAAAGTTGAACATAGCACTTTTCACAGGACATAGATGTCAAGATCTCTGAAAACCTGGCAGCTTGTTCAATTCATGGACAGCTGTAAAATCCAGGAGTGTCACTGATTACTAGTCCAAGAAACAAAGATTCTCCCGTCAGTAGACATGCTCTGCCTTGGCTATCCCAAGGTCTGTTCTAAAAGAGACCAATGCTCAGCTGCAAGTCGTCTCAGCATACTAAGGTATGCACTTCCCAGTTAGGCTGTTTATACCTGAAAACAAGAGCCTACTGGCCCAAGGTTTTTGTGCTCCACTTGTGAAGTATTAATACATTCATTTAGAGCTTGAAATCACTAAATTTACTTAGTTGCTAAATTTAGTTCTCTTTTTTTCACATATACCGTCCTGTTGTCCTCTACAGTAGACATGCAAATATGAATAAAAAAATCTATTCCAAAATTGTAAGAATTTGTTTCATGCCCAAAGATACAAGAGATCACTTAAAAACAGAAATTGTAAAACAATTTCTCCTTGGTTCTCAGTGAATAGAAGAGCATGGGGTTTGTTCTTTTTGTTTCTTCCAGGGAGGAGGTGGAGTCAGGTGGGATGGTGGAGGACAAACTCAGAGCGGTTGTGGATGATCTGAAGGTCAGGAAGTGTGGTCCAGTCTGTTGATTCATGTCAGTGTACTGATCTGCTAACAACACATGTCTGTGATTCAGCCCTCAGAAGCTGTGCTACCCGCCAAACTGTCACTGCCGTACAAAGTCATCAAGTCTCTGGATCCGGACGTGTACAGGAACCTGGAGTTTGACGTGTGGCAGGACACCTGTAAAGGTGAGGGGATTATTCTATTTGGTGGTAATACCTTATGATTCTCCTTTTGCAACCTCAGTAAACTGCTGATTTTCTTTGTTCTAAATGATCTCTTTACTTACAAAATCTTTGTGGATTGACGTTTTTAAATTTATCAGCTCTGTGTCATCTCTACTGTCATAGAACTGTGTTGGAAAGGGTGAAACAGGCTAGGTTGGGACGATAACAGTAAGGGGGAGGTTCCTGAAGGGCTATCTCATCTGTGCTTCATTGCATTTCTGTGATGTGTGAAGATAAGAGAGACTACAGAATTAAAGTTCACCTCTGTATGTAATCAGATTACTCAGTACCTGAGTTGTTGTTAATCAAAATATTGTGCTTGTGCAGAGATGCAGAAAACGGACTACATGGTGTTTGCAGGAAGACAGTACTTCCTCGGAGACAAATGTCAGGTGAGAAACAGCTGAGTGCCAACGGGACAAACGTATAAGTGCGTTCCATCACAACGTACACCTCGTTCAGGTACGCCTGGAGCCAAAGGGGAAATATTACAACGCCTTTATTCAGGAAGTGGGAACTCACCCATCTGCAGTCACAGTCTTCATCGAGGAGCTGGGAGAGAAGTAAGACTGAAGATCGCCCAGGTAACTCACTGATGGAATTCTGTGATGTCAGAGCTGACCTGTTTTACTTATGTTCTTGCTCAGACATCTAGTTCCTCTGACCGACCTGAAACCAGTCAATCCTGTCCCTGCATGGAATGTCTCTGCTCCCACAAGAAAAGGAGAATTAGGTATAACTCTTTAATCATTATGTCATTTGTTTCAATCATTCTCTTTTTTTTCACTCCATCATTTTACTCCTACTCATTGTCCCGTCAGACGCCGACCCTCGTCAGCGCAATCATCGTCATCGTTACTTTAGGAAGTCTCGGGGCAACAGTGGGGTGAAGGGGGTGGAGCTTTTAATGCCACCTCCCTCTTCGTATGGAGCGCCCGCCTCCTCTCCCCTGCCCCCTCGCTTCCAGTCCACGGGTCACCCCCGTCCGCCGCCTCCTCCTTCACCTGGAGCAATTTCCTACGACCCCTATGCCCCGCCACACAACCACGTTCCTGCGGCCAGAGCTCCTCGCTACGGAGCGTCCAGGTGAGCAGTGACGTCACCACTGAGGTCATGTGACATTGATAAGTGAGAGACGATATACGGAGCATCTGTAAATGGAATAAAGTGGTGGAGTGGTGACAGTTGTTAGCAATTTAGTTGGCTATTGGGATATCAGCAAGTGTGTGATTTTTTTTCTTTTTTTCCCCGTCCATGTATCGGTTCACTGTCAGAAGTTCAACACGATTCCTGAACCGCCACCTGATTGGTCCGCAGCTCACGTACTACCACCCTGGAAGAAGATACTTTCAGGACTACGAAAACTACGCCTTTAGGTCCTGGTAAACTGAAATGTAGTATTTTTCCTGTCCATTAACCATAATTCTATTACCATCACATTCTATTACAACCACAAACACATCTTGAATCCAGAGTATAAGCAGTGGTGATATGTGTATGAAGCCATGGAGTAACCTTTGGTGAGTCCTTAATTCCAAAGTGAGTCCAGTTGACTGACCACAGGCTGCTGTATCCTTTACAGGCGTAGCCGCAGACATCTGATGGCGCCCCTCAATAAAGACTGCCAGTTCGGTTTCCCTGCAGAGACAGGCGAGGAGCCGCCTGATCTGGACACAGCCATTGCCTACTACCAGCTGGACGACGCCACAAATGGCGTCTTTCCGCCACTTCCCGTTAGAGGAGTTTTTTTTCCCTCCTACATAGAAATCAAACTGTTTTATGGCATAATCTCACATAGATTGTTTTTTTTTTTTTTTCTCTGCTCTACTGGAGCAGGGTTCTGCAGTGCCGCCGCCCCCCAACTTAGTGACGCCTCCTCCCCCGCCAGGTTCCTCTTATCGTGTCCAAAGAAACTCAGGGCCCCTGCCCTCTATACCGCCACCTGGGAACACCCCCGTGTGTTCATCAGAGGAAGAGCAAGAGGACACAAGCACAGCGGAGGACCAGGGTGAGATTCATTTGCCACCACACACAACTTCAGAATAACTATACTGTTACTGAGGCATAAAGGACCGTTTTTTTTTTTTTTCTATTAAAATCAATTTCCAATTCATAAATTATTTTCCTATTTTTCACTGTCCAGAGAATCACTGTCCAGAGCATGCATATATATATATATATATATATATATATATATATGTGTGATTCTAAATTACTTTCCAAAATTATCGCAATCAACAGACAAGAAGGACAGACAGAATGAATCATCTGCAGGTTAACACTAGTCTATAATAACCTGCAACAGGATTGATTTATTCTACACCTATTCCAGGGAACTAGAAACATTCCAAACAGTTAGTGTTTACATTCAACCCCAAATGGTAGGCCCTAGGTATTTGGTACTTTTTAAATTTTTTATTTATAAATACAAAATATAGTGTCTGCCAAATGTGTTGTAATGCAAATACAGTAGGAGGTAGTAGTAAGCTGTGTATTGTCTTATCTCAATATTGACGTAAAAAATTTTTTATTTTTTTTTGTAATAAGTAAGTTGACTCTCCATTAGACAAACCAGTACAATTTGTCTTTCCAGCTGAGTTTACAGAAGACTTCCTCTACAGTGCTCAGGGTCAGTGTGCCATGGTCTGTCCATCTGTCCTCTTCTTTATCACTCCGTCTTTCTCAGCTGGGTTCACAGATTTAAGACTTAATCTACACCATTCAGGGTCGGTGTCTCCCTCTCTGTCTCTCTCTCTCCGCCTCTATCTGTTTTACATAATCTACAGTGTCTCATCATAGACAGAGACGGTCTGTCTCCACTGAGTGTTCTGAGGACTTAATCTACATGAGTCAGGGTCGATGCCTCGCTGTGCCACTGTGATTTTGCTTCCGTTTCAAATTTAAAATGTATAAATCATCTATTGTGTTACGTTTTATTTCATTTCAGATCAGAGTGTTTACACCACTCCTCCTGAGACCTGCAAAAACCAGGTAACACACGACCATTTAACCTGCAGGGTACTGCTGACTCATTCACTTTGAATGAATCCTCCTACTGTTTGTTACTGATGTGGTTTAAGGATGAACAGGAAGAAGAAACCACTGATTCTCCACATAGACAAGACCTGACTTACAGCTACAGTCAGCAGGTAAACAAACACAAAACTAAATGTATTCTGACACAGTACAGTTTACTGAGATCATCATCTATTGACACCCCTTCACCCCACCTCGCACCCAGCAGCCCACTGTATATAAACCCTTTAACCTGGATGACTGAGATCCTCCAGGGACTTGTCCATCTGTGTCTTTCAGGTGGTGAAGCCATTAGCGGCCATTGGTTCATCAGCCTCCTCTTCTTCATCCTCACCATCCTCACCGTCGTCACATGTTCCACCTGCTGCGAGTGCACACACACAAACACGCTCAGGTACATACACAGCCACCAATACATATGAATGAATGTATGTATGTATATATATTCTAAGGTAGTGTCTGATTTTCATTAGATCTTTTTCACAAAATTTTTATTTATTACTACTTTTGTCAGCTTCAAGTTTTTTTTTTCCATAAATATATGCACTTCTTTCTTTTCATCCAGTTGCCATGGCAATCCCAAGCACCACTCCCTGGTTGGCTAACGAACTTGGAGAACCAATGTGCTCCATGATGACTCCACCACCCTACTCCTACGACCCTAATGGCAGCGATCTCCCGAGAGGTTGACACACGTAAACACAAAAAATCCAGGCTGGCCTTGTATGTTTAACCACTGACACATGTGTGTCTGCTTGTTTGTTCAGATAGCAGAATTCTTCAGTACTACTTCAACTTGGGCGTCCAGGTAATGCACAAACGTTAGTAAACCCACACCACCTGCAACTTTTCCCTCTGACGTCTGTCTCCTCTTCAGTGGTGCCATCACAGCTGTTGGCAGCAGCAGCAACAGCAGCAGCAGGTCTACAACCCCATGGCACCCGATGCTCCCTACACCTACCAACAGTACGCCCCCTACTTGAGCCAGGAGACAGTGCACGGTGAGACAGACTTAGTTTTAATTTGAAGCAATGGTAAATAGTAATGTCAGCGGGAAGGTGTAGGGAGGTAAGAACAGAATCAGGGTTTATCATCCCCACAGCTGTTTCATCGCCATATGCTGAAGTGAGTCGAAGTGTGCATCAGCCGTTGCCTACGTCTTCCACATATCCGGAAACATCCAGGACAGGTGATGGCCAAGTAGAAGGACATGGCAGTGGTAAGAGGTTTTTGGCTTTTTTGCCTTTTAACATCAGTGATCTGTTAAGCAATCTTAACAAAACACAAATCTTCAAGAAAATCTACTTATATTTATAATATGTCTCAATATATCTTGAGCAGACATGGAGAAACTTTTGGTTCCTAAAACACTCCATCTCCCTCCTCCAAAGAGGGTAGAGTGATAGAGGGGTGTATAATGCATAGAGGATAAAATGCTAAAATGCTTTTCAGCCTTTTCGACGTCTAGTATATTCATTCATTCTTATTTGTTACTGGGTTCAAAATCACACTTCTCTATACTGTGCTTTCCTGTCAGTGGTGAACCCACTGGACATTATATCCGTCCGTACGTTATGCTGAGAGCTGGTGGATTCCAACCCAAAACTTTGCGGACCCAAGTCTGCTGTCGCCTTGGTACAGATAACAATATGTGTAACAGATAAGCGGACAAAACGAATGGATGTATAGTAGGCAATTGATCGTGAAATTTAGCAGCCAAATTCAAGCAAGGCCTAACAGGGCCCCATCCGAACCCAGGCCCACAGTTTGCCCATGCCTGACCTGCAGTATATTGAGAACAGGGCCCTGTATAGGGTAGATAGAACTTTAGATATACAGTATATACATAGGTGTGTGTGCCAATCACTATATTCCCACCACTATGTAAAAAAAATACCCTTTGAGTTTAACTCCTTCAAGTTTAGGGTAATTGCACATTAGCATGCTAACTGTTCATGTTTACAAGTTATATTGGTTATGAAAACACGTCTTCTTAGGAGACCCTCAAGTGTCCATCTCCTCTGCTCTGCCCTGCACAGGCACTGCCTCCTCCACTGATGGTAGTACTCCTTCTGCTCCGACAGGTTCCTCCACATCTGTCCTCTACCCAGAGCAGACACCCCTCCCGCCTCCCTCCATGCTCCACCATCCTTACGAAGCGTCGCCCATGGCCACGTACCTGGCTTCTGCTGCTCACCCCATGCCGCAGCCCCACCACTCCTACCACTGCCTTCCTCCTTCCACCCACTGGGGGGTGCCTCAGACCGGAGGACACGGGGCGAGGGTTTACTGCCCTGCCCCCAACCCACCTCACGTGGTCGCTTACATTGCAGCTCCACACCACTCAGCCAATCACTATATTCCCCCCACTATGTAAAAAAAAATTGCACTTTGAAAAAGTTTAACTCCTTCAAGTTTATGATAATTGCATTTTAGCATGTTAACTGTTCATGTTAACAAGTTTGTATGTTGTCATCACTAAGTGGTTTTACAATAATTTATTTGTGTTTATATGGGGTTTTTCTTTTTTAAGGTTTTGTTTTGTTTTTTTCTCTAACTGTTGAGTTAACCAGTGGTTAGAAATAGCAGGTCATCTAAGAAAGAGAGTTTAAGTTTATGGTTCCAGAAAATATTTCTATGTTGAAATTTCATCCGTTCTTTCTTCTTTAGAGGCTTTAGAGAATCTGCCAACAAGCCAAACAGACGGTGCAGTCTTGTCATTCCCAGTTTTTATGGGATATATTTATGTTATCGTTTATTTCACTTTCATTTAAGCTGTTTGTTTCTGGGAAATAAAGGTTTATGTTTCACCTGCAGTCAGACTACAGTGTTTCATGGAGTCATAGCTTCTTCCACTGTTAATAATGTACAGAATGTTTCACTGTTGACATCTGATGATGAACAGTTGACCGGTAATAAGTTTTACCAATATTTTCAACATTTAATTTTCCAATACCAATTTGGACATGAGCCACCGTTTGCCCCCAAAACTGAAGAAAACGTTTCATTGTGCCATCCCACCAAATGTGCCAGGATGAAGGCATCACTCTTACCATTATCATGTAATTCTGGTAATATTTGGTTGATAATATCAGCTGACCAATATTATCAGATATCCCAGATAGGAGGAATAGACGTCAGTGAAGTTTAGGTTCACTGGCCAGCAGATAATTTTGCACATAAAGGTCCAGATCTGAATTTATTTATCAAGATGAAGTTCTATGACTGATCTTTGACAGCTCCACACTGTGCAATACTTTGGAAATAACATCTTGAGAGCTCGTGCCTTCCAAAGAAAGGCTCCATCATTGACACCGTCACCTGCACAGCCAATCGTTTATTAGTCCATAGGAGCTGAAACATTCTCTGACTAGTATCAGTGTATGTTTGTAGTATTTATTTTTAGAAATGTGGTGTATTTTGTTCACATAATTCAGTGTTTAATCCACCCTGAAGAGCAGGAATAAATAGAGACTATCTACAGATTGAGCCTTATATAGAATTTAAAAAACAAGTAAGTCCCCGCAGGTAATATATACAAACAATTCCCTCTTTTTTGCGTTTGTTCGTCTTGATAGATTGTATTTAATAAATTAAACTCATTCTATGCTTTAACGTAATCATGTTGTTTGGGGTTTAGATGAATAAAGTCCAGTGTTCTAGCAGCTTTGTCAGTTGGATACGTCGTCTACTGCGCATGCGTATTAAAAGCAAGCCCACTGAAATACATTAACACCTATGACTGCCCATAACATCACTGCAACCCTGGGAAAAGTGAGTATCTCTCGTGAATACGTTTTTATTAGTAGAATTCAACCGTGAAATAACTACGAGCATAGACATCATGAAAAAAAGGTTTTCATCGAGTTTTTATAGTTTTAAAACTATAAACCGATCTTGTCGATGAAGGTTCTCAGTCATCAGGTCATGTTACTCTCCACTAACAGTTAGAACTGAAGATGAGAGGTGAAACATTTCCATACTTAACTCTTTAATCTTATAAACCGTTCGCTTTACCTGTAGATGTGTGTTTAAGTCTACGAGTCGGACGCACCCGACTCCACACCGGCTGAGCTCGGCTCGGCTCGGCTGCGGGAGTGGGTCGTGTTTTCCTCCGTCAGTTCAGTGACTCTCTGCGGTCATGGTAGTTAATTAAGGCGGACCAACAGTTAATGAACTTCAACATCTGGGACAAAAACTGAAGCGATAATGTCAGGGTTGTACCGCTAAGACACGGGCGATTCGGTAAAACACCGTAAAGACGTTCAATAAACTATAAAACTATAAAATAAACAATAAACGTTTCTTCGCAGTTAATGAGGTAAATATGTCAAAAAGTCATTTTTCGATTAGACTCAATTTAATCAACGTGGTCTGTTTACTTACAGTAGATTAAGTAGCACAAGAATTAATTATTTAATACGTGGTATCTGAGGCAAATATGTTCTTCTAACGTTCAACTGCTCTGATATGCTGTACCCGGGACATTATCTGAACGTTCAGATGTGTCTTAATGGTCAGTGTCTATAAATCAAACAGGGAAGATGTTTCATGAACCAACCTACAGCTGTGACATCAGAGATTCTTGTAAGGATATCAGCAAGACTTTAACTTTAGGAGAGATGTTTTTATGTAATAAATCAATAGGTCTCCAAAAATGTTATAAGATGGAGATTTGGGGGTTCACCTTGACCAGGGTTTCCTCCATGCAGACCAGTTGCCTGACTTGATGCTGTACTTGTTTTTAATAAATTCTATCTGCAGCTAGGTCAGTGTCAGCAGAGATTTCTCTACATCATCAACACTGAATTAACTTTTACAATTCGTATCATCTCTTGTGTGATGACATAACCTCAATGTCATTTATTGTGTTACTACAGCTTTAATTGTACAGCAGACACAGTGACACTGTAGAGACAGGTTAAAACGGGTTCATATTGCTGTTGATATTATTATTTCTATTCTTCCTCAGTGTTTCACTGTGACAGATCCATTTTGACTCACAATATTCATCACCATCCTGCATAAGAGATTGTTGTTAAACTGCCACTGACCCTCACAGCTTGTTATTAGTCTGTGACCATCAGTTACAGGTGAACATCAACAGTTGCCCATAATGGACTGTTTTGAGGGGCCCGTTTTCTATTCGAGCTGGGCTCTGACGGTGGCAGGCGTCCTCTACCTGTGGCAGCAGACACATCATCACACGGAGTACGGACGCTACGGAACTTCCGGCGTACGCAGCTGTTCAGCCAGAGTGGGCTGGTTCCTCCAAGAGGTTCCTTCTTTTCTGCTGCCACTGCTGATGATGCTGTTGCTACCCCGTAAAGAGTTACCAGAACCTGGGATCATCAGTGGTCAGACACTGCTGCTCAGCACCTTCATGCTGCATTACTTCCACAGGTCAGTAAATTCGTTTTTTTTTTGTCATTGTGACGTGATTCACACCACAGCGCACATGCCTCTGCATTTAACCCATCATCAAAGTGAGCAGTGGGCAGCAGTGGGCAGCTAATGAGCAGCTAATGAGCGCCCGGGGAGCAGTGCATAGGGACGATACCATGCTCAGGGTATCAGGGTATCTCAGCGGTAACTTGGTGGTAGGGGGATTCAACCCAAGTCCGCTTCCTTAACCACCAGGCCACCAGGCCACTGCAGTAGACTTTTCCATTAAGGAGCAGTTTGTTAGAAAAGAGTGTAAACAACACCTGGTGCATTTTTTAACTGCTGACGGCTTCATATCGTTCACATTGTGAACAACATCATTATAACCTCAATGACAAACTAGTTTATAAAGAGAGACTCCTTAGTTAATTATTCCTCTAACAGTAACTTATGGTGAATTGCAGCAGTTGGTAGCATCGCTGCATTCACTGCCACAATGAGAAGCACCTGATAATAATCAGGGTGAAGATGGGGTCATGGAGGTATGGAGGAATCCTTGGTATTTGCTTATCTCTTCAAACTGACTGACACACTGTCACATCCAAATCTCCTGCTTCTCATACCACGAGGTGCAACGCCAACACAGTAAATTACAGTGGAGTGAATTAGTCACTCCACTGTAATTCACTGTATTGGCGTTGCAACAGGCACAGCACAAAATGCAACCTCAGCCAAGGAGCATGTGTTGCTGTTGGATCAGAACTTCTACCAACCTTTCAGACACAAAACAGCTTCCTTTAAGTCCTTACTGAATTAATTCATAAACTCCATTTGCATTCAGGTCTAACAAGTAGAAGATCTTATACAGTCATAGGCAGAATATAGACCGACGGGCAGACATGGGTTCTTTAGATTTTTTATTTGGCCTGCCAAACTTGTCCAAATTTATATTATTATTACTGTATGTTATTATTATACAGTGGGTCGCCGACCTACAAGTTATCAGACAAACAATTATTTCAACAAGCAAGCATCTTTTCATTTTGACCGAGTTACAAGGAAGGACTGAGTAACAAATGCACATCTGGGTTTCACTCCTTGCCTGATCCCAGGTCAGCTGGCAGCCTGTCTCACTCGCTCACCCTCTCAGCAATAGCCATTAAGTCAGAGCTTCTCAGATATTTTCTGTTACTTCCCCCCAAGCAAGAAGAAAACAATTCGTGTGGGTCGGGTCCCACACTTTGAGAAGCACTGCGTTAAGTTAATTCTCTATCTAAACAATAATGTTAATGTTTAGTGAAAATCGACCTTGACTTCCACTTTAATTAATTTGTAGTGCCATATCATAAAACTGTTATCTTGTCAATGTAGGTTTGCAGTCATCCAAGTCATGGTCAAGGTTAAAGGTTTTAGTTAGGCGTTTCACCTCTCATCCATGAGGATGTAGCTTCTGTTACTCCCACCCACACTCATCCAGAAGAATCCTCCTGGATGAGAGGTGAAACGTTTTCAAAAAACTGAATTAAAGATTGAATTTCTTTCTTTTTTCATTGTGATATTGTGATTCACACCACAGCACACAACGAAATTTGGGCTCTGCATTTAACCTGTCATCAAAGTGAACAGTGGGCAGCTATTGAGCCCCCGGGGAGCACTGTGTGGGGACAACAACATGTTCAGGGAACCTTAGCGGTAACTTGGCAAGGGGAATTTGAACCGGGCACCTTGTGGACCCACTTTTTAACTGTTAAGGCACTTTACAAGCAAAAGAGTACGCAAAGACACACGAAGACGCAAAGACGGGAATGCAGTAACAGGTTAATATCCACTGCCTTTTGAGACCCTCACATCGGTTAAGGAACGGCTCCCAAACACCCAGACAGGGGGAAAAAAAGGAGGAAACCTCACAGTGACAGACAGATGAGGGCACTCTCACCCAGGACAGACAAGTCAGCAGCAAGGAGGCAAATTCTATTTGTTTGTTTCCACGGGTTATAGAAGGCACTTTAAAGTTCTTCAAGAGGGAATTCAAATTGAAGGTCCATAGGCAAAGTCCTGGGTCCTGTTCAATGATTTTAGGGTCCAAAAGGTCCCAAAATGGAGCAAATATTGGGTGGAGAAGGCACACACTTAGATAATGTTTGTGGGTACAATAACGTTTGTGGGTACCAACCTTTTCCCATTTATCAGTGTCATCATAAAATAGACAGAGGAGCAAATACTGAGAACTGAGATCGCTCAGTCCTGCCCCCCCAGGTAGGATATGTTTCATTGGAGCAATGTGATTTGTTTTCACCGTAGCTTCAGAATGTTTTCTATGACCTATGATTCAATTCAACACAGTCTGAAACTTCAAACATCTCCTGTCTCATTTCCAGGAGTTTCATCTATGCCTTCTGGACCCGGGGTCGACCTGTGCCTGTCTTCATCGTTGCTCAGGCCTTTGTCTTCTGCTCTTTTAATGGAGCTCTTCAGGCTCACGCCCTTTTGCACTGTTTCCAAATCCAGAACACATGGCTGAGTAATGTTCGCCTGGCAGTAGGTAGGGCAGCACCTTCATGCTCACATCTTTATATTGCCATCACATAGGATACTCTTTAGGGATTAATAAAGTTTATCTTTTATCTCCTAACTTGATTCCAGCTGCCCTAACAATACCTCCTCTTTAGGTTACCTCCTGTTTTTTACCGGTATGTGCATCAATATCTACCATGACACTATCCTGCGCAACCTGCGAAAACCCAAAGAGATGGTCTACAGGATTCCAAAGGGTGTGAAGATTTAGTTTAGGAACCATCTGTGATTTATCCTTCGCTTTCAGCTTCTCTCTTTTTCAGGGGTTGCCCCAGGAAATTATCTCCATCTTCTGCTCTGACTTTAACGACCTATGACTTTAATGTCCTCCCTCACTGCATCCATCAATCTCCTCTTTGTCTCCTACCTGGTGGTGCCATCTCTAGGATTGTTCTTTTGCCAACATTCACTGTTCCTCGTGTGAACATGTCCAAATCAACCTGATCTGGCTTCTCTAGCTTCTTCTCCAAACATTCCTTTCTGTGTTGTTCCTGGTCCTGTCCATCCTAGTCTCTCGCAAAGAGAATCTCAGCATCTTCTTCACCTCTGCTTCTGTCTTCTACCTATTCTTACTGTCTCTAGTCCATCCATCATGGCTGGTCTCACAACTGTCCTGTAAATCTGTAAAAATGCACACAGTAATGTTTGTACAACTGACAAGCTTCTGGTCTAAATTAAATTTTCCAACTGTTTAACACAACAACTAAATCCAAATGAATGCTGTTTCCTGAACTGTATTTCCTTGTGTTTTTTGTAGGGGGTTTGTTTGAGTATGTGTCTGGTGCAAACTTCTTTGGTGAGATAGTGGAGTGGTGTGGTTATGCCATTGCAGTATGGCACTTTCCAGGGCTTGCCTTCACATTCTTCACTGTTTGCTCTATTGGACCCAGAGCATTTCACCACCACAGGTAGGTCTACAACCTGCTGGACCACAGGAACCTTACTTATCTAAGCAAGGTTTTGCCAGTAACTCATAGTATTTACTTACTTTCCAACAAATAGAGACTACCTACAGAGGTTTGACAACTACCCTCGCTCTAGGAAAGCTCTGATTCCTTTTATCCTGTGATCTTAATGTAGACAGCGAGGATGGATCCTGAATCGGCTCATCTTTTTCACTGTATTGTCTTTTGTTTTTATTCTAAACTCCAAGAACATATATTTTAACTGGATGTATATTTTTGCTTCTCTCAATTTTTTAAATAAATAAACCTTAAATGTTCCACACTGTGTAAATAACAAAATAAACCACCTTGGTTTTTGTTTACCAATAAATCCACATTTATTGGAATTCTATATATAACTTGAAAATCTGGATACGGTTATACAGTATCTCCTGATGACAAAATGACTACCCAAATATGTTATTATTGCTTGGCTTTTAATACATATTAAAATGAATGAAAACAACATAATGCATAAGCTGTTTTTTTTCTTACTTCATTGGGCTTGTCATGATTAAAAAAAAGTTGATTTTGACACATATAGTATATACTATTTCATTTGTCTGTTAATACCACCAACTAATCACTGAAAATGTTTATGAAACGTAAAAAAAAACAATATATACGAGATACTGTAGCGAGTAACATTTCTCAAAAGTCTGTTACTTTCATTAAAGAATAAACATTAGACAACATTTTAGTTGAGCCAATTGCAAATCGTTTTTTTATTTGACAATCGCAATATGGCGGCCGGGCCTACGTAAGACGGCGCATCTTTACGTCCGTCCACTGCGAGCGGAAACGTTTCAACGTATCCCCGGAAACATCCACAACAAACATGGCGGACGGTGAGCTCATTCTTTATCATTGATTGCTTTTTTGTGTTAATAAGTCATATTTCAGAAACCTATAATGTTTTTAAGCATTGAGACAAACACTTCATATGACTGGAAACACGTGGTTATTTTTAAAGTTCTATATACATGATTTAATGACCGTAATCTGTTAATATGCTGTTTAGCTAATTTAGCGCCGTTTTCAAAGCAGGAGTTGCGTTGAATGAAAACAGATTTGTCCAGTGTATTATTCTGATATTCCTTGATACCATATACATTTTATTTGTGCTGGGGTCGTTTTAAACTATTTTCACTGGGCTCTCAGAAACGAGCCGCGTTGCTGCTTTGTATTAGTCAAACCGACGCCCGTTTTACAACCTGTAATTGTACTATTTACCTCAACACGGTGACATTATTTATGGGTAAACACCAGACAAAGACCTGGTTTCGAAGCTGTTTCTTAGTTCAAAGTAAGAGTGTTGGATTTTAAATTTCTTACCTCGGGCGCCATTACGATTTCAACTGCAGGGGGCGCACGATTTGGTATTCTGTTTTCTTTCACTTTCATGTCACTAAAATAGACAGAGACAACAGCACTTATAAACTTGTTGAATGCTGCGGTGAGAAGAAAAGATAAGATACGAAGATTATGTTAAGTTTGATGAGAGTGAAGATAGTTGATGTCTTTTTTAGCAGGAATTAAGATAAAAAGACAACATTGTATGAGATTTAAGTTTGAATGTCAGTTTTGAAGATGTCTACAGTACACTGTTGTAAAGGAAAGAAATGTAGGATGAGTAAAAGAAGATATAGATAATACGTATTTGGTCAACCCTAGACGGTGTACACACTGAGGACACTAGTAATCGGCAGAAGACAAGAGACGGAGGTGGAGGAGTTAAAGATGCTGAGATTATCTTTAGGAGAGACAAGGATGGACAGGATCAGGAATTAGGCCATTAGACAGGAAGGTTTGGAGAAAAGGCTAGTGAGGCCAGATTGAGATGGTTTGGACATGTTCACAGGAGGTCACATATACTGTATACCCTTGTTTTTACAGAAAACACAGACGCAGATCAATCGATGGAGACAAACACACCAGTGAGTGAGACTGAGACACATACACACACACACACACACAAATCAGTTGTTATTGTGCCTTTAGTTTAATATCTAGTTTAGCACAAAGACTGAAGGATGAGCATGGACACCTGGGGGGTCTATAAGGGCAGGGGCTTATCTCTATATGTTCTTTTTTTTATTTTTGTTTTTATGCATGCTTGTTTGTAAAGTGCCTTGAGATAACAGTTGTTATGATCTGGCACTATAAACAAATAAAAGTTGAAGTTGGACATCAGTAGGAGGAACCTTTTTTCTGGTTTAACATTAACAGTTCAAAAACTGAACGTCAAGTGCTGTCTCTTATCTCTCTTTATTGATAATTTTAATCCTAATTATTCTGCAGGAAAATCCTCACACAGAGTACGGGCTGACAGAGAACATCCAGGTAACACTCGTCAGGTGTAGACACTGATTTATTGGAAGGGAACACACTCTTAGCATTCCTTTTACTTTGTGCTGTCTGTAGAGGACCGTAGAGAACGAGAAGGCAAATGCAGAGAAAATCTCCAAACAGAAAGTGGAGCTTCAGGCACTGCCAACCAGGGCTTACCTTGATCAGACGGTGGTTCCCATCCTGCTGCAGGGCCTGTCGGTTCTTGCCAAGGAAAGGTCAGTAAATGTAAAAGTTGAATTAAAGTTAAGCTGAAGAAAAAATATATGGATAAAACAAATAACCAAGGTTTTATAGAATTCTGTTTGTTGTTGTGTTTTGTATCTGTTATTCAGACATTGATGTTACCTTTGTTCTTGGTTGTGTTTTAGACCACCAAACCCCATCGAGTATTTAGCGGCGTTCCTGCTGAAGAATAAGAACCAGTTTGAAGAAAGAAGCTAAACTATGTCTGTCTGTTGCTTTCCTTTTTTTAACTCCATTATAATAAACATGTGTATGTGACGCCAATATCTTGGAATTCATTCTGTAAAAAAAAAAACATCTGAAAAAAAAAAGTTTTGGGTCTTTTAAAACAAGAACACTAAAGACAGACAGAAATAAGTGTTTTAGAACATTAAATAGGTCCGAAAATAAATATTATTCCAGGAAACAGGCTGGATCACATTCCTTTATTATGAAACTTAAGAAGTAAAAACCTTAGATGGTAAGATGTTTTCTACACATTTCAAACATTAGGAAAAAATGGGAAACTACTAGAAGTTTAGACATTTTATTACATGAAATTACTTGAAACACAGGTTTAACATCTAATATCCTGGTCCCATCCAACCCCTGGCTGCAAACTACAGCTATAAATAAACTACATTTAGGTTTGTAATTAAAATATCCTTTAACAAAACATCACAGGGATCATCACATAATATGTGGTTGTGTTCGACAATGAGCAACAGTAGGGAACGCCCAGACTCCAGATAATACCTCCTAAAACCACACCTAGAAAGTAAACCCTGACTATCTCTTTCATCCATATATATGGGTGGACATGATTTAGTTAAGAGGTACTAGTTTAGCCATATACTGGTATGTTTAAACCCCATTACAATACATCCTAAAAATGTAAATTAAAAAACATTTTCCCTTACAACCATTAAACAGGCAGAAGGACAATAGTGGGTTTACTAATGGTCAGATTGAATTTGCTTAAGAGCTGATGTCTGCAACACAACCCTGGCAAGTACAGACAGATAGAAAACAAGATCCAAAGAAGTAGTTCAAGTAACATCCTTGTTACCTGTTGAAGGTTAACTGGTATCATATTACAGCATGTATTGAAGAAACACGTCCACTGCAGCTCAGTCTTTGTTAGTGAATGTAAGGTGTGGCTCAGTAATTTTAGTGCTGAACTGTAAGGTAATCCAGATTTGGGACTGGCACAGTTCATAAAGTTATGATCTTAAGGCAAACGAGAGATACTACTGAGTGGACCACTGCGGTAAATGCAATAATGCATTATGACAGACCTGAGCAAACTAAAGCTTGGGGCCTGATGCAGCCCATTTGGCTTAGTAATCGGGCCTGCTAAAGTTGTACAAATTATGTTATGTCAAATTATACTTCTGCCATTTCCCCGTTTGCCCACGTCTGCACAGCACACTAGCATGTTGCATGCTTGTTTATGGCAGTCCACTACAGCACAGTACAGTTCAATCCAATACTGCCTCATACTCAGATGTAACCATACCCCTCATTTAGCCAAAAAAAACAACCAAAATGTAAACACTCGTGTTTTGAGCTCAGACGAGAATTCATTTCTCAGCAGGATAATTCTGGACTTTGTTCATAACATTACTGTTCAAATCTTCCTCACTGAAAGTCTTGAACAACATAAGAGGAGAATCTCTCAACAATGACCAATGGACTGTTGATCATCTGGAGTCTTTAAAAAAGTTATGGTCAAAAATGCGCCTCGTAAAATCAGTCTTTTGGCACAGTTAACAACTAACTGTTTTTGTGATGTACTAAACAGATTGAGTTTGTTGGTTGAAACCCAGCTCTTTTCTTTGTCTTTCTGCCTTTTAAGGTTGAAATATATTACCCAGTATAACTGTAGTATTTTTGCAACATACTGTACTACCTTTGGGGAAATGGTGTTGCACTGGCAATCCTGTTTCTTTGTGTCAAAATAGAACATTTACAAATATTTTCTTTTGTACAAAAACTGCATTTCATAAAAATTTTTGAGCAGCAGGAATTATATTGTCACACGGCAGCTCCAAGCTCCCCTCGACCTCTTGGAGCATTTCCTGAATGAGGCGGGATAAGCCTTGCTCTGGGTTCAGATGTAGAACTGGTTGGCGGCCAGATTGTCCATGAATGGTTGAACCAGGAAGTCAGTAGAAAAGTAGAAGATGAGCCCAAAGGTGATGGAAATGGGCAACGCGGGCAATGCCTTTTTAAAGATGGCCAAGAGCAGTAAAGTGAGACACAGGCCCTGGGAGAGGAGAGTCACATGACCACAGTTAAAGGTCTGACCAATCCCCAACAGTGGTCTGTTATATACAGAAGGCTTCAGGAAAGCAGAATTATCTTCTGTAATTTTTGTTTGTACAACTTAATCAGTAAATACGCATTGAAATAAGAACAAAACCAGACTAAACTTACAATAAGGATGGCAATGAAGCAGGCAAGCGTTGTATTCCAGTCTCCACCAGTCGCTGCAGCCTTTCCAACCAAAACACTGTAGAAGATAAAATCTCCAAGTCCAAGCTTCACTCCTCCTAAGGACGTGGACATGTAGGAAAACAATAAATTATGAATATGGCCGTATAGAAATGTGTGTATGACTACACCAGACTGACATTTATATTAACATCACTGTGTTTTTTACTCACTGTCTTCCTCTTGCTCTTCTTCTGAAACCGTCCTTGGTTGTCTGCTCTCAGGCTCCTCCCTCCTGCCACTTCGCTCCACCTCATCATCTGTTACACCAAAGACTGGCATATTTTAACTTGGGGTTCTTACACTTTTTAACCGGTAGCTTTCTTTTCAAAACCATATTTTGCCTCGCTGTGGCATTATGTTTTTACCACTGGTAATGGCTCTAGTGGTTGTAGTCCCAAGGCAAATGACCAGGAACACAGATTGGCCAGCCACCAAAGTTTCAAGACGACATGCAAAACTTTACATTCTATTAGGGAACATCATCTTTATTTAGATATTTGATCAAATGTAAGGTGTATTTCATAACATTTTTTCAAGACCTTTGTATTTCTTGTTTTACCTTTGCAGGTTTTTAATGACTGTAAAAATGACTGCGACTTCATGTAGGTCTACAGTGAGTCAAGGTTTGGTTGCAGTGAGTGAGCGGAATATCTCACCTGATTCATGTGGAGAGTGTTGAGCCTCTCCTGAACTCGCCATCCCGACCGTCCACATCATGGCAGCTGAACACATGGAGCAGAAAATGTTTTACTCGACATAAAATATTTTTTCCTTACATGTACTGAATGTTTGCTGACTCACAAGAATAGATGAGTGCAGGAAAAATTGGCTCATTGCGCTCCTGCGCCGTTTCCACCAACATTCTTAGTGGACCTTTTGGACATAGGACAGCCACTAGGTCTGCAATCACACAGCGTGACAAAGGCATGAAGGGAACATCCAGGCTTTAGTAGCACCAGTAAGTCTATTTTTATACAACTTACACAAATTTACTTTTAAACTTAATGGATTAAAGTCTGAATGGATTTAAGGGTCTAAAGACAGAAAATGTTAACAACCCTGTAGAGCCTTGTAAATGTGGGCTATATAAATAAAATTTGATTGATTTATCAGATCATCTATTTCTTACAAAAACAGATTCTTGTAAAGATGCCCTATACTAGCAAAATAAAATAATATCAGTGTGATTTTGTTTTCATTTTTTATTTTGCTCTAATAACACAATGCGAG
The DNA here is from genome assembly GCA_016785265.1 of Paraplagusia blochii. Taxonomy (NCBI): domain Eukaryota; kingdom Metazoa; phylum Chordata; class Actinopteri; order Pleuronectiformes; family Cynoglossidae; genus Paraplagusia; species Paraplagusia blochii. Next base: position 328,596 of record JAFBJS010000210.1, on the reverse strand, counting down.
TGTTCTGCAAACTTTACTGGCATTATCAATAGGTTCCTAGGATGTTAACCTCAGTTTTGGCGGGGTTGAACCCAGAAACAGACATTAAGTGTTTGGACAATATCAACAAAAATAGATTAAGCACAAAAAAAACCTGAATATTGGACTCTTACCATAGATGGAAATGGCTCCCAGAATGACCCAGGCTGACCACTCTGGCAGATATTTGATGAATACGAGCGCCATGAGGGCACTGACCAGGATAAGGTAGGCTTGCTGCAGGGGCAGAGGTCCCTTCCAATGGATACTGATCATGCCCACAGTCCCAAAGTTCCAGATGAGCAATACCACAGTTGGGTAATCCATTGCAACATTGTAGGTCTTAAAAACTTCCCTGAAGCACACAAGACATGATACTCAGACCTTTACAAAAAAAAGAAAAGCCGAATCATCTGACATCTATGGCTGAATGAAACTCACTTGAGGTACATGTAACTGAACCAGAAGAGGAGCATGAGAGACGATAAGATGAGCCAGCCATGGATGAACTGGACACAAACCAAAAAAAATTGCTTAGTTTGCCCATGCCTTTTTTAGGCAGTATCAGCATTCCAGATATTAATGAATCAATGAAAAGTTAATATTAAGATCCCTACTCTTAACATAACAAACATGTTTTGGAAAATGTTCTGTGACATGAGCATGTTTCCCTCACCTTGTAGCAGCGATACTTGTAGAGAAGGACCAGGAAGATGGTCATGACGACAATGACACTGATCATTATGATAGTGTTGAGGACAGAGTTGAGGAGGCGACGGCCCACAGATGTCGTGTTTTCTGTGAATGGAGTGTAGATTCTGTAGAGACAAACAGAGTGGTCAGCATGTTGTAGCTATACTTACTGCAGAGATGATATCGTACAAGTTGTAGACCTACAGCTGCTGGTCTGTCTTTTCAGTGTAGAAACTGATGGACTTAATGGTGGTGACCACCACTACCATACAGAGTGTGACCGGAACGAACAGCATTATTACGTGTTTGGCACCATATTTGAGTGTAAGTTCTTCATCGTCTGGCTCCATGTCTTGACTTTGACTCCTTTCGCCCGCACTCACTGCACTCGTCGCGGCATGCCTGCTGTTACCAGTCTACAGTAACAGAAAGTGACATTGAGGGTCATTGACAACTAAAAGCTGCAGCAGCTCATGCAGAATTGTATAAAAGAAGAACCTTCATCCTTCTAGTTGGTGAAGAATCTGAAAGAGTGGAGTCATGCTCTGGCCTGTAGGATGGCAGTGGAGGATTCTCAGAAGACACCAGTGCTGTCCTCTCGGTGTACGAGTCCTCGTCACTCTCTGATAGGTTCATGACTGAAAATTAAACAGAAAAATCTCAGCAAGATGTTTGCAGCCCTGGTTGTTTCTTAAGAAAAGTAAAGTGTACAGTACGAGTCCCAGATTAAAAGAGATGACAGAGATGATGTCCTATCAGTTTGTAGCAGAAGTAGTACCTGCAGGTCTTATGGGAATACACTTTGTAATGTTTACTTTGTTGAGAGAAACAAAAGCATTGATACCGTAATGGTCATAACTGAAAAACCATATCACGTGTCCATAACAATAATGAGGTCCGTCTTTCAGATGTGTTGTCAACATATGATAAACTCAATAAATCTCGTAATAAAAGAACCCTGTAATCTAATGAGGTGCAGACGCAGATTGGCAGACGCTTTCAAAACCGAAACGAATGATAATGACAACATATAAAACTTGTAATGAATGCGTATTAAGAACCGACAATAAATAATAATAATAATTTAGTTACCAGTTAGCAGTTTCTGACTGTTTATCAGCTGAAAAGTACGCAAAAACGTTTGGATAATGCGACTATCACTAATTCAGTGTGTCTGGAAATAACTCTGAGCTCAACAGCCTTATTCCGAATTTGCCTTAAGTGCTGTTTTACTGAAACAGAAGCTAGTGCTAACGCTTAGGACTAGCTGGACGGAACTTTTTCACGTAACTGTGACGCGAGCATGACGTATATTGAACCGCGATATCCTTGTCGCGTAAGCGCGAACCAGACTGTTCACCGTCAACCTGGCGAAGGACTAAACAAATCTAAACGGTGCGTGTGAATTAGACACTGTACCTGCGTGAATGCGAAAGGAACTTCAGTCATGTACAAAAAAACAGACACAACACGGAAGACACCGGTCAGCTGATCGGCCCAATGCGCACCACGTGATCACATGACAGTGACGTTCATCACGCGCTGTTTATTCACACTCACAAATGAATCATTGTTTTCTTAACCGTAAGCTATGCATCCGCTTGCTCTCGTATCGTACTTTAATATAAGCCATGGTGTATTTTTGGTCGAAAAACAAAGAGTATAGTGTAGTTTCTGAATTTGTTTTTTTGTGAATTGTTTTAGATTTAACACTTATTTTCCACTTTTCTAACGTTTGTGAGCCTTTATTGTAAGGCTACCGATTCACACCACACTCCAGGAAATAACGTTGGAAATTTTATGTAGGTTTTCTTAGTCAAACACTAGTGACTTTATTCTAAATTTGTCAACATGATGAGAGTTGCAGTAAAATATAATTCAAATAAATAAGTTCAACCCCCATAAAACACCTGAAGTATTTTAATGAAAATCACTCAAATTAAACACAAACTAAGCTCGATCAAGGGAAGGGTTGAGTAGATATATTTACACTACATATCCCAGGAGTCTTTGCGTTCTGGTATTTCCGGGTACACCGTCATCGGCAGCCATATTTGATTCGATTATGCTGTTGTGGCTGCGACGACCAGTTCAACCAGTTCTCCACTAAAACGGTCTTTTCTGTTTTTTTTCCATCCTCCGGTTCGTGGCGGATTGAAGCTTCAGCCGCAGAAAGACCCACCCGATCCGCTCTGACAAGACAGACTCACCTGCGGCCTCTTCACCATGAATCCTGAGTAGTAAGTGTCTCTGTCGGTGTGTGAGCTGACAGCTCTCGCTGAGCTGTCAGCTCGGCTGGGCTAGCATAGGCTAGCTTAGGCTAGCGTTAGCTTTTCAGACGGACCGGTAAACCTTGTGTCAACTGTCTAGAGCTCAATATACTTCGTCTTATACGCCTTGTCACTAGGGTGACAGCTGTTATGTCAAACTTCCACGTCTTTCAATCGCGAACTATACCGCGAACGAAGCCGCAGGAAGTAGGAATGTGTTGCGGATGTAGTCGGACATAGAGACGGTAGAGTTAGCTTAGAAGATGGATGCTAACTGCGCAGTGGAGCAGGGTTCACAGCTGCTCCGAGCCCAAGTTTTGACGGCATCCATATCGCGATTCGAGGCTAACAAGAAGTTAGTTCCGGTCTAGAAGAGCGAAGAATTGCGTTAGGGTCATAATGTTGTTAAAAATCCCAGAGACGTGTAGTAAACGTACGTAAAGAGAACATAGACCTTCGACAAGGCCGAGGCTGAGGCAGCTGCGGTGTCAACACTCCCACATTTCACAATGCTAACATTTGTTCAGGAAAGTTCCGAAAACGAGCCATGAACACGATCGTTTTTGCCTCGAATATGCAGCAAATAGTTAGTCAGTAATATTTGGGTGCAGTTTTAAAATATGTATACATTTTAGAAAAGAACAAATGTTGTATACAATGTTGTATATGTATATAATAAAACTAAATACCCAAGGGCTCCAAACAGATACACAAGGTAAAAGGACAGTCGTTCTTTTTTTATTATCTATATATCAGTCACGGACATAATTTTGATACAAACGTAGCTCAGTGGCCTGTGCGGTTGTCCATTAGTGGTCAGATGCTCTGATCGGCTTAATGTTGGTATGACTCCAGTCTTTGTCTCTCAAACTAAACCGTTAATAGTTCTAATAATGCTCCCATTTCCCTGTGTAATGTGTGTGACATATTTGTCCTCATCCATGAATGAATGGACATTACCATAGTGAGAGACATGAGTAAAGTTAAAGCTTTAGCTGCCGGCGACTAACCCCTTAGCTTACCAACTGCCTAGTGCAAAGAATAACATGAACTCAACACAGTTGGAAGTTTTCCTCCAGGTAAAGTGTGTTGGCCAGGCCAACACAGCTGTGGGGGCTGCAGTTGATAAGCCCATTTCGGCTTAGGATTTACATTCCACAGCATGGAGGGACATTTCCAAATCAGCCTGCTTTCACTCCATGTGGCAAAGAAATTACACTGCTTGCACTTTAACTAAAATTAAACCAGTTTTAATAGGACGACTTAGCAATACGGCCAACTCTCAATAATGGTATGGTTGAATATTGAAATAGATTTTTATGTATGTATATATGTATTTTTTTTGTATATTTACTATATACAGTGATTATTTGGACATGGGAAAGTAAAGGACAATGTTTGCATTTGGTGATGAATGTTGTTAATGTCAGGCAGATAGATAGGGGAAAAAAGACAATTGCAGGATGTGTCAAAGTAAAGATAATACATAAAGGAAACCAGGACCAGTCTGATGATCTGCAGAGGCAAACTTTGAAGGACCAAAAGGCTAGGTTAAAATAAAGTTCATATACCTGTAATCGATTCTATTTGTGATTATTTATATAAAAATGTATGCAGAAATGTAGTATTATAAGGGATTTATTAAAGAGTTGAGTATGAAGGAGATGTCATAATTAAAAAAAAAAAAAATAATTATGTTACTCAGCAACATAGGTGCATGTTGTCTAGTTTATGGCTCTTTTTTTCCCTTTTAGTGACTATTTATTCAAACTGCTGCTGATCGGTGACTCTGGTGTCGGGAAATCCTGTCTCCTCCTCCGTTTTGCAGTAAGTGTGTATGTGTTATGTAACAGACTGTGGTGTAACATTGTCATATCTACCTGGCGGACTCACCTGTGCGAGTTTTTATCTCAGGATGACACGTACACAGAGAGCTACATCAGCACCATCGGGGTGGACTTCAAGATCAGGACCATTGAACTAGACGGGAAGACCATAAAGCTTCAGATTGTAAGGACATCCCAAAGGACAGCACTCTGCTTCTGGTTTTTGTGTGGGCATCTGGGAAAGAATCTGCTTTGTTTCCTCAGTGGGACACAGCCGGACAGGAACGGTTCCGCACCATCACATCCAGTTACTACAGAGGGGCTCACGGCATCATCGTGGTTTATGACGTGACGGATCAGGTCAGTGCATGTCTCATAACTTTTGGTCCTGATACACACATCCCTGATGGTTTCTGGTCTGACAGCAGTCAGCCATCTGTAGTATTTGTCATGTCAGTGTTTGTAGTGTGGAAGGTGACAGGGGGAATCCTGGTGACAAGGTAACGTCTTCAGCCACAGTCTTGAGAAGAGCAGAGTGGCCACCAGGCATCAAGCTGCTCATTTAGTGATGATCCAAAAAAGAGTTGTTGTCATCAACAGTCATATGGTGCATCATGATGTTGAACAATCTTTGATCTTCTAATGCAATCACAATAATTTGCTGCCTCATCCTCTGCCTCTTTGACTGTGTTTAGTCCAAGACACCATTTAGTCATAGTAACACTGTTCTGCACAGACAATCATTTTTTGGAGGAACTTGGTTTCCGTGGAACAAGTTTGATCATTTAACAGAGGAACTTGAGGATCAGATTAGAAATAAACTGCTGTCAAATTAACTAAAACAGGTCTGGGCATAATTTGACTCTTGAGCCACACTGAGTCCTAAAATATGGCAAATGGGCTGGGTCAGGAGCATTTGTGTCAACTTTGACAAATGACTAAATAAAAACCATGCTATAAAGGCAAAAATGCTATGTTCTTAACCTGTTACCCTACGCTATATATTGGAAAAAATTGGCAAAGTCAAAGGTTTAATGATAATACGATAATTTGGAATGTCCAAAGACGTCACCTATACAGATGTATTGAAGTGTGATCATGCAAATTAACTCATTATTTTATTTTAACCAAACTGACTTTGTTGTGTTTCATTTCAAGGAATCGTTCAACAACGTCAAACAGTGGTTACAGGAGATTGACCGCTATGCCAGCGAGAATGTCAACAAGCTGCTAGTAGGCAACAAGTGTGACCTCACCACCAAGAAAGTGGTGGATTACACTACAGCTAAGGTTGGTGCCTCCCCTGCTCATGTAGGGTAGTAATAAGGAGAAAGAGTAAAATACTGTATTTAGCAGAACAAGTCATGTAGCATATAATAAAACATAACCAAACTGATCTAGTCGAGTTAGTATCTCCTATAACACCTCCACTCTAAGTTCTTACTGTTTTTGCAGGAATTTGCAGACAACCTGGGAATCCCTTTCCTGGAGACGAGCGCCAAGAGTGCCACTAATGTGGAGCAGGCCTTCATGACCATGGCAGCTGAGATTAAGAAGAGGATGGGCCCAGGGGCAACAGCTGGGGCAGCCGAAAAGTCCAATGTCAAAATCCAGAGCAAGCCTGTCAACACTTCTTCTGGAGGCTGCTGCTGAAGTGCTGCAAAAAAAAAAACAAGAAGAAGAAGAAAGCAAAGCACCACGACTTTAAACGAGCCCAAGACCGAGTCCACGGCGGTCTCCATGTTATGATGCTCCACAGGGGAGAGGGAGGGGGGATAGATGGGTATGTAAACGTTCAGATTCCTGCTCACTGTCTCCACAATAATTCCAACACCATGCTCGGGCTTTTTCTCTTTCTACACTTTTACAAGAAATAAATGATTAAAAAAATAATGTTTTATGTTTAAAAAATAATGGAAAATTCAAGTCCATCTGTTAAATGACCAAGTTTGTGCATCGCAGAACGTCCAGTCGACTCGGAATGTAGCACACGCTTAACCACCAGACCGAACATTTCACACAAACACACCTTTCCCCACCAAGGCGTCCTCCTCACCACCACTCCTTCCCTCCACGACCCAGAATGCACCCAAGATGGGCTCCAGATGTGTCCCTGCCCCAAAGTTTTAACATTCCTGTAGTCCTCTTTTTTTCTGTCTATTAACTGTAACCGTGTGCTGCATTCATGAGACGTTGTGTTTCTCGATCACAGTGCCACCTATAAACTGTATATATTTCTACACGGATGTGACGGAAGCGACAGACATCAGTTTCCTCCACACGTGACATAAAAAATGTTTTTTTTCTTTGTGGCAAGAATGTCAACTATTAAACCAATGAAGGAGATGTTTGATAACTGTTGTCCTGCTGTCTTTTTTTTCTATTTCTTCTGGAAATTATATCTGCCTGGCTAAGCTAATTTTCTTCCAGTCACTGACTGCTGTGAAGTCTCAATATTTGGAAGAAAATCATTCTCTGACAAATCTCAGTAGCAGGAAACAAGTTTTGAGCTGATTCTCTGGGAGAGAAAAATTATGACTATGTCACTACTGAGTTATTTAGTCCCAAAAAAGTACCATGTCATAAAAAGTAATGTTTTCAAAAGCAGAGAAGAATACTATTGTTTCCAGACAGACTAACTCAAGAGAACGTCTGGAAGAAATGCTAATGAATTAAAAAAAATATCTGCAGCCATAAAAGAGAACAGAGGTAAAAAGATTGAAATATTCTGTACTGTATACATTAATTATTCCGTAAATATAACAATAACAGACATAAGCCTGTAACTTAGTATTCTCATACTTGACCTGGCACAGGGGACTTTAATGCTGGACTTTTGGGCATGGGCAAATTTTAAACTCATGGGCCTTAAGTTTGACAGAGTAAGTGTCAACTAAGATAATTCAAATGTAAAAGTCATGCAAGATGGCTACAAGACATTAAGCCCCTTCTACGCCACCTATTGGCGTTGTAGGGAAACGGCATAAATACAATCACAATATGTATTAATAGTGATTGGATCAACTTTAGGGGCCGAATTAAAATGGCAGTGACAAACTGACCCTAGGCCCCATGCCTGTGTGAGGGTGACAAGGAAAAGTAAACATTTCATTGTGACACAGAAAACCAGAACACACACAAAAAAAATGCAACCTCTGAATTTTACACATCACCATGGTCAGCAAAGGCAGCTGAAGCGGGGGAAGGTGGTGTGATCTCAGCGGTATCTTAGCAGCTGCTGGAGTTCAACCTAAAACCTTTCAAAACCAAATTCAACTCCTTAACCAGCAAGCCATTGTTACTCAAAATGTTTCTTTTAGAAGACAAGGAGACTGATCACGGAGTAACAATAATACTCAGCTGACCTCATCTTTGGCTCAAGGACAAGCAGTAGCAGAAGACCACATATCTACCCTTTCATTAACTACCACTGATGTGTCTGTGTTGGACCATAAACAAATATTTAGATCATGAATAAGGGGACAAGGTGGGGTGCTGCATAGAAGGGAGAGAGGCTTCTAATGGAATGTGGCATGCTGGATGAAAGTGGGGAGGAGAGGCGCGAACACATCTCTATCCCCTAGGGGGCAGATGACAGAAAATAATAGAAAACAAATAACACAACGGTTATGTCTGATGACATCATTTCTTGTTTACAGCACACATGAAAACAACAGCTTTTTTTCTTAAATTAATTTTAATTCCTCTTTGTCTTAAAATCAAATGTGCACGCTCTCAGTGAGCAGACCCAGAGGCGTGCACAAGATTCAGCGTTTCCATAGCAACACAGGCAACTGTGTTAACATCCGTTTCATCTTTCCAGTGTGCAAACGTCTCGTCATCATGGAGACGAGCTGACAGTAGTATTGACGCAAGAACAACAAAAATCCACTTCAACAGGAGGCGGAGCCAGCGCACGATTGGTCCCTTATTTCCTTCTAATGCGTCAACTGCACTTTCACTGTGGTTTAGTGGTATTTTTTTTCATTTAAAAAAAAAAAAAAAAGGGAAAGAAAAAAAAAACTGTGTTCCTTTTACAGAAAAAAAAAAAAAAAAAAAACCCCGAAGATTTTAATCCCTGATTATTTACAACGCTGTGATTCAGAAGCACTTCCTGTCAGCTGATCAGGGGGCGGGGCAACAGCGCAGCTCCTCCCACCAATACTAAATGCTTTGCTCTAATTAAGAGAAAGGAAAAAAAAGGTTTAAAATAAAGACCAAGGCTGTGACAGGGTCCTTGTAAAATGAATTGCTCTGTGGATGGTGACCAACAGGGAGCGTGTTGTGTGTCAGTCCCGAGTGGCGTTAAGTGGAGTCAGCGTGGAGGGAAACATCAGCACCTTGGCCTGCATGAAGGAAAGATCAGGGAGAGCGGAGATGACCTTTTGCGCCTCCTCGCTCAGATTCTCTTCTTTTCTGGGTTTTCTGTCCCGGAAAGACAAACAAAACAGAAACACTGTCATGAGCACAGCTGGACGTGTGAACGACGATGACTTCAGGGTTGGCATTTGAGCTCTGACCTGGTGGATGTACTAGTTTTCTCCATAGTGGACATGAGCCGAGCAAAGGCATCGGCCACTCGGCTGCTGGAGGAAGTGTTGGTGTCCAGTTTGGAGGTGGTCAGTTCGTAAAGTTCTGGGTCGACTCCTGTGGTGAAGAGGTCAGTCAGCGAACAAGGTTAAAGGCGGAGTTCATCTGCTCTTTGTAATTTCTTTCTTTTACATTTATTTCTCTTTCACATTTAGATAGGTTGGCACCAATCTAAATCATACCTAGGTAAGCTAAGGCTGGGGGGCAGATTAAAAAGTACAATGCCCCCCACTGTACATATTATTATACTACTAATATACATTATCTTCATCTTTCTGCCTTTTATATGCAATGCCACCACTTTCCAATAGACTGCATGTTATTCATCTTAGTTCACACAAAGGCTTAATCTATCTGCTTCTGACCAGGACTTTGGGTCCAATTTTAGTATCCTTAGTCAGTGGTTCTCAAATGGTGGGACCTTGTCATGGACCCGTTCGGAATGGGTTGCGAACAGCAGGTCAAAAATCTAAAAAATATGAATCAGCTGTGGAGCATGTGTTTATTTTAGAAAATCTCTTATTTTGAAAGGCATACTCTGCTAAATAAAATGATGTTAAAAGTGTGATTGCTTTAATAGAAGTGATTTTTCAAAGGCTTTTTTTATTAATTTGCTTGGTTTGAATTCTACGAGAGTGGGTTGCGACTTGACCACAGAGAAATGTGGGTACCAGAGTGAGACCAGTTGAGAACCACTGTCCTTATTAACCTTTAGGACTTAATCCTCAGTAATATTTAAGCCCTGACATCATTTTCAAACTCACTGGCTTGAGCATTATTTTCTTGGTATTCAATTTATTATGTTACTATTTTCATATAAGTAAGTACATTTGTAAATTTGTTTAACTTAATTACCGTTGTTGTCACAGTGACTGACACTATGGGTAAAAAAGTACTCATACAGTCAAAGCTTGTACTATAATATCTTTGTCAATCAAATGTCAATCAGCAAGAGTCACTAGTCAGTGTATCTAGTTATTAGTGTGATTTGATGACAGCTACAGTGAATGATTAGTTCAGGACAGTAACAGAGGAAGGAGAGTGAGGAGTCAGAGAGCGGCTGACCTGGGAGAGTGGAGGAACAGGTGAACTCATCATCAGAACCAAAGAAATCCAGGTTCAAGAGAGAAGAACCTGGAGAGGCCGGCGATTGGGGTTAAAAAGTCAGAGAAAGAGTAGATGTGACGAAAATGTAAGATCAGACATCAGTCACAGCTGAAAGGACGGCAACCAGCGCAGCGCCACCTACCGTCGAGAGGGTTGGTCAGCCCACTACTACTCCAGTCAAACTGAACAGGAGGGAGTGCTTCCTGCTGAACAAAGACAGGGGGGTCTGATGACGTCACTGATTTATTAGCTACAATGCATTCACTTTTTATAAGGACGGTGGGAGAAAAAAAGCAAGGTCAGATTTTGGGAAACTTTTAGGAGTCAGAGAAAATTCCAGAGGATATTGTAGCGTGATTCACGAAAACACGTCAACTTCAGCAGCAACAAGCACGTAGGTCAGCACTTTGATCCTAGGAGGTGTTCACATTTAGTTTTTTTGTCAAGTGCAGCCGAGCAGAGAGGCAGTGGTTCTTAACCTTTTTGGAGCTACCAAACCACACCAGTTTCATATGCGCTTTCACCGAACCCTACTTTAGAATAGGGTGAGTCGGTTTTTCTTGACTGACTCACCAAACCCGGGGTTTGATCGACCCCAGGGGTTTGACCCAGGTTAAGATCAACTTTTATAGGGTGTAAATTTTTAATGGTAGAACAACACTAACAAGTAGACTGTTGTACATCCCTCATTAACTAGTCGTTGACCACTGCTACTCAATGTACCAAATAGAAACCTGTATACCCAAGTGAAATACTGCTTATATATGAACCAGGAAGACGTGACTTCCAAGTACATTAAATGCCAGAATTTGCCAATGCCTTTTTTCAATAGCTTGCACAATGCTTACACACAACAGAGAGACAGTGCGCAACATCAAAGACAACAAGATGGCTGCATCAGGTGAAGAACCATGAAGTGATATTTATTATTTACGTATATAAAAACCTTTTACAAACCAGATTGGCAAGTTGTTTCCCAAAGACTGGGTTGTGGCCCTCTGGTGTGTCAAAAAATATGTATTTGGATTCATTGCACAGTATGTGATCTAGAAGTTTGAAAAAACAACAAAGAACCTGGTAATTTCTACTGGTTGAAATGACCAGGATCTTGTTTTGTTGTTTTTTCGTTTCGTTGTTCACTGTTCAGATACCCCTCAGTTAAAATATTCTCATTAACATTCAATAATAATCAATGGTTTACAAATTATGTCTACTGACCTAAGGTTTAGGAGTTTTGTTTTATTGTTTGGCTTACTTCAATAGAATTAATACATAAAAAAACCCCACAACATAGTGTAAACTCTGCAGTACAAGAATGTAGGTACGGTGTACGGTGGCTACAGATACCTGCACTGTGTCTGAGGGACAGCCCATGGTCATTGCAATGGCAGCAATCATCTCTGCGGCTGAAACAGGTTTCACAGGCTCTTTGGTGGGTTCCAGCATCCCCTGAAAACCAGCACATTGACAACAGGGGTTCATCAACTCAGCACCAAGTGTAGAAAGAGTTACATTGCGAATGGTTGTTCAATCGACCAATGAACTGAAAGATTATTTAACTGCATATATTAATCTCAATATTAGACTTTTCTATCAGGTAGAGTGGGAGTCAACAGTTTGATCACTCACCAGGCTGGCAGCGTACATAGGCACAATGACCGGCTGTTTCCTCTGACCTGTGAACAGCTGTAACGTCCAGAACAGAAAAAGTTTACACGAGGATTTCCCTAAAAGTGTAAGTTTTGCTTTATAATCTGGACTGGTATTGCTGAACATGTACTTATGAATAGTATTTCTTTGCATAAGTAAAAATGAAAGTGAAATAGTGTTTCTGTACACGGTGACTAACAATGCAGCTCATGTCATTACTTTGTTTTTCTATTTGGGAACTGTAATTTGGTGAACAACAACTAGGTGGCAGAATTTCTACACAGCAGCAGTACAGGGTGGTATTTCTAAAACATCAGTATCTGTGTTTCTTTTGTTTTTGTGCCAGTGATGGATTTCTCAGAGTGAGCAGCTGATGACAGGGTGTTTCAAATGAGGACTTTGGCGACTAATGACAAACAAGCAGAAAATTAAGGTTTCTAACTTGGATCTAAAACTTACAATGTTCCGGGTGTCGATGCCCAGGCAGCAGAGAAGCGCTTTGTTGCAGTGCGACCCACCCCACTGGTACTTGAGGCCCACTGCTTCATTTACATCCTGCAGCTGAGTCCACACGCTGCGCACGCCTGCATCATATGACCACCTGGTGTCTCCCTCCCTTTCAGGTTGTGCTGCACCTGCCGGAGGCTCCAGCAGGTCTTTGAGAGACGCCACCTCCTGGACCACAGAGGTGGTAGCAGGATCATTCAGAGGGAAGCTGTTCTGAAATAGTTTATGCAGGCGCCCCAACAGTGACACCTGTTGGCATAACATCAATAGTTCACTTTAAAATTGGCTCCATATTAACCAATACCCAAGATTTTCGTACAAAAAATAAAACACGTTTTGCGAGTCTAGACAACAATGTGCTAAACTCAAGGCCCGTGGGCCTTAAGTGACCATCTCTGTTATTTGTGTGACACGCAAGAACTTAAATAGCAGTTGCCTTCTAATAAACTCCTGAAGAGCTGCTGAAATTTTTAACCCAATGTCTTTTATCAAAAAGCAATCATATTAATACAAAACATTAACATTAATACAAACATTATCGAGTCTCTCTAGTACAACTGCACCATTCAAGGTGAACTTATTCCTGTTTGACCACTTGCTCTCAGGCAGGCACTACAGGTGTCACATTAATCTGTACAATACCTCTTACATGTTCTATTCAAGCAGTAGCCCATTCTGCTGGACAAACATACAAGTAAATATACAGGTTTTTACTTAAATTATTTGATATTTTTTATCTCTGTTTAGAATGTAAACCTTACTGTGAAGTATAATGACAATAAAATGCTCATGCTCATTCTGATTCCTGGCCTTTTTTCTTACCATTTGTGCATCTGTTCTAGTGGTTTCTTCTACATCCTCTGTAACTCTGCTTTGATGCCACTCTTCTTCCCCATCATCCTCATGCAACCCGTCCTCATGTCTCTCTCCGGAGCTGTGTTCATTGCTGAACGTTGCCCACGATTCACCTTCCGTCTGATTTTCTTCTCCGAAGGCACTCCAACCCATATTTTCCTCTACAGCCGAGCTGAAATTTCCAAAACTGTCACTGGCGGGAAATTCTGTGGAGTCGCCTGCACCCTCTCCATCCCTCTCACTACTGTGAAGTTTAGGGATATTAAAATCACCAAATTCCTCATCGTTCTCTTCAGTGCTTTCCGCTTCCAGTTCTGGAATAGATTTCTCCAGCCTGCTCTGCTCCTGCTCTCCCTCCACCAGGGCATGACTACATTCAGGGAATCCCTGTGCTCCAAAAGAGTTTGCCTCTCCAAAGTCACCAAAGTCCTCATCCTCGTCATCCTCAGCCAACTGACTGTGGTCAGCAGGCGTGGAGGGCTCACCCTGAAGAGGAGGTGAGTGCGCTGAGCCAGTGGTACTAATGTCACCATACTCTTCCAGAGCATCCGTCGACAGAAGACGGCCAAAGGACGTCTCTGTTTCCGTTTCCGTTTCATTTCCGGAGCCTTTCTCATCAGATTGTCCAGCCTCAATGTCAGGAGCATCGGGTGAGATGTCACTGCCTTGACTGCAAGCTGTGTCTGTTCCATTCACAACCAGGTTGTTGTTGTTAGTGCAAAGTGAGGCATCAAGTTCCTCTGCTCCAGTTATGTCCTGATGAAAGTCAGCATCAATGCGAGGTTGCCGGTTTGTGTCGCAGGAGGGTGATCCAGTTCTGTTTATGTCCCTAATGTTTTCTTCTTCAAAAGTCACATTCTGCTCAACAGAACACTCGGCCACTGAAAGGGAATCAGCTTCCACGCTGCCCACCCGGGTGTGAGATCCTTCAGTTTCGGGAAAAGCAGCAAAGTCTGCAAAACCAGCAGCATCATCTTTAGTGGAATTCTCTGTTATGTGACAGTGGAGAGAATTCTGTGAAGAAGGACTGCCCTGTTCATCAAACCCATTTGTTAGCACCTGCGTACTAATGCCATTACAAGCACTGAGGTCCCCAGAGGAAGCGTCCTCTACGCAGTCCTGCAAGGTGCTTATAACTTTTTTAATTTCAGTTCTTTCTGAGAGAGTGCTACCGTTGGTTTTGGGGTGCTCTGTGCTGCAGCTGTGGGTGCCATTCACGCCAAAGATACCTCTGCTGTTGAGAAGCTCAGGTGGGGAGGTAGCAGTCAAGGCCTGTGTCTGGTTAAAACTGGTAGGGGTCTCAAAATCTGTGAAGCTGATGCTGTTGGGCACTGCAGAGAAGGTGCCAAAATCCCCAAAGTCGTCGTCCTCTTCTTCTGCGCCGTCCTCCATTGGCGGTGGTGAGGAAGAGTACATACGAATCACATCTGGCTCCATGATTCCCTGAAAACCGATAAATCCTCCTGTTTATTTCTGCAACATGGAACAAAAAGACAATCAGATGAAGATATGGAGGTGGGATTCATTAGAGCAGTGTTTCTCACCTAGTCTCACTCTGGGACATTTTACTTTGGTCATCAAGTTGCTACACATTGTCATAGAATTCAAACCAAGCAAAATAATAATAATAAAAAAAAAACCTTTTAACATAGTCATTTTATTCAGCAAAGTGTGCCTTTCAAAACAAAAGATTATTTTTAAATAAAACACACGCTCAACAGCAGATTCACATAATTTACGACCCACTTTTGGGTTGGGACCCATCAGTTGAAAACCACCGCATTAGAGGATCATTCTTGAAATTAATTATACTTGATTATTATTCAGTAAAATAGCTAGATTTGAAGCTATATCATATGTTTATACAGCTTTCCCCAACCTTCTTTGCACTGACCAGTTAAATGTCTTGTGCTATTTTCACGTACAGGTCGTTATGTTGTGGCAGATAAATAACCCTTAATGAAATTAGAATTTATTGTGTGAAATATATAAGAAATATTTTTCTACCTATAAAATCTTCCTACCTGAACAAACTGTGCATGGGCACAACAATGATTTCTCAAATGCACACAGCCTATAACTTTCTGCTACAAGACTGGTATACAAGGTTAGAATCTTGGAATCTTAGTATCTTAGAATTCCTGGGCGCTCAAAGCTGCCCACTGTTCACTTTGGTGATGGGTTAAAGACAGAGGTCGCATTTTGTTGTGTGCAGTGGTGTGAATCACAATGACAAAGAGTTTGCTTTCCTTTCCTTTGTATCAATGACTATGCATCATTTTGAGTTTATTGTAGTTGTCTTCACTGAGAAGACAACACTGAGGGCAGTTGGTGGCTTAGTGGTTAAGGAAGCGGACTTGGGTCTGCCAGGCCCCCAGTTTTGGAATCACCCAAGTTACCGATGAGGTGCCCTGAGCATCGTCCCCACACACAGCTCCCCAGATGCTACAAAGCTGCCCATTGCTCACTTTGGTGATGGGTTAGATGTACAGGTGATATTTCGTTGTGTGCTGTGGTGTGAATCCCAATTTCACAATGAAAAAACATAAATGTATTTGTATTATTGATGATAGAATACTAGCCATTGTATTAAGTTCTTTTGTTGATATGGGTATCAAGTGTAAGTATTAGCCAAATGGGGCCAAAAGGAAACATTATTTCTCTGATGCCCAGCACCAATTCACCCACGGACCGTTACCGGTCCATGGCCCAGTGTTTGGAGACCACTGGTGCAGAGGAGTATAACTACTAGTGTTCCCTGTGACATCAACCAGACATCAACTGACGAAGTTCCTCAATTGAGGAATGAAACGTCTTTCAACTCCAAGAAGAAGTCTAGTTGCTGACAACTAAAGCGTTTTTGGGTGTCCATATCGTGATATAAGATATTTTTCATATCGCCCAGCACTACACTACACTACTGAAAAAAGTACTATTTTAGTTTACTTAAAAACAGGGGACGCGACTGAGTTGTCAAAATCCAATTTATGACCCAGGCGTACGACATTCCGTTACCTGACAGTACAGTACACTCAGGTGTTCGTCAGCTGACTCCTCCTACTGGCAGCAGAAATGGCAGCGACTTTAAGGTCTGCTGACGTCACTGTTTGCTTTGGCCCTTTTATCAAACACGAAATCAGTCAACGCCTGGGACAAAACACTCCCTACCTCATACACCCACCCACCTGTCTGACGTACACAACTAACCCAAGTGCTAATGGCCATAATAGAACAGTTAACAAGGTGATACAACCACTAAACTTAATATTATCAGAAACAAATCGGCATTAGTGTGTCACAGATTAACGCATAACCGCTGTGTAGTAGCACAGAGGCCGAGAATATTCCCTGGTTGGTTAGATTTACACCGGTTAGCGTAGCGGTAGCCCGTATACTAGCAACAAATACTAGCGATAGAAAACTTACGAAACAAATGGACCGTAGTCTGGTAAGAACCTAACTGTCATCAAATGACTTCCTGGCATTTAAAAACACAAGTGAGTGACGAAGAAGTCAGTGGTAAACTAAGTCAACTGCGCAGCTACAACAGCCAGCTTTAGCTTTAGCGTTGACAGCTGCTGTTGACTTCGTCACCCAGTGCCCGACTTACCCTCAGTTCGGCCCCTTCCTGCTCCATCAGCCGCCAACACACGCTGCTGTCCGCGGCCCTTCCACTGGAGGAGATGAGGAGGAACCGCAGGGTAAGGAAGGAGGCGAAACTCCAAAAAGGGTTGAGTCCAGTCCAGTCAACATGGACGTACTCAGTTGCTGCTATTGCTACACCGCCTCAATTACCCAGCATGCATCACCGAGGAGGGCGCTGGAGAGAGCCGGATGTTAAAAAATGCTGCAAAAATAAAAGCCTGAAATTGTTAGAGCTGAGCTATAAAATAAAATATTTAGCAATTATTATGCTAAGTCCATTGTACAACAAACAATTTTACTTCTTGTCGTAATAGTTCAATAAACAACTTCAACGTTATTTGTTTACATTGCCTTGCATTGAGAAAACCAAATTAAATTTATTTTATCTACACAAAGGTTTTTTAGAGTCCCTGCAGTGTCAATACAAAGGCAAAGTCCCAAGTCGAGAACACAGGCTATAAGGTCCAAGAGGAGTTGGACCAGGGTTTGGAGAAATAATAATAAACAATAAATGAATGCCTAAATACCTTATTAACTTAACCACTAATGTATATAAATGTGTCTGCAATTTATTGTTTTTAAATGTTTAAAGTTGCATTGTTGTGTGGCGTAATTATCTGTACGCACTGCAGCAGAACTCAGCATACCACATCCTTGCCCAGATCCACCTTTTGTCTGTTGTTTAAATATTTTTACAATGCTGAAAAGCTAAGACAAATGTGTGCCGTGGGTTTAACAATACCTCTGCATTCTTTGGGTGGGGCAGACTAAGGTTTAATTTCTCCAAAAATGAAACCAAAGTAGGTATGATAGTTTCAATAGGCAACTAGACATAAAGTGTTTTTTTTTGCTGTACTGCTGTTGGAGTAGGAATTCTCCAGAGGAATTATTAAAGTTCTATTGAAATGTTCACCCAGACTGTTGAACCGTACGTTCGTTTTCTTCCAGCAGCAGTCTCCACGTATGACGCCCAAATCACATTGCACTGTACCTTCCTGCAGGTGGTGAGCCCACTGGAAGACCACCGCCCTAACCGGGATTCAAACTTGCCCAGGATCACACCAAAGACATAGATATTGCCTGTGGGCCAAAGTGAAGGCCAACTCATCAACCATTCTCAGTAAATCACAAAACCAACAAGGTAATAAGTTGCCTACTGAGAAGCAAGATTAAGATCTGTCTTGTCAGAGCTAATCTGAGAACCATATCCAACTTATGTCCTCAAAAGAAGTCATGTTCAAAAGTACAATAGCAAAGAGTTGCATACTGCAACTTTTTAAAAATGCAGTGTCCTATATTGACCTGTATAATCAAGTATTCTTGAAAAACATCATATTTTACCACAAAGTAAATCTTCCTGCACTGACCAAAAAACAATTGACTTATTAAAAACATTTAATGTGACTTCACAAGCTACTGTAGCTGATAATGTGAACATGGTAACAGGCATGGCCATCCTATTCCATTTTGTAATTAATTCTATATTGGTGGCAGTGGTGGCTTTTTGGTGGCACCATCACACACTGCTCCTCAGGCCCTAGAGCTGCCCACTGTTCACTTTAGTGATGGGTAACATTGTGTTGCGTGCAGGGGTGTGGTGCATAGGCGTAGCCACGGGTTGGCCCGTGTCAGGCCTGCCCCATCCAATGAGAGGGCTGATCAAACTGGCTAATATACTTATAATTATATAAATAAAATAAATGTCCCACACTAATTTGTTCGGGGCCCGCCCATTTTATGGGTTCTGGCGTGATGTGTCACAATGAAACCATTGTTATTAAATTTCACTTTCGTTTTAATACATGTGCCATCATTGGAATGATAATGTTGCTAAACATAGTCTCCTTAAGTGGACAATGCGGTTTATCTGCCATGAAACAAAAGAACTGATGGTATATAAGCACAGACGAAAAACACCCATCCACCAGCTTGTGCACAGGTGTATGAAGCTGTGTGTTGGGCCCAAAGCAGAGGTAACTAAAAAAACTTTTCTTTTTTGTATATTTAAAATCAACTCAATCTTATTACCCGGAAATTCGGAAAGGTTATTTTATATAAGATATAAGTATGGTTAATGATGTGCTTACCTTTATGAAAAATTGTGGCTGATTTGAGGGAGATATTTGGGATCTGGAGAGAATGAGAGGGGTTACTGTGGAGACCCTTAAGGCACCTTTATCAAAAACCTGCCTATTGACACTTCTTTTTAGCTGTTTTAGGATAGTTCTAACATAGGACAGTGTCTTCTTATTGTACAAGTTATTTGCTTGTCCAGCCAGTGCCTTATTGTATTAGGGTGATACATTTCAATCATAAGTTGCTCATTCTGCTATTGTTTCAAGACATATTTTAATCTCACTGGAAGAGAAGGTTTCCTCCCTGAGCGCCTTTCTACGCCACGTTGACTGGCAATTGTTCAGTGAAACTAAACTAGTAGCTTGAACCATTTTTGTTTTTCTACACTTGTAACCTGGATCATGTGTTTTTTGTCTGAATCTTTCCAGTGTCTTTTTGACTGCAGCAATGTTGGGCCTTTCCAAAGAAGCCTCGCTCTGCCTGAGTCTTCTTCTATTTCTGTCCCACCAATCCTCAGTCCTCACATTAACTGGGACCCAGAGCCAGTGCCAATCTGCTCCCTTTGTACCAGGTTACAACCTGGCAGGGGAGGGCTTCAACATAGTCACCCTGCGCCGACAGGGAGCCTACGTGATTGACATGAGCACATACCTCAACCCCAGTGGCACCTGTACACTCTACCGCAACCCTCTTCAAGGCAACGCACTACAGAAGGTAATTTCAGTCTGGTAAATGAAATTAGAAGGGCGGGCTTCTTGTGTCTTTGATGCATTATGAGGAATTTGATCCCAATTCTCACAACCCTCTGTAGACTAAAGTGTTTGTTTCTTCTTGGTCATAACCAATGTCTAACCAGCTTTACTACATTGACTGCTCTCCTCCTGTTCCTCCAGGTCCCGCTCTCTGTGCTTGACTGGAGACCCTTCAGTCGGTGCAGGGCATCTCTCCAGAGCAGTTACCACGGATCTGTCAGGTTGGTGACACAATAAATATATTCATATATATATATAAACATACACATTCATACAAGTACCTGGAATTAGTACTAACCCACCCAGTGTTTCACACTGGTATGGATTTTCATTTGAATAGAGGTACACAGTCTATTTCACACACGTCTAATTTAATTACTGACTTCTTTTTTTACAGCTCACTAATTGAGAAATACACAAATGTAGACAGCTATAAATGGAAGGTAGGTGAACTCTTCATTTCAAGTTTATTACAAGTTTTGCATGGTTAGAAGTGTCTTAATAAATGTGTTGCTCAAGGTGAATGAGTAATGACTACCTTAAACAGTCGACCTTTGACTAATCTGATTCCCAAGGAGTTTTGGTATTCTGCAAATACTCAGGTTACCTCAAAAGTACAGTAATTTGTAGACGCGAGTGTGATGGTCGTTTGTCTCTATACCGTACATAGCTCTGTAGTGGACTTTTGAGGGTGTAGCCCACCCTCTGTGCTCCACACTATGACAATCCTGAGGCGATAAATCAATGGTCTTTTTCATTTTTTAGTAAGTGAGCATTATGGCATTAACAATCTGACAAAAAGTATTAACATCTTGTTTTTTAGTCCGGACTGATGTGGTGGAAATTGGCTGGATTAAAAGTTGGTGGAACAGGTTCCAATGCCTACAGCTTTGCTTCATCCAAGAGCAAAGAAGACCAGTACACTTTCAGTCTTCACTACCTGAGCTGCAGCCACTACTCGTAAGAAAACACCTTTGATGTAATTTCTTTATAATAATGGTGATCCAGCTGAAGAAGCTAAAACTCTCTTCCTAAGGCCATCTCCTCGACCTGAATGACTTCTGTCATTAATATAATTATACAGAAACAACATTTTTGATCTCAGATGAATCCTGAAATAACGCTATTTTCTAGACTATAATGCATGTGACCATTTGCAGACAGCTTCAATTCTTTAGTTCATTATATTTAAATGTTTTAAAACCTTTTTTCCAGTTACAGAGTGTCAAACAGGCCAACTCTGAGCTCTGAGTTCACTAGGAGTTTGAACCAACTCCCCAGATACTCAACTTCAACAAAGGACGCCTACAGAAGAATTATAGACACATATGGCACACATTACATTGAGAAGGTGACAAACATACACAATCATTCTATCTCTATAAAGGAAAATGATGCTGCCCTGACCTAAAAACCGAATAACTAACTAACTAACTAACTGTACTATTAATTTGGGATATCAAACATTTATCCGATATTCGGATATTGTCCAAACACTTAATTTCCTATTCCAATTTGTTTATCTGTACAAACCACTGCACAAGTTGCTGGTACCAGTATTCTTTGTAAAATCTCCCGATTAATAAAATTCATAATAATTGAATGAGCTCCAATGCTGCCATCTATTGACTGTCTCTTTAATATACAGTTAATTCACAAGACAATTTTTAGGGCACACATCCTTTAGCAAAACTTAGTTGCCATGTTATCAGGTTTTTATTGTTGAAGAAAAACCAAAAATATTTTTTTCATAATTAGAGTAATACTGGGCCATTGGGCTCACCACCTGCTGAAGGTTTATGGGGGGCTGGTACGGTGCAGTGCGATTTGTTTGGTGGTCGTGGGATTAACTTTCTGTAAAGAGGGAAGACTGGGTGTACTTGCTCAGAGGGCTGCCCCCCTGATGGATGGAAGTGAAGTGATGCAAGTGGAAATGGTGAAGAGGACTGTAGTGATGGATGGAAGTTTAGTGATGAGGACTGAGGATTTTTAAATCTGTGCAGGTTTGGCTTGGAGGGCGATTGAAAAGACTATCAGCAATCAGTTCATGTTTGTCCACATTGAACGGCTACTCAACTCAACAGGTAAAGCTGGTACATATGTTGTACTTATATACTACCTAATGACTTTGAGCTAACACCAACCACTGTTCACTTCCCATCTCTGCAAAGGCACATAACTGTTTGTCTGCGGGTATCAACTTAAGCCTGAAGGGGATTGAAGTTCCATCAGATATAAGTACCTGCTCCAAAATCTTGGAAAACAGAGACACTACTGTCTCGTACAGTACTGGGCTCCACCAGCATATGACGGAGGTATCAGGAGGAAGTGGTTGGACCGGCGAGTTTTCACTCTCTGGTATTGACTCCTCTGGTTATAACACATGGCTGGAAAGCCTTAAAGATCACCCTGATGTTAGTCGCTATTCTCTGAGACCACTCTACTACCTGGCAAAAAAATGGTTTCAACAATGGGGACTCAGAACTGCCATAAATGAGTACCTCAAAGAACATGGTGTCAGTTCTCAGACCACAAGACCAAGTTGTTCCAGATCACCTAACATTGACTCCAACTGCTGTCCCAGAGAGACTCGTAGGGGAAGTCTAAAGGTGACCATCGTCCGTGCCTGGGGTCTGAAAGGAGATTATTGGGGGGCGACAGACGCGTATGTATTAAATAAATAGACACAAACCAAACATTTATCAAATCTAACATTAAGACTCACTCAATTGTTTGCTCTTGCCTTTTTTTAATTGCAGGTATGTGAAGATGTGGTACGCTCACCATTACCGTAGGACACGTATGATCCAATCAAACTCTCCCTATTGGAACGAATATTATGACCTTGGAAATGTTAGTACTTTACTTTCCCTCTTCTGTTGAGCAGATTGGTAACATTGTAAAATAAAAAAACAAACTAATGTCTACAATTTCGCAATACTTAAAAAAAATTAACACACATTTCAAACCAACGTAACAAAAAGACAGAGTTTGTAGAATTTTGGCAACAGCTGAAAGATTATCTGGATGGATCCCCAGTCTCTCCTTATGTCTCTGGTCCAACATGAATTTGTCTGAGGGACTCCTTGTCAGTTCATGTCATCAATGTCTAGACATTAATGTTGATTTCACATTTATGCAGTTACAAGAGCGTTCAGTAATGTTGACTTTTAGTGTGTCGGCTACTGTCAATATTGTTATTATTATATAATTTACATCATTACTAGTGGCTGTATTGCTGTTAGTATTGTGTACTTAGTCACAGATAATTACATATTTACATATTCATATTCACAAAGCCAAAGTAACAAGTCAGTAGTGCTCATGACTAGTTTTCATGCTCAGACTTGAACTTTATTTTATTGTTATGAACTTTTACTCTTTGTGCTTAATGTTTACTTCTTATCTTGACTTTGATTTCATGTAGGTTCCTACCAATTCCAAACTTAGGATTGAAGTCTGGGATGATGATTGGTGGAGAGATGACCGCCTGGGGACATGTGAGAGTAGCCTAAGTGAGGGGACACACACTATCACCTGCTCAGTCCAGAGAGGGGGGATAGAGATCACATACACACTCACCTGTGACCACCATCTGACTGGAAACCAATGCCAGAAATACAGACCAGCTCCATAAAAAACAGAGTCTGAAGGAAATAAAAATGCTTGTTTTAGATTTTTTTCTTTGCTGGTGGAGGGTCAACCCTGTTGGGCTATAAAAGGGGGTGTAAAAGTTAGGTGATATTTGGGTTAAGCAGGAGATAGTGCTATTATACAAACATTAGGTAGAAATTATATGTATTTTATAATAACTGGCATAAAATGAACACAAAGTAGAAGAGAACACATTTTACAATAACCATGAGAAGTCAATCAGATTCAAATCTTTATATAGTGTTCATTGATTAATTGGGATTGTGGCTTGTCTAACATCTTTACAAAGAATTATTTAAATTCAATAAATACATACATTTATTTGAATAAACAATGCTTTGAATGTTATCGTGTGTATGCTTTATATAACAGTGTAACTATTGTAGTAGTTTTTATGTGATTTACTTTATTGTTGACATGAACAGTTCCAAACTTTAGGACAAGGATTCTCTTTCTATCTATCTCTCTTTTTTTTGTTAGATCTTGACATCTTTACATTCACGTTCAATGTTTCATCGCACCTTGTTATCAGGCACCTTCCATAAACCTGTAATGTTCATAAAAAACATAATTCTGTAAATATAACAATAGTGCATTTAATATCTGTGTATCCTGTGACAAGGTGCTTTTTGGGGAAAAAAAAAAGTATTACGTCTGACATACACACACACACACACACACACTTGTGCATATGGGTAGATATATTGATTCAAAAACATCTGCAGCAATTGCTGACCTTGTACTTTAAAATTATTGATAAAAAACAGCCCTATCCAACCGTGGGACAGTCCCAATAAATCATGGAGCCAATAACAAACTGAGTTTCTTTATGAGAAGGAAGTAATTGGGATCAAATGTATTTTAATCTCATTAAATAAGGCTAAGGTGCACTGGCATGGAGTAAACACCTGGAAATGGAACAACTGAAAAACAAAAACATTTTAGCCTAACCTTAAATAACACAGCGTTCTAAAATGATCTGCAAAAAAAAACTTCTTGATAAATATCGCAATTACTAAAACTTCACAATACTAATAATTAAAACTATATTTTCAGATATATTTAGTAGATTTTAAAAAGTCAGGTAAATGTTTGGAGCACAAACAACTGCACAGTAACAGTAAGATCCTAGACTATTGTAAACATGTAAATATTTAAACACAATTAATTTGACTCTGACCTACTGTGTGCAGCAATTTCTGACCTTGTACTTTAAAATTACTGATAGAAAACAGCCCTATTCAATCGTGGGACAGTCCCAATAAATCATGGAGCCAATAACAAACTGAGTTTCTTGAGAAGGAAGTAATTGGGATGAAATGTATTTTAATCTCATTAAAAAGGCCAAGGTGCACTGGCATGGAGTAAACACCTGGAAATGGAACAACTGAAAAACAGTTGTTCCATTTTAACATTTTAGTCTAACCTTTAACAGTGTTGTAAAATGATCTGCAAAACAGAAACTTATTGATAAATATCACAATTACTCAAACCTCACAATACTATTAATTAATACTATATTTTCAGATATATCTAATAGATTTTAAAAAGTCAGGTAAATGTTTGGAGCACAAACAACAGTAAGATCCCAGACTAATGTAAAAATGTTACTATTTAAATACAATAAATTTGACTCTATGACCTATTGTGGCTGCAGTTGTAAAAGTCGGTTTTAGCGCCCTCTTAACAATATATTGGAAATAATACAGATTAAAAATTTCAAGAAAAGACAACATAGGTAGTATAAGCCATTAAGTAAGACATCTTGCAAAAAAAATCCAACAGACAGAACTAAAAATCTGGTTTTATCCATGTTGCAACTTTACAGCCATTTAACCAGTGAGGAAACCGTGCAAAACAAAATCGGACAATGTCTCTTTTTTTATTGTGTATGAACAAAAGCATATAAAACCCTCATAGCTGTTATAAAGTTTTATTATGCAGGAAGCAGTGCTAAGTATAAAAGTGCAGCCTCAGAAGAAACAGCTCATTCCTCAGCTTGTCCAGAACTTAATAAAGGTGTAAGTTGCGTTTAAAGCAAAGGTAAGTTTTAAGGGATTTTTTTCCTATTGCAAACTTTACAATTAATTCATATTTAATTTTGTTATTACCAACTTAAATCTTTAACTCAGAAAATCTTTTTTAGGTTATCTAAGTCAATTTGCGTTAATCTTTTTTGTCCCACAGACCCTTTAAATGTCTTGTACTATTTTAGCAGACCTGTCATTAAGTTGTGGCAGATTATTAAAAGTAAATTTCCAGTGTTCTGAAATATTTTCCTACCTATAAAATGTTACTACCTGAATTAAGTGTGCATGCACACAACAAAGGTTTCTCAAGTGCACCAACCTATAACTTTCTGCTACCAGACCGGTATACAAAGTTAGAATCTTGTATCAATGACTCTTAATTTTGAGTTTTGTAGTTGTTTTTATTGAGAAAATATTTCCTAATCAAATATAGTTGCATTATTGATGATGGAATCCTAGCCATTCTATTGTTAAGGTCTTTTGTTGATATGGGTATTGATCAAGTGGAAGTAATGGCCAGATGGGGCCAAAATGAAACATTATTAGAGTCAGACCATTGTGTTAAAAATTGGTTCACTAGTGGAAGCTTCATTTATTGAGAACGTGGGGGCCATCTGCTGGCGCAATGGTTGTACTGTAGCCATGCTAAAGATTGACCACCCATGGTTTCGCGCACATTTGCTTTTATTGTCGACGGAAAACCATCCCTGTTTTATCCTCTTTGCTTTCTGCAAAACACAACGATAAATCTTGCTATTTATAAATAAATCGAACTTCATTCATTCTATGAATGAAATGTGCTCCTTTGACAGACACTGAATAGTTAATTGAATATCAAGACTATACAGATTTGGATAAAGGGCTATATATGAAAAAATAAAAATAATAATTATTGTTGTAAACGCTGATTCCTAAATTCTGAATGCATGTTATAACCTGTTTTCTTTGGCTGTCAAAATCGACATTATCACCCCCTGCTGGTCAGAGATTGGGTTGCAATATTCTACATTGTGCTAAAAAAATATTTCACTCTATTACGCTATATTTTTTTGAACTCTCATGTTAACAGTAGTAATTGGAGGCCTTTGTAGGACATCTTTCCTAGGCGGACACAAACCTTTAGCAAATAGCAAATAACACATGTCGACCAGATATGCTCTTTAAATAACAGTTTGGACATCCTAGAAAAAAAGCTTAACATCCTATCAACATCCTTAAAAACTACCACTTGTCAACATTGCATCATTTCAATTGAATATACCTGGTGTCATGTAGCAATGTATCTTGGTGTGGGGGGATCAAGACGGGGGGCCGTACCTCGGCACGACACCGGTATTTGTTCATTGGGAGGACGGCCCATTAGCTCCTGCATCTGCTGCAGCTTTTTTTTTTTTGCGGTGGTGATTGTTCTGAAATAGATGCCAGATGACGTGAACAAAGTAAACACTTAACGTACAATTTAAAAATGATATGTGTGTATGCGCAACAGTTAAACTATATTGACCTGACAGGCAACACATCACCCTGTTCCCTCCTTTTTAAACACAACTAAAACCCGCCAAATTTTCAAAGCTCCGCCCATTGAACGAACCAGTTTTTTGATTCAGTCTGAGTGAAGCAGTGGTTCAAACGTCATCAGTCACGTGAGCTGAAGCAAGTTCCGGAGCAGTGTTTCGAAAAAAACAAAAAACAAACCCACTACTGAGTATTGGGGCGTGGTTCGAAGTCCCATGTCAAAGAGAACATCACGAGCTCCAGTGTCTGCAATTTGGTCCCAACAGAATCATTCTTCTACCAATGTATCCACTGTCCCTCCTCTGAACATGTCCAAACCATATCAATCTGGCTTCTCTAGCCTTTTCTCCAAACCTTCCGGTCTGTGTTGTCCCTCTAATCACCTCATTCCTGATCCTGTCCATCCTTGTCTCTCCTAAATCTTTAACTCCTCCACCTCCAGCTCTGTCTCCTGTCTTCTACCTATTTCTAGTGTCCCTAATCCATCCATCATGGTTGGTCTCACCACTGTCCTGTAAACCTTTCCCTTCACCTTAGCTGACTCTCTTCTATCACAGATCACTCCTGACTCTTTTCTCCAGTTGTTCCATCCTGATTCCCCTCTATTCCTCTCCTTCTCCTTCACAGTCTCCACTGATCTGAACAGTTGATCCTCAGTATCTGAACCCATGGTCCCTGTAACCTCACCATTCCACTGTTTTTCTGTTCATATCCACATATGTCCAACTGTCTTGCTCATTCCACCTCTCTCTAATGCAAACCTCCACCCCTCCAGGTTCTCTTCTAGCTGCTGCCTACTCTCATTACAGATCACAATGTCATTTGTAAACTTCATAGTCCGTGGAGACTCCTGTTTTGCAATGGTATCATCTTCGTCATTTTCAAGCAAAATCTAATGGAAATCTCCTGCTTTGCTTTGTCAACAAGGTGTGTGTTGTAACCCTGGAGAATTAACCACATATAGAATATTAACCACTTCTTTGTCTTTTGTTTTTGTCTGAATCTTTCCAGTGTCTTTTTGATGGCAACAATGTTGGGCCCTTCTAAACAAGCCTCTCTCTGCCTGAGTCTTCTTCTATTTCTGTCCCACCAATCCTCTGTCCTCACTTTAACTGGGACCCCAGGGCAGTGCAGGTCCGTTCCCTTTGTACCAGGGCACAACCTGGCAGGGGAAGGCTTCAACATAGTCACCATGCGCCGACAAGGAGCTTATGTGATTGACATGAGCACATACCTCAACTCCAATGGCACCTGCACAGTCTACCACAATCGTCTTCAAGGCAACGCACTGCAAAAGGTAACAATAGTTATCATAAATCCATTTACTTGTAGTTACAGTCTGTGTTTAAGTGCAAGTATTTGATGGCAGAAGTATATGTAGTGATGTGTAAGAAGTTGAGGATTTGAGGGATCTTTAAATCCCATCCTTAGAACCCTGTGAAGGAGCAGCTGCAGTTTTATCACCTGTTTCTTCACTGGGCTGTGGTTCAATTCCTACACTGACAATTTATTCAGAACACTGTTCTTCAAACACCTTCCTCATTGGGCTAATTGGATAAAATAAATGAAAGACAGTGACTCGAAAGTGTTGCCACTTGTTTCTTCTTGGTCATATCCAATAACTAACCATCCTGTTCCAGGTGCCACTCTCTGTGTACGACTGGAGATCCACCAGTCAGTGTACTGCATCTTTCCAGGGCAGTTACCACAGCTCTGTCAGGTAGAAAAACACATCAACACAAAAATTAAAATCAATATTAGCATTTAAATGTATATGTCGTTAATCATACATGTACCTGGGATGAGTAGCAATGTCTATTTTAATTAATTTCCTCTTTTTCACAGCTCACTAATAAATAGCTACACTGATCTAGACAGTAATAACTGGAAGGTATGTGAACTCTTTATTACAAGTTTAATAAATAGCATACATAAATACATATGCATGAGCCAATCAACACGGGGAACCATTATTTTACCCCTTTTTCCTGCCTGAATTCAGCACGTTAGAAGCCAATGGGAAGTTTGGTTTGTCTTTTTTCTGCTTTTCACTGAGTACGTCGGAGCCACCTGACTACACTTGTGTATACAGTACTGAGGACACATTTGAAGCACTACATTCTTAAGCAGTTCTCGAAAATTTCTGCATCTGTCTTGACAGGTGTCCTCTTCAGACAAAGCTCCAAGGCTTAGACAACAGTCAAAGTAATGCTTCCTACATGGCATTTTGTTCAGTATAAGACACTGAGACACTCCCCCACTGACACTCAAGCACAAAAAATACAGTGGTCATTTTGACCGTTGTCGAGCTCACTAGGTTGAGTTGTATTTTGTCTGAAACAAAAAAAAACATTTTGAT
This sequence comes from Paraplagusia blochii, assembly GCA_016785265.1. NCBI lineage: Eukaryota > Metazoa > Chordata > Actinopteri > Pleuronectiformes > Cynoglossidae > Paraplagusia > Paraplagusia blochii. The sequence goes on along the minus strand of JAFBJS010000210.1, from coordinate 299,049 downwards.
ATAAAATATGGACATATTTAAGAAAAGTCAGGAAGACATAGGGTTGTAGGATTTCTTAAGACAGAGTTAATCCTTATGTAATTGCTGAAAATGTCAAAATGACTGTCCGGACATTCTGGTGTTGACCATTCTGAGTAAAATACATTGATTTGTTGGTTGCGTTATTGTGTCCATTGTGTCCATTATGGGATTTACATTCATATACAAATTATTAACATCTTGTTTTCCACTTCAGGTGGAACTGGACATGGGCAAATTTGTTGGCATAGATGTTGGAGGAACAAGTTCCAGTGCCTATAGCTTTGCTTCATCTATGAGCAGACAAGACCAGCACATTTTCAGCCTTCACAACATGTTCTGCACCCACTACTCGTATGTTGACCGTCCTTCTAATTTTTCAAACAGCAGTGGCAGGAATTAGTTGTCTTATAGAATTTGAGATGGACTTAATCCAGTTATAGGACCAATGTATTGTTATTTTTCGCTATCTGCTTTTCTTCAGATGAAGTAGCCATTTCTCAGACCTTCTCTCAGGAATCAAACCCAAATTTTTAATAACCCACGGCCACAATGGCAGGCCCGTTGTTAGGACGGATAGTTGAATCAGATGTGGCTGATCCACAAGAGCCGGCAATCCACACGAGGGAGACCTTAGTGGAGTTTACTAATACCATGTAGTGTCACCAGACTCATGAAAGTCCAGCTTCATGCTGGTTAGAGTAACAAATCCTTAATCTCTGTCAGGTTTAACTTATTTTTTAGATTTCTATAAATATTTGATATTGTGCATTGCACTGTGCAAACTGTGCTGTGGTTGTTTTATCTTTTAAAACAATATTAACTCACAGTTTGGTTTCTTGGATTCTTTATGATATTTTCTGGATTCGCCCAAATTTCATTGCATCACTCAATTGCAATTGGTGTCTTTTCTTTTTCTTCAGTTACCGAGTGTCAAACAGGCCAACACTGAGCCCCGAGTTCAAGGCAGATTTGGACGCACTGCCCAGTTACCCCAATGTAACAAAGGCAGATTACCGAAGAATTATACAGACGTACGGCACACATTACATCGATAAGGTGATAAACACACACATCATTTTCTTTCCCTGAAGGAAATGATGCCTTTTGTTACACACTGACATATCAGAAAGCAAGCAGGGCCCATATGCAGCACAAGGAGGACTCACTTCAGGAGCAGATTTTTTTTACCAAGCATTAAAGTGACAAAATAATTGCTGGATCACAGGGATTTTATCCAACATCTCAAAATATTAGTAATATATATGCATTTATTTTATTACATTAAACAAAACAGTGAAGACATGTCTCTACTATATGCATCACTCTGTGTTTAAGCATTAGCCTTATTGTATATCCTTTCCTTTGCAATTGTATTTAGTGATGGAAATTAAATGAATATGTTTATTTAGGTTTGGCTTGGAGGAAAATACAGAAGGCTGTCAGCTATCCGCACATGTTTGTCCAAATTGAACAGCTTCTCAACCTATGAGGTAAAGGGATCACATTTGTTATAGTTATATTCTACCTAATGACTTTAAGCTCATATCAACCACTGTTCCCCTCTCTGCTTTGCAAAGGCACATAGCTGCTTGACCCTGGGTATCAAATTAGGCCTAATGGAGATTAAAAGTTCAACAACTGTAGGTTCCTGCTCCAAAATCTTGGAGAACAGAGACACTGCTGCCTCATACAGTGCTGGGTTCCACCAGCATATGACAGAAGTAACAGGAGGAATTGGTTGGACTGGAGAGTTTTCACTCTCTCACATCAACACCACGGGCTTTGAAACATGGCTGCGGAGTGTCAAAGATCACCCTGATGTTATTCACTATTCTCTGAGACCACTGTACCAGCTGGCAACATCAGAGTTTCATAAGAAGGGACTCAATCTTGCCATACATGATTACCTAAAAGAACATGGCGCCAGTTCTCAGACCAGTAAACCAAGCTGTGTGAGATCACCTAACATTGACTCCAACTGCTGTCCCAGAGAGACCCGTAGGGGACACCTTAGGCTGACCATTGTCCGTGCTTGGGGTCTGAAAGGAGATCTTGTCGGGAGAACAGATGCGTACGTAGCAAATACATAGATCCAAACTAATTTTTTTGATATAACATCAGTACTTACAAAAATGGTTTGCTTTTGTCTTTTCTAATTTGCAGATATGTGAAGATGTGGTACGCTCAACATTACCGGAGGACACGTATGATCCGATCAAACTCCCCCTATTGGAACGCATATTATGACCTTGGAAATGTCAGTACTGTAGTTTCCCTCTTCTGTTGAACAGATTGGTAACATTGTAAGATGTAAAAAAATAAACTAAAATCTACAAATCCAATTACAAAAACATTCAGTATTGTTAACTTTTAGCCATCAGGCTCAATGTGTTAGTGTCAATATTGTTATCTGTTTATCATTAAAAGTAGCAATATTCTTTACTAGTTATTCTTGGCTGAAACTAAAAGCCAAAAATGAGAAAATAATGAGGAAAATTTAAACACTCAATGAAATTATTATACCAGTAGTAATCATTCCATTTATGATTTCCCATCTTGACTTCGGTTTGATACAGGTTCATGCCCATGCCAATCTTTGGATTGAAGTCTGGGATGAAGATGTGTCCAAGGATGACCGTCTGGGAACATGTGGGAGGAGCCTGAGCCAGGGGACACACACTATTGTCTGCCCAATCCAAAGAGGAGGAATAGAGATCAGATACACACTCACCTGTGACCACCATCTGACTGGAAACCAATGCCAGAACTACAGACCAGCTCCATAGAAAACACACTCTGAAGGAAATAAAACAATGAAACATTATGTCAACATTACTGTGTAAGAACATTTGTTTTTCTTCTTTCTCATTTTTATTAATATCTTTCCTAAAAAATGTCATGATAGGAGTTGGTGAAAGGACTGATCTACTTCACTGTAATTCCAGATGATTTAGTCGTTGCAAGTTGTATTTTCTTTACTTTGCTAAAAACCACTAATAAATACACAGAAATCATTTTGAGTGCTGTTCATATTGGCTATGTCTACAAATTCATACCTTTTCTTAACTACAAGAATCCTCAAAGTGTGGTGCTGGTAACCCTGGGTGCAAGAGCTGAGGGTTGCAAAGTATAAAACGTGATATTGATTTGTAGTGTCTTTTTCTTCTTTGTAAAAATGGATATCCAAAGATGACATTTAAATTAATAAACACATGAAGGGTGTATACTGTGTGTGTTAATATGTGTATTTCAAGAATGTTTCTGTGTTTTGCTTGTTTGATGACCAATAAGGTAGTGTGTAGTAGTGTGTCAAACAGAGGCTGTTCATTGCATTAAATAAAAATTTTATTCTCCTAATATTACAAAGAGTAAAAAAAATGTATTCAATGATATTTGGCATCTAATGAAGAACACAACGTAGAAAAGAACATTTTACAATAATCATTACAGTCTGAATGAGACTACACTCATTGAATAATTATGATGCTACACAAATGGTCTCAGATGTTCACCTTAAAAAATAGATTATTATTTCCAAAAGGGTTTAGTTTCCAGTCAGCAACTGGACTTCTTCTTGGAGTTGAAAGACGTTACATTCCTCAGCTGAGGAACTTTATCAGTTTTCTGTTGATGTCAGAGGGAACTCTAGTAGTTCTCCTCTTCTAGACCACTGTCTTTACACCTGGATCCAGGTGTGAGGAGTTGTTTTGGTCACAGCTTTTTAGACAGAAACTGCCCCTGTGGGAGTCGCTGTCAAACCCGTCCCGAGGATCTCAAGGCAGAATAGCCTTTTACGCCAACCACTGATGAAGTTCCTCAGTTGAGGAATAAAACATCTTTCAACTCCAGGAAGAAGTCCAGTTGGATGAATGAGAATCTTCACAGACTCCTGCATTTACCCAATATAATATAAATAGTGTTTTGAATAACTATATATAATTTACTTTATATATGCAATGAGATGTGTATAAGAGACAGCCTCAACTGAGGAACTTCATCAGTTTCTGGTTGATGTTGAGGGAACACTAGTAGTTCTACTCTTCTAGACCACTGTCTTTACACCTGGATCCCAGTGTGAAGAGTTGTTTTGGACAGTGTTCACTGTAATGAACAGCGTCTAGAGAAGCCTGCTCTGATACTGATGAGCAGTTACATTTCTTAGGAATAGGAATGAAACGTCCTTCAACTCCAAGAAGAAGTCCAGTTGCCCAAAAGACAGTTTTACTATCATAGAAGTTCTGTTATAATCACTTATTGCCATGTATAGCTCCAAAGACTGAGAGCAGCTCTTTCTAGTTAGACCACATTCTGAGAATAAAATATCATGTCTGGGATTTAAAAAATATATATATATATACATATATATATATATATATACATATATATATGATGTGTGTATAATCCAACAGACATATCTAAGCATGGGCAATTTAGGGGTAAGAACATATTTTGTATAAAAGCTCTTTGATTAAAAAAAAAACAAAAAAAAACATCTTTTTTTGATTATCCCTCTTTTACTTTCACTTTCACTTTTTACGGAGGAAAGAATGTTGGTAGGGAAAAACAGTTACCAAAAGTGGAAAATGTGGTGTGTTTGGCATTAAAAAGAGTCCTCCCTAATGATTTCCATACACATGACGTAGTACTCAATATAAAAGTGCTGCCACAGAACGAAAAAAACTCAAAAACACACATCCTTCTTCTTATGCAGAGTTGAGTGAAGCTGTCAATTGGGGCCAGAGCAAAGGTTAGTTTTTAGAGTTTTCAATTAGTTTTATATTGATTTATTATTTATATATTCATACAAATAATTTTGTGGCATTATGACATGCCTCATAACCAGCTAGAAATCTCCTGCTGTGTTCAATCCTCTCAGCAGTTATTCTTAAAAGATGATTCTCAAGAGTCATTGTCTCTCAGAATACGCAGTTATTAACCACATGCTTCTCTTTTTCTTTTGTTTTTGTCTGAATATTTCCAGTGTCTCTTTGACTGCAGCAATGCTGGGCTTTTCTAAACAAGCCTCTGTCTTCCTGAGTCTTCTTCTGTTTCTGTCCCACCAATCCTCAGTACTCACATTAACTGGGACCCCAAGTCAGTGCCAATCTGCTCCCTTTGTACCAGGTTACAACCTGGCAGGGGAGGGCTTCAACATAGTCACCCTGGGCCGACGAGGAGCCTACGTGATTGACGTGAGCACATACCTCTATCCCAATGGCTCCTGTACACTCGACTACAACCCTCTTCAAGGCAACGCACTGCAAAAGGTAATTTTGATCTGGTAAATGCAATTAGAATCCTCAAAACCTTCTCTAAGAGCAGCTGTAATTTAATTCCCTGTTTCTGCACTGGAATGTTGTTAAATTCCTACACTGACACGTCACATATGAAAATTCAGAACATGGTTCTTCAAACACTGCTACTTCCTACAATCATATCCAATGACTAACCTGTTCCAGGTGCCACTCTCTGTGTACGACTGGCGACCCTTTACTCGCTGCGTTTCATCTCTCCACGGGAGTTACCACAGATCCGCCAGGTAAATAACAAATAGTTAGGAGCCCTTAAAACTACTTTGTTAATCACACATTTGTTAATCACACATGTTCCTGTACATAGTAGGAATCCAGTGTTGCCAGGGCATTAAAACAGATTTACACTTTCAATGGAAGTTAAGAGTTTGACACATTATCATTCATGTTAATGACTTCTTTTTTACAGCTCACTAATTGATAAGTACACCGATCTAGAAACCAACGACTGGAAGGTACGTTAATGTTTAATATGAATTTAGTAAGGTATATGACTGATTTATTGGGCCTTCATGTTGGCCAGGAATAGGTGACGCTGCCATTGGTATGAAACTCCAGGGTTCACCTCCTGGGCAAGTACAATTCCCATTTAGGTCTTTTGACTTCCAGTGGGCTCGCCACCTATAGGGAGGTACAATGTGATGCAATGTAATTTGGATGGATGTTATGGAGAATGCTGCCCCTAACCCTACAAACATTTGAGCGATGAGGTGAAAATGGATGGATTCATTTATTGTTAACTCTGTTTTGCCAACAGCATCATCAAATCCAATATTAATAGGTTCCAATCATTGGCAATGTGTGCACGAGCGTTTGTCATGTTTCCAATGTACTTCACTTGTACCAGAGTTTGCATATGGACATCTGTGAAAGGATCTATTTCACTTTTTCCTTCCTAGTTGTTACTATATATACACGTATGTATATACATATATACATATATACATATATATATATATATATATATAGATCCGTGGAGACTAGTTGGAGAAAAATGTTTTGCTGTTTAATGTTCTATTATGTGTAATTTATGGTATTTACACTTTTGCATTGAAACCTTGTTCCCCATTTAGGTCGGACTGGCCAAAAGTTTATTTGCTGACTTCACAGTTGGTGGAGCAGCGACAAGAGTCTATAGGTTTGCTTCATCCAGGAGCAGCGAAGATCAGCACCTTTTCAGCCTTCACTACATAGACTGCATCCACTACTCGTGAGCTCACAGCCTTTCTATTGGGATTGAACATACTTTTCAAACAGAGAGTAGTAGCAATTGCTAATACTTGTATACTTGTACTCATTCCAGTTTGTGGTTCTGAAAATACCTTATTCTTACTTTTTGTCACTATCTCTATCAAACTGAGACGCGGGTCTGATAGTTTTTTTTTTTTTATCTGGCCCGCCAAATTTTACTATTAATCAATATAATCATTTTTTATTATTTTGATCGTCATTTATCTTCACACAAATGCTCATGAATTGGCCCATGACTCAAATTTTGTTACCGTCTGTGGCCCACGAATCAAAATAATTGCCCAGGCCTGTTGTAGTAGGTAATTTGCCGTAACTGTTTTCAATGTCACTGGCAAATCACTTCGAGATTATTCAGAGTCCTTTAAAGGGGGCGCTTGCACTAGATGTCTGAAAACAGCTCTTATAAATCCTATAGTATTGAAACAAATGATCCAGTGATTGTTGCACAAGACAAAATGCGTTCCCCGAGTCTGTCACCTACCAAAACCAAACAGTCCTAGTTAAATACAACACTCAAATCTTAACCATCAAAAAAAGGTTTAAATTCTGTTCATGACTTTGACTGTGTTGTGAAATTTTCATAGATACCGAGTGTCAAACAGGCCACCGCTGAGCTCTGAGTTCAGGAGGGATTTGTATCTGTTGCCTTTATACACCACTTCAAGAAAAGCTGCATACAGAAGAATTATAGAGACATATGGCACGCATTATATCGACAGGGTAACGACAACACACACACACACACACATAACCATTCTATCTCTATGAAGGAAAAAGATGCTGATGTTACATCACAAAAATTCACTGGGTCAAAGGAATAAGGTATAATCCATCATGCAATTTTTTTTTTGTTCCTTAATGTAGTTGTGGTGATTATCATTGTTTCTAAACTATAACACAGAGTGATTACATGCACAAATGAGCTTTTTGGGCACAGAAAATTACTTTTAAAAATATTTATTTTAAATTTTCATCGTATTTCGACTTGGTACAAAATGATTAGCTAACATAATTTTATTATCATACTATAAGCCCAAAGAAACTAAACTAACAAGACAGTTAAAGTCAAACTGTTGTATATGTCAAGGACATGAATAAAATCATTATCCTTCATTGTTAGCTATTGTTACCTTCAAAGAAACCAATGTATCAATCACTGCATTGCATCAACATGCAAGGAAAGTGCTGCTAAAAATATTCCACCTAAAACTTCAAACTTAAATTTTGTTCAAAGTAAAAAGAGTGGCAAGCAGAAAACTGGTGCAAAGTTACTTTCTCTGAGGAAGCCCAGTTCGACTATTTAGGTTATCTAGGAGAGCAGAAGAAGAAGTGGTGACCATTACCAGTCCCGTATTGTGCATTCTCACACTTATGGAGCACCGTGACAAGGCAAAAAATTTGTATTTTAATTTTATTTAATTTTAAAAATAGTATTTTGTGATGATGACTAAAAATTGGCCTTTGAACCTCTGCAGGTTTGGCTCGGGGGACGACTCACAAGAGTGTCAGCTATCCGTACTTGTTTGTCTAAATTGAACGGCTTCTCAACTTATGAGGTAAACGGGTTGCACATGTTGTAATTATATTATTTAATCAACTAGCTAATGTCAACCACTGTTCCCCTCTCTCCTCTGCAAAGGCACATAACTGTTTGTCTCTGGGCATCAACCTAAGCCTGAAGGAGATTCAAAGTTCATCAGGAATGGGTTCTTGCTCTAAATTCTTGAAGAACATGGACACTGAAGCCTCGTACAGTGCTGGGCTTTACCAGCATATGACGGAGGTATCAGGAGGAAGTGGTTGGACCGGCGAGTTTTCACTCTCTGGTATTGACTCCTCTGGTTATAAAACATGGATGAGCAGCATCAAAGATCACCCTGATGTTAATCGCTATTCTCTGAGACCACTGTACGAATTGGCAACATTGGGGTACCAACGACTGGGACTTGCCATTACTATACATGAGTACATCCTAGAACATGCCATCAGTTCTGGGACCAGAGACCCAAGCTGTAGGTTCTCACCTAACACTGATTACAACTGCTGTCCCAGAGAGACCCACAGGGGAAAACTAGTGGTGACCATCGTCCGTGCCTGGGGTCTATGGGGAGATTATACAGGGCCTACAGATGCGTACGTAGCAAATTAATAGACAAAAAGTACTTATTGTGTTGGATCTAACACCTGTACTCACACTCACATTGTTTGCTTCGATCTTTTCTATCTTGCAGGTACGTGAAGTTGCGGTACGGTTCAATTTACCGTAGGACACGTATGATTGAATCTAACAATCCCCATTGGAATATAGAGTATGATCTTGGAAATGTTAGTACTGTACTTTCACCTTTCTGTTAAACCGACTGTTGAATGTTTTATGTTCATTGAAAAATGAAACACAAACTAAAATCTACAGATTCGCAAACAAATTTATTATTTTCTACTAAGTTATCTTAATGGATCTGTAGTCTCTTTTCATGCCCTAGTCCTGCACAAATTTGTCTGTGGGAATATAGTCAGAGGGAATGATTAGAAGAAATAATCAATATTAACCTTTCACCAATATCCAATCTACTTATATTGTCCAAAGACTTACTTTCTGATTAGGAAATTAACCCATAATGATAGAGTAGGGCAGTGGTGTCCTGGGGGTTAGGAAGTTTGACGCTGCCTGCTCAATAAGACGCTGGGTTAAAGCATTCTTTCTTGTTTAATTTACACCAAGCCCCCACAAGGCAGAAGTTTTTTTTGCCCCTGGCCCCATTTAAAATATGATTGTGACGATTTGGATATCACTAATAATTAGTTAATTATTTTGCAGACCATGAATGGAAATGGTAAGTCTATTGGCTGTTTGACTCATTGACTCTTGTGTCCCTGTCAGGGACTGTTGATCTGTCCCACCTGCAGGCGAGGTCTGGTGTTCAGTAGCAAGGACAGAATACAGTATATGTGAAAATAATATAAATCTGGCCACTATCACACACAAAGCCAAAATAATATGGTGTGTTTGAAAATAAACAAGACTTTTACTGTTTATTCTCTATATGAACTGTGTGTAATAATGACTTTTCGTCTTGGCTCTGTTATCATTTAGGTTGAAACCTATTTCAATCTTAAAATTGAAGTCTGGGATGAAGATATGCAGTATGATGATGATCTTCTTGGGACATGTGTTGATGACGTGACGCGAGGATCATACATTTTGACCTGTAGATTCAGTCATGGGGGAATAAAGATCGAAACCACACTCACCTGCGACCATCATCTGACTGGAGAAAAATGTGAGGAATACAGACCAATTCCATAGAGAACTCTGTTCTAATGAAAAAACAATGAAACAATATATCAACATTTTTTAAATATACATTAGATGTATATTTAATCTAATAAATGGCATGAAAGCTATGGGTGTCTATGGGTGTCTGAATCATGTTAATGTGATGAGTCAGGTGATTTGAAAATTGTCAATAAAATATGCTTAGCAGATACACAGAACTCACTTTAAGCAACTTTCTCGTTTTGACAGAGATTTATTACTGCACTTCACTTTTGGCATTATAATACAGCCCACCAGACTTGTCCAAATTATACTTTTCATTTATATTATCGTTATCCTTCTACCTTTTCCCTGCAAAGCCAGCATTTCCCCAATAGATAATATAAAGAGGCTTAAAGCATGTTGCCTTTAATCAATACTTTACTCATCATTTATCTTAGTTCACAGAAATACTCAGTCTTTCTGATCCTGACCTGGCCCGTGAGTCAAATATATGACCATCTGTGGCCCATGAGACAAAATAATTGCCCAGGCCTGCTCTAGGATGTAGAGAATGTTAAGTGGGGAGGGCACCATTGAACAAAGGCAAGTTAAAAACAAATGGCGTCAGGTCAAGTTCATTGTTTTGCATAACATTTTGATTATTGTCCTAATGTTAACAGAAGTAGGAATGTTAGAAATGTCACAGTTACTGACATTAAATAAACAACACAAAATGTGATACAATGTATTTTACAACTGTCATGAGAAGAATAATGAATATTGCAAAAATATTACAAAATAAATGAATGAGTACATGTTTATCTTTATTTGTGTTTGTATCCTGACAGGTAAATTGTAGTCACAAACTGACAATGATACTTGAACACTGACATTGCTATTTTGTATCTGTCATTAGGGTTCTTTCTTAGAATAGAAATAGCTTTAGTTGAAAAAAGTCAACTGCCCCTTCAAAGTACAATAAGCTTTTCAGCATCAACAATTTAAACAATTTCTATTTTCAACCGTGACATGTGGGACAGCCCCAAAAAAGACACAGGGCAGAGCTGAAGGTGGAGGAGTTGTGGAGACAAGGATGGACAGGAACAGGAATGAGGTGATGAGAGGGACAACTCAGACAGGAAGGGTTGGAAAAAAAAGCTAGAGAAGACAGATTGAGATGGTTTGGACATGTTCAGAGGAGGATACATTGGTGGAAGAATGATCCTAGAGATGGCGCTACCAGGTAAGAAACAAAGAGGAGTTTGATGGATGCAGTGAGGGAGGACATGGAGGTTCAGTAGTTGAGTAGAAGATGGAGAACAGGGGGAGATGGACAACAATGATTTGTTGTGGCAACCCCTGAAAAGGAACCGAAAGGAAAAAAAGCCTGCTCTTAGAAAAACACAACATAGCGATAGTGCCAACAGAGTCAGGTGGAACTATAGACCAGGAACAGACACTCCCGAACTCACTGTGAGTCATTTTCATTATTACAAAATTAGTCCAGGAGTGTATGTTCAAGGAAACAAGAAGACATTGTTGCATAAGAGGAACAAAGTTGGTTTAATAACAAATAGTTATTAGCTTTTATAAAACCCTGTTATTATTTGAGCTCATCTTTTTTAAGACTGCTTTCAGTTTATTTGATGAGATCATCCATATTAGAACAAAAGCATTGTGTCGACGCCTTTACAATCAACAACCCAAAACAAAACATAGTTTTACTTTATCTTTCAAAGTTCAGTGTCGCTTATTGACCTCAACGTGAATAATTTAACAACCAGAATTAACACTTTACCTTATCATGACCAGAGACCTTCCTATGAGGGACTCCGGTCCCACATATCCACCCATTTCCATCCACTTATTTGTTACTGGGTGGTGAGGGCAGCAGTCTCCATGACTGCCACATCCAGTGGGTGGCGTGCCCACTGAAAGACAAACGCCGTAACCAGGATTCAAACTTGCACAAGAGGTGAAGCCTGCTTTGCTGTTTTTAACCATACAGAAATATGTGGAACACACACACACACACCCAGATTCTCTCAGAGTTATTTTCAATAACTCATCGGATTAACAAGACAATAAGTTGTATGAGGAAGTTAGGTTATCCTTGTTAATACAAAAGCATTAAGTAAACACCCTTAAACCAAACACCCAAAAATGAAACATGTTTTTACTTTCAAAAGATTGTGGCCCGTAATGACCTCAATGACTAAATATATTCTTGCCAAACACAACCTTTTTTAACACCAAGAATTAAAATGGTACCTCACACATCATCATCACCTGTGAAGAACCTGCAATAGAGGACACACACTATTACTAGTTCAGAACAATGAGGGAAAGTAGAGAAAAGATACTCACTCACCTGTGAACCAGCATCAGACCAGAGACCAACGCCAGGACTGCAGTGCATTTCAAACTGTACCAACAGACCACTCCTAATGGTTAAGGAACCGGACTGGGGCTCAGAGCTGCCCACTGTTCACCTGTGACGGGTTAAATTGGTTGTGACAATGACAAAGAATTTGCTTTCCTTCCTATCTTCCAAGGGTTGCTACTGGTTCCATCCATCCAAGAATTCATTTTCATCCTCTTATCCGTTGCCTGGTTGCAGGGCATGCCTTACAGTTGAAGCCTGGAATGTTTCTTTATTTAAAGAAATATATAGGGGAACTTTGAACGCATACACCCAGACATATTTCCAGTAATTCATTGCTTCAATAGTAAATAGTTTAACAACAAGGAAGTTGTTAGGATTAAACACCTGTTCTCGTCAGAGCTAATTTCAGAAAAAAAAACATACGTATTTCCCCGAACAAGTGGCCAATGTGGTTTGTCTAGTATTTAATAATACATCCAAGCTATAACAATGTTGCATATCATGTGACGTAGCCGAGTATAGTGGGTATATAAGATCTGCATCCCTCTGCTCATAGAGAGCTGAGTGAAGTTGTCTGTTGGGGCCAGAGCAAAGGTATGTTTTAAAGAACTTTTTCTACCCTAAACCAGTATAACTTGTCTTTCTTCAATTCTATGTCTGAGGAATCTTTGTAGATGATACATGTATTGTGACTTTATTGTCCTTGGCCTTGTAAATATCTCACCCCTTTTATATTTTCTGCATTTTTGCACAGAGAGGACTAAAATTACATTTTGCCTATACTATTTCCTGTATTTATTGCATATTTGACAATAGTTAAATTTGACATTGACATGTATCATAGCCTGCAGGGAAATTTCCCGTGTTAATTCTCAATAATGTTGTAATCCTGTAGAATTTTCTGTTATTAACCACATGCTTCTCTTTGTCTTTTGTTTTTGTCTGAATCTCTTAGTGTCTTTTTGACTGCAGCAATGTTGGGCCCTTCTAAACAAGCCTCTCTCTGCCTGAGTCTTCTTCTATTTCTGTCCCACCAATCCTCAGTCCTCACATTAACTGGGACCCAGAGCCAGTGCCAATCTGCTCCCTTTGTACCAGGTTACAACCTAGCAGGGGAGGGCTACAACGTAGTCACCCTGCAGCGACAAGCAGCCTACGTGATTGACATGAGCACATACCTCAACCCCAGTGGCACCTGTACACTCTACCGCAACCCTCTTCAAGGCAACGCGCTGCAAAAGGTAATTTCAATCTGATATATGCAAGTGTAAGGACATTCTCACATGAATCTGATGGTTGTGTTTAGGTTCAAGTTTTTGATGGTAGAAGGAAATGTGGATGGATATATATAGAACTTTATTAATCATTCAGGAGTTTACCTTGAGAAATAATGGCTCCAGCAGGAGATTGATAGGTTAATGTTAAAGATTACATTTATTTTTATGTCATTGTGACATTGTGATAAACCCCACAGCGCACAACAAAATTTGGCCTCTGCATTTAACCCATCACCAAAGTGAGCAGAGGGCAGCTTTTGAGCGCCCGGAGAGCTGTGTTAGGTCTGATTCGATGCTCAGGGCGCCTCAGCGGTAACTTGGCGGTAGGAATTCGAACCAGGTACCTTGAGGACCCAAGTCCACTTTCTTAACCACTAGGCCACCAACTGCCCCTATTGCTGGTAATTTTAGTAGATTTGTAGGTAATAATTGTAGCCGTGTGTGGTGTTGGATAATCACAACCTAGTATATAGATAGATACACATACCTTTATACTGGATATACTCATATATTTTAAATGTTTATATATATATATATATATATATATATAAGGAACAGCCCCACCCTCCTTTATTGTGCAGGATCTTCCCCAACTATTTGTCCAAAAGACTCAACTTCATTCACAACACTATTCTTAAAACTCTGCATCTTGCTACAAACATCTCATTGATTAAAAATGCATTCAGGACAGAAAAGACAATGACAATGATCCCTCTCTTCATAATGGTTATAAGCTAGAAGCAAGATAGTCATCACCCCTCCTTAGCCTGTACTGTATTAGCATTTCCCACATAGTTATTTGACAGTAGAAAAGCATGGGAGTGGCTACGCAGCGGCAGCAGGTGAAAATACCACAGATTTATTTTTGTACCTGAGCCAATTCAAAGTGTTTTCTTGGTTTTTCGTGACAGCAGAACAGCACAAAGCAATCCATTCACTTCCATTTGTTATCGTATCACCAACTTCTTATAGGGGATGTAGTGAGGTTATGGAAAAATCTGTAATGTACTGTAGGAGCATAACAAAAAATACATAAATTAACACTCCGCCTGTTTCTTCTTGGTCGTATCCAATGACTATGTACATTGACTGCTCTCCTACCGTGACAGGTGCCACTCTCTGTTTATGACTGGAGATCCTATAGTCGATGCAGGGCATCTATCCATGCGAGGTACTACAACTCTGTCAGGTAAGTGACACGTAATTACAAACATCAAAAATAATATTAGATAGATAATATTACACTTTTAATCACACATGAACCTGGAATTAATAATGGTATTAATTTTCATTTGGATGAAGGAACACAGTTTAACAGGCCTATTTAATTAATGTCTTCTCTTTTTACAGCTCACTAATTGAAAGATACACTAATGTAGAGAGTTATAACTGGAAGGTACGTAAACGCCTCATTACAAGTTAAGTCAAATATAGGGATCCCCAAAAAATGTGAATTCTGTCTTGCTAAATATGTTTTAACTATGGTGTCTTCATGGTTAGAAGTGTGTCTCTCTAAATAAACCTCACATGATTTTGTGTAGCACAAAGTGAATCTACTGCCAATTTGATTCCAGAAGAGTTTTGGTTTTCAGCAAATACTCAGGTTACTTCAACAGTACAATAATTTGTGGACTAAGTGTGACGTAATTTGTGGACGGTCTCTATATATAGTAGTAGCCCACCCGTGTGTGCTCCAAACAATGACAACACTGAGGCTTAAGAAGTTGTAGATAAGTCAATGGTTTTGCTGGTTAATATTTTAGTAAGTGAGCATTATGGTATTAACAATGATACATAATGTATTAAAATCTTGTTTCCCATATAGTTTGGACTGGATAGGGAAAAAATTGGAAACTTAAAAGTTGGTGGAACAGGATCCAGTGCCTACAGCTTTGCTTCATCCAGGAGTAGAGAAGACCAGTACATTTTCAGCCTTCACTACCTGTACTGCACCCATTACACGTAAGATGATAGTTTTCTATTGTGTAATTATGTATTTCATCTACTTTAAACAGCAAAAAATACCAGAGGTTTTGGGTGGCAGCTTACCAAAACCAATATTAACCGATATTGCCCAAACACTTCATTCCCAATAGCGATATGAACCGATACTGTGTGATACCAGACTAAAGGCATTCTATTAATAACTGTATACAACATAAACAAACTACTTCAATATAAGTTACAGAAAAATGACACGTTTATTTTTTACCATTTTGTCTGAAACAGTCCTATGATTCTTTGTGCAGCAGGCAAACAGATAGAAACAGCTGCAGTATAAGTAAAACGCCCTCTTTAATAAGAAAAAAAAAACATTTCAGCATCGTCACAATGTCAACGACTCTTCGTTTTGATGACATGAGAGACGACACCGAACAGTGTTTATTATGAATATCATTAGTCCACACGTTTAGTAATAACAGCATCTTGATCGGGAAAGAGTGGCTGGTTCTCCAGAATGATGAACTCCGTGACGTTTGTTGGATTTCTTTGACTTTTCTGTGGCCTTATCATATTTAACGCCCAGTCTTTGAGAGAGAAACAGCTGCTGCTGCTGGTTTTTTTTGTTGTCGTGTCACTAAGTCTATTGTTGTTTTTCTTTACTTCGCTTCATAGAAACGCCTCCTGATAAAGTGGTAAAATCTTACCCCCCACCCTCACATGACCAGCTGCTTGCAGTCATTAAGAATTGCAGTTTTCTATCCACAAAAAACCCCAGACCAGACATTGACTGAAGCATCGACAATTGTTGTTGTCCCTTTATTAACATCATTAATCATGTACTAGCCAAAGTATCAGTAGTACTGACTCAGAACCCCTGGAGTAAGTCCAGCGTATTTGCAGAGGCCACGGCTTTGCAGCACTAGATTTTGAATGTTGGGGAAAAAAACGATACAGATAAGATCCAATATTAAAAATTATGCTGATATTGGCCCGATATTTATCGTCCGTTCCCTAGTGGCAATGCCTATTTAATCTGGGCTCAATCTTGAAAGAAATCTAAATTGTTTTTGGAGATAATAATCCATGTGACCATTTATTTACAACGATTACCCATGTTTAACCTTAATTAAACTTCTTTTTTTGGATTAAAACAAAAGTTCTGAAATAACAAAAAATTCAAAAAAGGTTTAATGGTTTTGAGTATGACTGTGATTGAGATTGTTGGTTTCTTTCTCAGTTACCGAGTGTCAAACAGGCCAACTCTGAGCTCTGAGTTCCAGAGTGATTTGAACCGACTGCCCGGCTACTCCGTATCAACAAAGGATGCCTACAGAAGAATTATAGACACATACGGCACACATTACATCAACAAGGTGATCATCATTGTATCACAATGACGGAAAATTAAGAAAATGTTGTTTAATACAGAAAATGAAAGGGAACATAGAAATGAAGAGTGAGCAAGACAGAGTATATGTGTGTGAATGACAGGAAGAACAGTGTAATGATGAGGTTCCAGGATGCAGGTGTGGAGAAGGTGCAGGAGTTTAGATACTAAGGATCAACTGGTCAGAGCAGAGGAGACTGTGGAAGAGAGGAGAAGAATAGAGTACAGGCAGGATGGAACAACTGGAGAAAAGAGTCAGGAGTTATCTGTTGTAGAAGGTTAAAGAAGTCAGATTGAAATGGTTTGGACATGTTCAGAGGAGGGACAATGGATGCACAGTAGTAGAAGAATTATCCAAGAGATGGAGCTACCAGGTAGAAGATTGATGGATGCAGTGAGGGAGAACATGGAGGTAGTTGGAGTCAGAATAGAAGATGGAGAGAACAGGGGAAGATGATTCAGAACTACAGTACCTTTACTTACGTGCTGGTCAGGTCACATCATTGGACATTGGACATTAGAAAAACTAGCCAAACAAACACCTCTGCCTTGCTCTGGTCTTTGAGAGGATGTGGCAGCTCTGTGGTTTTTACAGTTAAAGCCTCTCACTTTGTAATAAATTTATTATTGCAATCTTTACTTTATTTCTAATTGTATTTAGTGACAGGGACTGAAACTTGATGATAAATCTCTGCAGGTTTGGCTTGGAGGACGATTCAGAAGGCTGTCAGCCATCCGTACATGTTTGTCCAGATTGAATGGATACTCAGCTTCTCAGGTAAAAGGGTCACATATGGTATACTAATAATCTACCAACTGACTTTTTTCTTTGTTTTAACCACTGTCCCCCTCTCACCTCTACAAAGGCATATAACTGCTTGTCTCTGGGCATAAAGTTTAGCCTGAAGAAGATCCAAGGCTCAGGATCAGCAGGTTTTTGTTCCAAAATGTGGGAGAACACGGACAATGCTGCCTCGTACAGTGCTGGGCTCCATGAGCATATAACAGATGTATCAGGAGGAAGTGGTTGGACCGGCGAGTTTTCACTCTCTGGTATTGATGCCTCTGGTTATGAAACATGGATGGACAGCCTCAAAGATCACCCCGATGTTATTTACTATGCTCTGAGACCACTGTACGAACTGGCATCGGGGTATCAAAGAGAGGGACTTAAAACTGCCATGCATGAGTACCTCATAGAACATGGCATCAATTCTCAGACCACAAGCCCAAGTTGTTCCAGATCAACTAACATTGATTACAACTGCTGTCCCAGAGAGACCCGCAGGGGCAATCTAAAGGTGACCATCGTCCGTGCATGGGGTCTGAAAGGAGATCGCTGGGGGAGGACAGAGTCGTATGTAGCAAACAAATAGACACAAACTAATTGTTTTGTTTAATCTCACATTAGTACTCACAAAATTGTTTGCTCTTGTCTTTTTTAAAATTGCAGGTATTTAAAGATGTGGTACGCTCACCATTACCGCAGGACACGTATGATCCGATCAAACTCCCCTCGCTGGGACCAATATTATGACCTTGGAAATGTAAGTACTGTACTTTCCCTCTTGTGTTGAACATATGGTTAACCTGTCTGCTCTGGCATTGTAAGATAAAACACAAACTAAAATCTACAATTTTGCGATTCAATTTTATAATCAGATTAAAATCAAACATTTCAAACCAAGTCTAGACATCAATGGTGACTTCACTTTTACACAATTACATTTAAGTTATGTTTTAGCTATCACAGTGAGTGTGTCAGTTTGTGTTATTATTGTTATTATAATCGCCTGTATCGTTATGTGTGATATTATTATTATTATAATAGATAACTCCTTATTAATTCAAGCCTGAACTTAGGTATTGTTTGACTTAATACCATACAAACATACAAAGACACTAAACCAAAACAATATAACGTGTGTAAAAGCACAAGTTACTTTTAATGACATTAGACTGACTAACTGTTCAATGACTTCATCTCATCCCCGATTTATTGTTTGTATTTAACGTTTTTTTGGATTGACTATGTTTTGGTGTAGGTTCCTGCCAATTTCAACCTTAGGATTGAAGTCTGGGATGAAGATTGGTGGAGAGATGACCGTCTGGGCTCATGTGTGAGGAGCCTAAGTGAGGGGACGCACACTATTGTCTGCTCAGTCCAACGAGGAGGAGTAGAGATCAAATACACACTCACCTGTGACCACCATCTGACTGGAAACCAATGCCAGAACTACAGACCAGCTCCATAGAAAAGTCTGAATGAAAGAAACAATGAAACATTATATCAGCATTTTCACTCTAGGAGTATGGGTTTTCTTTTTGTATTTTTTCTAACAAAAATCTTAAAACATATTGGTGAAAATATGATCTATATCACATTTTAGATGATTTAATAACTACTGCTATTACTTATCCAATGCCTATACCTTTACTTTGATCAAATATAATTCTAATAAATAAAAAGGAATCATTTGTAACAGCTTTCATGTTATCCCAGAGAATAATAACTCTGTACTCCAGTACACACATTACACAGGAAATGGGCCATTGTACAAATGTAAATCAGGTCAAATTAATTCATTTTATTGAATAAAAATGATAATGATCTTTATCCTAATACTATTGTGTCAAACTCATTTTAAATGACTTAGATTCCAATTCTGATATCAGCTATACAGAAATATTTGGAATTTTGCCCCAAAACTGAGGTGAACATCTAACAGTGTTACAGATGTTATCTGGGTGGTTTGGGAGGGTTCTGGTTGGAGTGCACCTTAGCTACACCTTTCTTACTTTTGTCATTCCTAAAGTGAATCTCAGCATTTTTACCTCCTCCACATCTACTCTGCCTTGCTACGACTGACCTTCAATTCTCTTCTCTCTAGTGCAGGGGTGGGCAAACTAAGGCCCGGGGGCCACATGCGACCTTTTTATGCGGCCCGCCATCCCTGTCCAAATTAAATAATTTATTTATATTAAAATTAAACTTCCGACTTTTCCCTACAATGCCTGCGTTTCCCCAGTAAATGACATAATAAAGGCTATTAGAAATGTAGTATTTTGGGTTTGATACATGACTTTTACTTGCCATTTATCTTAGCTTACACGAACGCTCCATCTCTCTGCTCTTGACTAGCCCCGTGTCCAATTTTAGGAGAAATTGTGGCCCGCAGGTCAAAAAGTTTGCCCACCCCTGCTCTAGTGCAAACCTCCACCTCTCTAAGTTTTCTTCTAGTTGTTGCCTACTCTGCCTATAGATCACAATGTCATCTTCAAACATCATCCATGGAAACTCCTGTCTGACCTCATCTGTTGATCTGTCCATAAAATAATTTAAAAAATGGTGAATGCTAAATTTAAGATGTCAAAAGCATTTTGGCCTTTAATCATCGCCTTAATAGTCATTCCTTTTAGTTCACACAAGTGCTTCTATCTAACTAATCCAACTGCTCCTGAAGTGGTCCATGACTCAAATTTTCTTACTTCCTGTGGCTCTTAAGTCACAATAATGACCCAGGCATGTTGTAGTAGGTAATAGGTAGTAGGTAAAGGTTTTTTCTTTTTTTTTTTTTTGAATGAGGTTGTTGTTGTTTCCGATGTTGCTGGTAATGATGCTGCCTGCTGAATAAGATGATGGGTTAGCATTCTTTCTTGATTATTGTACTCCAAGCCCCAGAAGTTTTTTGCCCTATCTGTTTTTTTTTATCTATCTGTACAAGCCATCATGTGACTTTCTGGTGGCAACATTCTGCATCCAACCCCCAGATTATTCTATTAATAAAATAAGATGCAATGCTGCCATCTAGTGACTTCCAAAAACTATTCTATGAGCACACATTGCTGACACATGCACGTCAGCAACTGACATCAAATAAACAACACAAAATAGTATACAATGTATTTTACAATTGTCATGAAAATCTGAATCATATTACACTGTCTGACTTAGATGTTTATTGATTAATTCTAATGCTGCACAATCTAAGGTGTTTTAAATATTGCCTTTACAAAACTTCAATTTAACCAGTGAATACAGAAAACAGGGATGTAGTTACATTGGTATAAACAGCACGGGACAGCACTGGCGGGATACAGCTGCCAGGTTGTCACTGAGGTGCTCTGAGCATCGTAGCGTCCAGACCTACTCCATAACTTCCAGCAGGCTCACCACCCTCAGGAAGGCTCACAGTATGGAGCAGTGTGATTTCGGTGGCTGTTGTGGAGACAGCTGCCCCTGCGACCCTGGAACAGATAAGAGGATAAAGATGAATGGATGAGTATATATTTATTTATACGTGTGTTTGTATCCTGACAGACAAAATTTAGTTACAAACTGACAATGACACTTAAACGTTGACATTGCTATTTTGTATCATTAGTTTATTTTGTGTCATTAGGGCTTCAGTATTATGATAACATATGTAGAGTATTTTCTAGGGATTTCTGCCGATATTATTGCCCCAATATGAGCAAAATTATTATAATCAGAATAAATTTGTATCGGTTTTTCCACCGCACCTGAAGGCACAACAACAATGCTGGATACACCACTAAATGTCCATGGTCTGAGATTGGATAACAAAACTGTAGTTCATAATGACTTTGAGGAGCAGGTCATGTGAGAGTGGGGTGCAGGATTTTAACCCTTTATCACTAGGTGTCTTCATGCATAGCAGTACAACAACGCACCTGTCTTTCAAAGAGTCAAAGTTAAACACGATAAAGAAAAGACAAATGCAAAGATCAGACAAAAATCATGGAGTAGATTGTGGTGGAGAACCAGCTGTTCTCTCTGGTTCAAGACGCTGGATTCACTAAACGTGTGGAATTTCTTGAGACATTTGCCAGTGAACAGAGTTCAAGTGGAATCGTTTACATTGTGACACTGATGAAATGCTTATTTCCATTTAAAAATAGGTTCTGTTTACTTTTTTCCACTTAAGCTATTTCTATCTCTGTGTTTTTTATTTGTCTATTGTTGTGAGAGCTGAACAAACCCAGATTAAAATGACAATGTTTGTTTTTGGGAAGTTATTCTGTTAAAGACAAGACTTTATTAACCCTATTACTTTAAATGCTACACAGAGAGCCATAGGACTGTTTCAGACAAAATGTAAAAAACAAATATGTCCCTTTACTATAACTTTTGTTGAGTGGTGCTTTTATTTTGTACACAGGCTTATTTTGTAGATTGCCTTTAGTTTAATTCACCTGTAAATATTGGTATGCGTCAGTATTTGTATCGCCTGGAAAATATTGGATATCAGCAATAGAATATTAGACATTCTTAGTTTTTTTCTGATACAATTAAATGTAAGAAAGTTTACGAATAAATGACAGAAGATATAAAGTTCAGGTCAGGTTTACAGTAGGTCATTCATTGTGAATGAAGGAGTGTCAATCTTGTTGTCTTAACAGAACACGTTAATAATAACATAGGACAATAGTCTTGGACCACAGCTCAGTTATGTTAAGGTAATGTTGCTAAACCCATATTCTTTTTGTAATAAAAGCGTGTTTTTGAAAGTTTTACTCAAAAATATAAACCAATGTGGTTGTTAATAGTCTTTGACAAAAAAGAACATATATATATTTATATATATATATATATACATATATATATATTAAAAATTAGTTGTATGGTAAACAAGAGATGGTTATATATTTTTTTTAAAAACTGTTTATTTTTAAATGTTTGTATTGCGACGGTTGCGCTCCACTCGGTTCACAGCGGACCTGTTGTCCTTGTTCTCGTTTCTGACCTACATTGTTCGTCGGCATTTCTGTGTTTTCATTAACCAACATTAAACAACATACCTTCATCACCTGATAGCGTTCAACCGGCTCAAGTTTTAAAAACCTTTCTTCCACTGCAGCTGCGCGTCTTCTGCTGCTCGACCGATCACACGCCGATCAGTACTACGTCACTATATTCTTCGTTCTGATTGGATCTCAACTTCACTCATCCCGCCCTTCTATTTTGTTCCACTTTTGTTTCGTTGACCAAACTGTTCATTTATGGCGGCCATTTTATGGCATTTCATGGCGGTCATTTAATAGATTTTCACATTTAGCTTTTGTCCACAAGGTCTATAGGTTTTGCCAACAAAACCTGTCCACTACAACTGATGTCTGAGGAGTAAGGTCAAGACTGTTGTACATGTGTGTAAATGAAGGGGAGAACAGTGGAATGCTGAGGTTACAGGGAACAGAGGTGGAGAAGTCTAGATAGTTTAGAAGTTTAGGTGGTGCAGGAGTTTAGATACTGAGGATCAAATGTTCAGAGCAGCAGAGAAGGTGGAGGAGAGTAGAAGAATAGAGTGGAGTCAGGATGGAACAGCTAGAAAAAAGAGCCAGGAATGATCAGTGTTAGAAGAGAGTCAGCTGAGGTGAAGGGAAAGGTTTACAGAACAGGGGTGAGACCAGCCATGGTGGATGGATTAGAGACACTAGGAATAGGTAGAAGACAGGAGGCAGAGCTGGAGGTGGAGGAGATAAAGATGCTGAGATTCTCTTTAGGAGAGACAAGGATGGACAGGATCAGGAATGAGGTCATAAGAGAAGACGGAAAGGTTTAGAGGAAAAGCTAGAGAAGCCAGATTGAGGAGGTTTGAACATGTTCAGAGGAGGGACAGTGGATGCATTGGTAGAAGAATGATCTTAGAGATGGAGCTACCAGACAGAAGAGAAGTTGGGGATTTTTTCTGGGAAGAGAGCTCAGATTAACACTGTAGGTGGATGAATGGTTGGGTCTTAGTCCTCTTCTGTTGAGAGGTTTCTCCAGATGGCAGGGATGGCTTCCTTCACTCCTCTCTCAAACCATCTGTCTTCCCTGGACAGGATATGGACATTCTCAGAGAATGTGTCTCTTCTCCTCCAGATGTAAATGAACAGCAGAGTCCTGTCATGATGAGCTGCTTCTTTCATGGGTTTGTAAAGTGGCTGCTTGGTTTCACCAATGTAATGGCCAGGGCAGTCCTCTTCGCACTGTACTGCAAATACAACGCTGCTCTGTTTCTGGCAGAGTATTTGTATAAGGGTGTTTGTGGGTTATATGGGAAAAAGTTCCTAGCAACATGGGGAATGATATTCTGTTGTTATGTGTGGTGGTTTTGGTGGCGAAAGCTTTCATCCAACTTTTGTCTTCTGTGTCTAAAGACCAGGAACAGAGACACCCATACTCAATGTGAGTCATTTTTATTAAAATAAAATAACTCATAGTAAGTTTGATGAGGTGATCCCTATAAGGACAAAAGTATTTTGTGAATGCCCTACCAGTGAAGAACCAAAACACAGCATAGTTTTATTTTAACTTTCAAAATTCAGTGGCACATAATGACCTGAGCATAAATATATTCTTGAATAATTTAGTTATTTTACAACAAGAATTAACACTATACCATAACATGACCAGAGACCTGGGTGAGACCCATTTTTATCCACTTATCCATTACTGTTTTGGGAGGACAGCAGTATCCATGGCTACACCCTGTGAGTGGTGTGCCCACTGGAAGAAAAACCAGGAGGTGTAGAGGAGGTGAAGCTTGCATTGTTCCTGATTTTAAATGACCTTCAGAAACATGTCAAACACACACACACACACAGACTCTCTCAGAGATTGTTAATAACTCATGGAACTAATAAAATTATAAGTGCAATTGCCAAGAGGAAGTTATCAAGATTAAACGTCTGAGGTGTGAGGTCATCCATATTTTGAGTAGACGCCCTTAACACCTGAATTAGATTTTCACTTAACCTTTCAAAAGGCAGTGGCTCATAATGACCTTAATAACAAAATATTTCTGATCATTTTTACACCAACAATTAAAATGGTACTAACGGGCAGGTAAAACCTGCAATGTTATATTATATTTAAATATTATATCATTATACATATATATTAATATTATATTATATTTAAAGGAATATATAGAAATATATTGAACACGCACACCCAGAGTCCCTACAAGTCATAAATACCTGTTCTAATCAGAGTACATAATTTAACTAAACATATTATTTATTTGTCCCTAAATGAGGACAGTACAAAATGTTGTCATTCCTTTGTTTGGCTCGTACGCATACGCACACACACACACCCAGACCTATTTACAATTATCGTTGGGTACAATAAGGCAGAAGTTAATTACGTTGAAGGAGTTGTTAAGATAACGCCTGCTCTTATGAGACCTTATCTCAGAACAAAAACATCAAATGTATTTGTTCCTTAATGTGATAATGCTAAAAATTAAAATAGCACATTGTAAACACAAGTGAAAATGAGACATATATCACCCAACAAAAACCTCAGTGACACCTTGTTAGCCCATAGATCCAAATCCATTCTTTGGAAATCTTGTGAATGAAAAATATTAAAAATAAAAAGCAACAATTCAGGGAAGTTGAGAAAAGAGATTCCCTCATACAAGAGTTGTAATTAAAACCTCATTTACTTGTACCATTTGTTCTATCAAATAATTACTTAATTACTGTTACCTTTGAAAAAATGTTAATGGTACTAAACATTGTCACCAAAATGTGGTTTGTCTGGTATTGAAAAGTATCTTCTAACTATCATATCACATGACATAGTACAGTATTGTAGGTATAAAAGATCTGCCTCAGAAGAAACCATCATCCCTCTGCTCATAGAGAGCTGAATGAAGTTCAAGTGTTGGAGCAAAGGTATGTTTTAAAGAACTTTTTCTATCCTAAACCTGTATAATTTATGCCCTTCTTTAATTCTAAGTCTTAGGAATGTGTTTTCTTTGTAGATGCTACATGTATTGATCATTTATATTCCTAGGTCTTGTAAATACCTCTCTCACCTCTGTTATATTCTTGCATTTTTTTGCACAGATTGCACAGAAATAACTAAAATTATTATTTTTTTGACATAGTTTACTTTGACATTGACATGTCTCATAGCTTACATGGAAACTCCTGTGTTAATTCTCAATAATGTAATCCTGTAAAATTCTGTTATTAACCACATGCTTCTCCTTTTCTTTTGTGTTTGTCTGAATCTCTTAGTGTCTTTTTGACTGCAACAATGTTGGGCCCTTCTAAACAAGCCTCTCTCTGCCTGAGTCTTCTTCTATTTCTGTCCCACCAATCCTCAGTCCTCACATTAACTGGGACCCAGAGCCAGTGCCAATCTGCTCCCTTTGTACCAGGTTACAACCTGGCAGGTGAGGGCTTCAACATAGTCACCCTGGAGCGACAAGCAGCCTACGTGATTGACATGAGCACATACCTCAACAACAGAGGCACCTGTAGACTCTACCGCAACCGCCTTCAAGGCAACGCACTGCAGAAGGTAATTCCAGTCTGATAAATGCAATTAGAAGGACATTCTCACATGGAGCTTAAGTCTTTGATGGTAGAAGGAATTTATATTATTCTACTGGAGTGTGAGGTGTTGTGAAATTCCTCAATCTGCTATAAGAGCAATCTGATAAATGCAGGTGTAAAGACATTTCTCACATGGATTAGGTTCAGGTTCAAGTTTTTGATGGCAGAAGGAAATGTTTGTATATAGATAGGCACGTAGGTATGTACGTAGGTAGGAAGGAAGATAGGTAGATGAACAGACAGATAGATAGGTAATAGATAGTTTGATTGATTGATAGACAGATGACTGCTCTCTTACTGTTCCAGGTGCCAGTCTCTGTTTATGACTGGAGATCCTTTAGTCGATGCAGTGCATCTCTACGTGGGAGTTACTACAACTCCGTCAGGTAAATAATGACATTAATAAAAACACTAAAATCAATATAAGCATTTTAACTGTGCATATGTTTAAACTATGTTTTACACTTTTAATCACACAATCAAATTTTTATTTGGATGAAGGAACACAGTTTAACAGGCCTATTTTAATTAATGTCTTCTCTTTTTACAGCTCACTAATTGACAGCTACACTAATGTGGACAGTTATAACTGGCAGGTAGGTAAACTCTTTATTACAAGTTTAGTCAAATACAGGGCATCCCTAATAATGGGAACACTGTCTTGCTAAATATGTCTTGACCATGGTGTCTAGAAGTTTCAACAAATGTCACATGATTTTGTGTAACACAAGGTGAATAAGCGGTAACTGCTTGTTTAAACAGTTGGGTGTTGACTTATCTGATTCCTGAGGACTTTTGGTTTTCTGCAAATACTCAAAACCTACCTCAAAAGTACAATTATTTATAGACGTGAGAGTGATTGTCGTTCGTCTCTGTACGGTATATAGTTCAATGGTTTTGCTGGTCAATGTAAGTGAGCATTATGGTTCTTACAATGAGACATAATCTATTAACATCTTGTTTCCCATTTAGGTTGGACTGGATTGGACAAAAATTGGAAACTTAAAAGTTGGTGGAACAGGATCCAGTGCCTACAGCTTTGCTTCATCCAGGAGCAGAGAAGACCAGTACATTTTCAGCCTTCACCACCTGAGGTGTAGCCACTACTCGTAGGTTGATGGTTTTATCTATTATGGTAGTAAATTTCGTTATTAGATTAAACCTAAAATTATAAAATAACATAACTTGGCGATATGATTAATGTTAAATCGATGTATTGAGTATGACTTTGATCAAGATCGTTGGTTTCTTTCTCAGTTACCGAGTGTCAAACAGGCCAACTCTGAGCTCTGAGTTCAAGAGGGATTTGAACCAACTGCCCAGCTACTCCATTTCTGCAAAGGATGCCTACAGAAGAATTATAGACACATACGGCACACATTACATCAACAAGGTGATCATCATTGTATCACAATGAAGAAAAATTCAAGGGTGGCAGCAAAGTGGTGCAAGATCGGTGCAGGAAATGTACGAAAATAGTACATGTACAATAGTACAACATTAAAAAGTGTGCTGTTGGAAAGACAGAAGATTAAAAGAGAAGCCAGATTAAGATGGTTTGGACATGTTCAGAGGAGGGACAGTGGATACATTGGTAGAAGAATGATCCTAGAGATGGAGCTACCAGGTAGGAGACAAAGAGGAGATTGATGGATGCAGTGAGGGAGGACATGGAGGTAGTTGTAGTTAGAGTAGAAGATGGAGAGAACAGGGGGAGATGGAAAAGGATTTAGTGGCAACACCAGTAAAGGATCAAGCCTTAAGAAAAAGATGATTCAGGACACCTGACCAGTGCATAAGAACTTTACACCTGACCAGAGAGACATTGGACATCAGAAAAACTAGCAAAACAAACACCTCTGCCTTACTCTGGTCTTTGAGAGGATGTGGCAGCTCTGTGGTTTTTACAGTTAAAGCCTCTCACTTTGTAATAAAATTATTACTGCAATCTTTACTTTATTTCTAATTGTATTTAGTGACAGGGACTGAAACTTGATGATAAATCTCTGCAGGTTTGGCTTGGAGGACGATTCAGAAGGCTGTCAGCCATCCGTACATGTTTGTCCAGATTGAATGGATACTCAGCTTCTCAGGTAAAAGGGTCACATATGGTATACTAATAATCTACCAACTGACTTTTTTGTTTTTATTAACCACTGTCCCCGTCTCACCTTTACAAAGGCACATGACTGCTTGTCTCTGGGCATAAAGTTAAGCCTGAAGAAGATCCAAGGCTCAGCATCAGCAGGTTTTTGTTCCAAAATGTGGGAGAACATGGACTTTGCTGCCTCGTACAGTGCTGGGCTCCACGAGCATATAACAGATGTATCAGGAGGAAGTGGTTGGACCGGCGAGTTTTCACTCTCTGGTATTGATGCCTCTGGTTATGAAACATGGATGGACAGCCTCAAAGATCACCCCGATGTTAATCGCTATTCTCTGAGACCACTGTACGAATTGACAACATCGTGTCAGCAAAGGGAGGGACTCAAAACTGCCATACATGAGTACCTCAAAGAACATGGCATCCATTCTCGGACCACAAGCCCAAGTTGTTTCATATCACCGAACATTATTAGCAACTGCTGTCCCAAAGAGACCCGCAGGGGAAATCTAAAGGTGACCATCGTCCGTGCCTGGGGTCTGAAAGGGGATACCTTTGGGAGGACAGAGGCGTAAGTTGCAATTAAATAGACACAAACTAATTATTTTTCAAATTTAACTACGCACTCACAAAATAGTTTTCTTTCTTTATTTTTACTTGTCTTTTTTTAATTTGCAGGTATGCAAAGCTGTGGTACGGTTATCATTACCGTAGGACACATATAATCCGATCAAACTCCCCCTACTGGAACCGAGAGTATGACCTTGGAAATGTTAGTAGTTTCGCACCCTCCTCTGTTGAACAGATAACATATTGTTAACCTGTCTGCTCTAACATTGTAAGATAAAACACAAACTAAAATCCCCAATTTTGGAATATATTTAGCATCAGATTAAAATCAATCCAAAATTTAAAACCAACTTTGCAGAAAGACAGAGTTTGTGCAAATTTTCTACAGCAAAAAGATCACAGGTTCATGTCTCTGGTCCAACATGAATTTGTCTGAGAGACTTCAGTTAGTCTGCCTTGTCAGTCCTTGTCATCAATGTCTAGACATTAATGTCAGATAGTGTCATTATTGTAATTGTGATCATCTGTATCATTATGAGTGATGATATCAGATATCTACTAATTAATCAAAGCTAATATGTAGTAATTGTATGTCCAAATACCATACCTATGTTACAGTATTATTCCTCCAAAGTTTAGGGTTGTCTGACAGAAAGATACTAAGCTTAAACAGTATTTTAAAACAGTATTTAAGTCATTCTTTACGGTAGTGTATTGCTGCCACACTTGCTGCAACACGTTATAATGTGATACGTGTGGCTACCGTAATTTTTTATGTTCAGACTTTAACAGTTTAATCACAATATCACATTTATGAAAAATCATGTTACATTTGTGTTTAATGAGAATTTTTTTTTTTATCGACTCTGTTTTCATGTAGGTTGCTGCCATTTTTAAACTTAGGATTGAAGTCTGGGATGAAGATGTGTTCAGAGATGACCGTCTGGGCAGATGTGAGAGGAGCTTAAGTGAGGGGACACACACTATTGTCTGCCCAGTCCAACGAGGGGGAGTAGAGATCAAATACACACTCACCTGTGACCACCATCTGACTGGAAACCAATGCCAGAACTACGCAGCAGCTCCATAGAAAACTCAGCTCATTCAGAAACAATGAAACATTATGTCAGAGTTTCCACTCTTAGAGTATAAGTTTTCTTGTATCTTTGTAAATATTTCTTCCAACAAAAACCTTAACAGGTGTTTGTGCAAATATGATCTATGTCACATTTTAGATGATTTAATAACTGTAAATTCTGATGCATTATTTTGATAAAACTGCAAATAAAAACACAGAAATGTTTTCAAACATCTTTCACGTTGTCCTAGGGAATTCATACTTTTACTAACTCCAGTACATGCTGTAGGGAATGTTACTCAGGAGATGGGCCGTTGTACAAATGTAAGTCAGGTAAAATTAATTGAAAAAATGTGATCTTTATCCTTACACGGAGTTCTAATTTTAAAACTAATTTTAAACGACTTACATTCAAATTCTGATATCAGCCAATATCCAAATATTTAGACGTTTGTCCCCAAATCTGAGGTGAACATCTTAGGACACTGTGATGAGAAGAAATTGGACAAAACCCAAGCACGGTGTTACTAGAATATCAGTATCGGAGGTAAAATCAAAAACAGTCTGATCGGTGTTACTTGGGTCTGGAAGGTATCAGGTTTGAGTTCATATCACTGTATTCATTATAAGTCATGATTTGTACCTCACAGTGTGCTCTTCTGTGCTGCGGAGACAGGAAACCCAATCATGTGTTGAACTCAAGCCCACGGGTCAAATGTGGTCTACCAAGACTTCTTCTGTGGCCTGTGAGAGCTTCGTGCTGCTGAGTTTCTTAACCTGATAAATTTAAATGGTAATTAATTACAGATCTATGTAGAGTATTTGTAAATTCAATAAATAATTATAATCAACTGAAAAAGTATTTCGTAATCAGAAAAAAAAAAGTCAATATTTTTTATTCAGTGAGAACGTTTAGATCATTGTTACAAACTTGGCCAAACATTTTTTTTCACTTGTATCTGGGTAAAATAGCAATTCCCCCATTTTAGAGATGACTCAGCCAATCATATGCCAGGAACAAAAGTAGGCAAGGGAGCAAATACGGATATGACCCTCCGCCAATTGAAATAAGTGTGAGGGACAAATACACATAAATGTCACATTATCGCAGTGGCGGGCCACGCATTCAACTATAGGCCATCAGCGACATCACAGTATTGTGACGTCAAATTAATACGCCTCATAATAACCTCAGTTGGCCTTGAAATTCCGCACAAATATTTGATATTACTATTAATATACAGAGCACTTAATTTCAAGAGCATTTAAAATTAATATTCTTTGTATTTTTGACATTTAACTGTGGTGATGGCCAAGTGGTCGACAATTTTTTTCGTCCCCACTAGGTTTCATGCCCGTCGTACCGACATTGAACCCCGGTGAAAGCTAAAAAAATAACCTGCACAATTCCCCACGGGTAGTCAAAGTGCGAAAGCGTACGGTAGGGGGTTTGGCCACCACTGCATTATCGTGGTACAAAGAGCCCGAGTGACTTCAGTTAGTCTGCAGACCCAGAAGTCTCCTCCTCTGAAAAATCAGTCCTGTAAATACATGCAATAAATGCACAGGTCAATGTAGGTCGATTGACATGATTATTGTTACAAATGGCCCCAGTGAAGACCCAGGGTCCAAGTCCACAGTCTAGACCACTGTAACAGAGTAGTTTCATCCATACAGTCTTCCAGTTACAACCAGTCCTTCAAGGGGGAAGTGTACTGCTGATGTTTTGGAGCCAATGCACTTTTCAGTTCCACATTGGCTGATGCAATAGGGACGTCATGAATTGGGCGTCCCCACAGGGGCCACCTTTGTTGAGCGAGGAAGGTCATCCTCTACAGATGTATGGTGGTAACAGGGTTGACTTATCCTGGCATTCCATCCTCCTGTGGCCTAGCATCTAGCACCTCCATTCTCTCTTATCTTCCTCCACGTGGACGCAGGGACAAGGAGGTGGTGGATGACCCCGGCCCTCAGGCCCTTGTATGGCCATCATGTCCCTCGGCGAGAAAGAGAGAAGGACGATAAACAGCCACTGCCATCTTTAGAACAATGTGTTTTAGTTAAATTTAGAGCTCTTATCAGCTCCTCCTTAGCTGCTCCGCCTCCTCTACCATCTCCTCCAGCTGAGGTGAGTTACATCTGCTGACATTCCACCTTGGTCTTCATCAGGAGTCAGGCTGCAGAACAGGTAAGTAAATCATTCATGTCATCTTTCCTTTCAGTTATATTAGAACAATATTCTACCAAACACTGAGAGATTCTAGGGAGACACTGCTTTTATTTACTTCGTTATTATTTCTTGTGAGCTTTTTTATATCAAACACATTCCAAAGAACAGTTACATTGGCATCGGCCATGACTGCAGATTGCACATTCATATGGCATTGTTGTTGAAAGGTCATTGAAATTAAACACCCTCATACTGTATCCTGTTAGAATCTAAATAAGATTTGAAGCACTTACAGATTATCTTTGAAAGAAAAGGGTAAAGAAATATGACTGGATTCCTTTGGAGTGAAGTGAATTTATAAAACTGAAGTGCATTTTTATCACTTTGTCCCATTGTGGACATATGTTCCTTGACGGTGGTTTGAAAACCACTGTTCTTGAGACTTTCAATGCCCCATGCTTTTAGCAGCATGATAAGACAATGAGATTTGGCCTTAAAGTAAACTTCTTCTTCTCCTCCTCCTTTTGGCTCGTTCCTTTTAAGGGTTCCCACAGCGAATCATTAATTTCCATCTTCCCCCGTCCTTTTCATCTTCTACATTAACTCCAACTACCTCCATGTCCTCCCTCACTGCATCCATCAATCTCCTCTTTGTCTCCTACCTGGTAGCTCCATCTCTAGGACCATTCTTCTACCAATGTATCCACTGTCCCCCCACTGAACTCCAAACCATCTCAATCTGTCTTCTCTAGCTTTTTCTCCAAACCTTCCTGTCTGTGTTGTCCCTCTAATCACCTCATTCCTGATCCTGTCCATCTCAGCATCTTTAATTCCTCCAATACCAGCTCTGCCTCCTGTCTTCTGTCTATTAGTATGTCTCTCTAATCCATCATGGCTGGACCTTCAAGGGAAACCCAAATCTTTCCCTTTACCTTATCTGACTTTCTTTTATCACAGATCACTCCTAAACGTTGCCTAGACTTAATTATTTATTAATTCATTTAGCCTCTTATTTTATTTGAGGTCTTTAGTGCAGCAATCTCCACCACTGCCACACAAATCACACTGCTCAATGCACTGAACCCACTGGAGGTTATGTGGGACTGGTGCTATGATCAGAGCCCCTCAGTTGCAACGTGGCAGCTGGTGAATTAGAACCCGGGTCTGCTTCCTGAACCACTGACACCACTGTTGTCCCCTTTGTGTAAACTATATCAATAATGATGAAAGTTTTTTTCAATCCAAAAAAATATAAAAATCTTAATATGAGAACTTAATACGAAAACATTCATTTTCTACTCGAAACAAAAAGACGATTGTTACACATCATCAATGGTTCTCACAGGGCTTTGTTGACAGTGACAGAAACATGTGAAGCATATTTGCGCGAGAACACAGCGTTTCATGTCAATGTCAATGTCAGAAGTGCTATTTTGTGACTTTGACGTCTTTAAAAAAAATCTCAATCGCAAAAGAAGAAGAAAAGTCAGAACATCAGCTCACCTGATCTTTGGAAATGAAAAGTGAAATATCAAGTCAGTGTCTGCTGAGGTCATCATTCGACTGCGTATGCAGTCAAATGATTCAGGAGGTGAAGTGTTAACAGAAGGGTGGGAGGAGAGGAGATGGGGGAGGGAAGGACTCGTGTTTGATCCTCGTCCTCATCAGACACTTGTAATCGTCTTGGAGGAGAGAAGTAGAAAATCCAACTGTGAACAAGAACTGAGATTCTTTTTTTTGTCAACCTCTTGATCTGGATCAGAAAGTGAGACAGTTAGGGTGAGTGGAATATTTTCTTAATTTCCCAATGGGAAGTTCAGAGGGATTAACAGAGTATATATTTTAATCTATCGATCTATTGATCAATGAATCTATCTGTCTATATATCTGTGTTGGTATCATGTTTAGCTACACTAAGACTGACATGCTTTTCTGTCCTCTGTAGGTTTCACCGACACCATCATGATCCAAACAGGGACCTCGTCCCTACTCTCAGCTCATAACCTGTGTCTTTTGGGGACACTTATCTGGTTGGAGACCCAGGGAGCCACGGCCAGTAGTTCTGCTCTGACTCTATCGTCCAATGTCACACTCAAAAATAACACCAAGTGTGGCGGCAGCACCGAATGCAAAACGGGTGTAATCCTGCCAGTGTGGATGCCGGAAAACCCAGCCTTCCCTGAGCGCCTGGCCAGAGCCTCCATTTACTTTTTGGGCCTGGTTTACATGTTTCTGGGCGTCTCCATCATTGCCGACCGCTTCATGGCGTCCATCGAGGTCATTACCTCCCAAGAAAGACAGATCACCATTAAGAAACCCAATGGAGAAAAGTTCACCACGACAGTGCGTGTTTGGAATGAAACTGTGTCCAACCTGACCCTGATGGCCCTTGGCTCTTCTGCCCCAGAAATTCTCCTGTCAGTTGTGGAGGTGTGTGGTCATAACTTTGATGCTGGCGAGCTTGGACCTAACACCATAGTGGGAAGCGCTGCCTTCAACATGTTTGTAATTATCGGTCTGTGCGTGTCCGTTATTCCTGAGGGCCAGACCAGAAAGGTGAAGCACCTGCGAGTGTTTTTTGTCACGGCAGCCTGGAGCATCTTCGCGTACACCTGGCTGTACATCATCCTGGCTGTTACCTCTCCAGGAGTGGTGGAGATATGGGAGGGACTTCTTACGCTCTTTTTCTTTCCCATCTGCGTGGTCTTTGCTTACGTGGCCGATCGCAGGCTTCTCTTCTACAAGTACATGTACAAGCGCTACCGGGCTGGGAAGCACAGAGGAATGATCATTGAAACTGAAGGAGAACCTGAGCCTCAGAAGATTGACCTGGAGATGGATGGCAAAATGTTGGGTTCCTGCAGAGATGTGTTAATGGCTGGAGAGCTGGGGTTGGATCTGAAGGACCTGGATGATGAGGAGGCTCGCAGAGAGGCGTCCAGAATCCTAAAAGAGTTGAAGTTGAAGCATCCAGAGAAGGATCTAGATCAGCTGATGGAAGTTGCGAATTATCAGGTGTTGTCGCAGCAACAGAAGAGCCGAGCCTTTTATCGCTGCCAGGCTACCAGGATCATGACTGGAGCAGGCAACATCCTGAAAAAGCACGCTGCTGATCAGGCCAAAAGAGCTGCTCACCACGAGTTCACCTCCGAGGTCTCAGTCAACGACTACTCTTCCAAAGTTTTCTTCGACCCAGGTTTGTACACCTGTCTAGAGAACTGCGGCAGTGTTGCACTGAATGTCGTACGTCGGGGTGGAGACCAGAATAGCACGGTCTTGGTGGACTACAGGACAGAGGACGGCACTGCCAACGCTGGTTCAGACTACAAGTTCACAGAAGGAACCATTGTGTTCCAACCAGGGGAGACGGAGAAGGAGATACGTATTGACATCATTGATGACGACATTTTTGAGGAAGACGAACATTTCCTGGTCCACCTCAGCAACGTGAGGGTGCTGTCACAGAGAGACAGCTCTGACTTTAGCGAATCAAGTCAAGTTGACCCCCTTGCGAGTCTAGGCCTCCCTTGTACAGCTACCATTACCATCTTTGATGACGACCATGCAGGGATTTTTACCTTTGAGGAACCAGAGGTAACGGTGAGTGAGAGCGTGGGAATGATGGAGGTGAAGGTGGTGCGGACCTCAGGAGCCCGTGGTGTAGTTTTGGTTCCGTACAAAACCATGGAGGGTACAGCAAAAGGTGGCGGAGAGGACTTTGAGGACACACTTGGAGTTCTAGAGTTTGACAACGACGAGATTGTGTAAGTATGACTCCTACAACACACATCTCTGTGGTCAAAATTGGTCAAATTGCAGTTTCAAAAAATCAGTTTTGTTTGGACTTGGTTAGTCCTGTCTTTGGACAAATTCGCTTTGTTAAAAAAAACTTCAAATAAGATATTGCCAGAACAAATTCTTGGTGAAAACTGGTCTCATGAGAATTGATCCTAACATTCATGGAACGTACAAAAACCCCCACATCTGTCTCCACCAGTAGCAGGCCAATGCACATGGGAAATGTAGGCCTCATTGTCCAGAAGTCTCTGAGTGTGAGAGAGATAGTGGCTCCATAGTTTCCAGGTTGCTGTTGTCCACCAATGTCACTGCAGCTCTTGGTGTCAGGCCGATAAACATCACACTGCACTCTTCCTTATAAGGCCATAGGCCTGTATGTAGCACCGGCTCCTGCTCATCGTCGCAGCATCAGGTCATAAAGCGGCCGATTGCTGCTGTCAGAGCCCACCAGTGTTTGCTGCTCATGTCTCCAGATCGGAGAAGAGACAATAAACAGACATCCTGTTTTACCAAAGCTTAACGTCCAATCACATGACTGTGAAACTTCAGGAGCTTTGAACTTCTAACATACCCAACGTGACACCTTCGCAGCTCTTCTTCTGGATGTTTCCTGTTGGTGTAAACCAGGGGTGTCAAACTCAACCTGTTTCAGGGATCACATACAGCCTGGTAACATGTCCAGTGGAACAGAACAATGCAGTCATAACATGTACTAACTGTCTGTCACCCAGACATTTCTCATATTTTCTAAGTCATAGTTTTATTCAGCTGTGACTGACTGACTGCATAAGAGTTTTCTAATCATCCATAATTCATCTGACACAATGAGCAAACACATCGTACCATTAGAACACTAGAGTTATAGTTGCTGGAAATGGGCCTCTGTACTGTACACTATGTAGATATTGTACCAAAAACCAGATATTTACAGCTAGAGCAGTTGAATAGAATAAATTGTAATTTAATTGCTTATTTACCAAATTATCAATATATAAAGTATATTTCCAATGAGATTAAAGTAATCCTTAATGAAAAAAAAACAATGCCTTTCCTTAAAAATAAAGTAACCCCAAACTTTTGAAAGGTAGTGTAATTACTGCTACATAGTTTTTTTTTTTCTCTTTTAAAATTCATAAAGTGGACCAGATCAAACTCCTTGGTGTGCCATTTATGGCCCACGGGCTGTATGTTTGGCCACCCCAGTGTTAAATGTAAACTGTTAGCAGGGTATCACAACAAGATAACAAACTGTTGAAGTGAAAAGTTTTTTTCCCCGCTGTATTTGCTTTCTTTTTTCCATCACCTCCACTCCTTTTTTTCTACTGTTTTTTTTTCTTCAGTAAAGCAATTCAGATCAATATTATTGATGATGAAGAATATGAGAAAAACAAGAACTTCTTCCTGGAGATAGGGGAACCTCAACTACTGGAGATGAGTGAAAGGAAAGGTGCGGGTGTGACTAAGTGTGGTCTAACTCCGCCCACATCACTAACACATTTGCATAACATAAACTAATTAATTAACCTGAAAAAAATCTCCATTAACAGTGAGTTCACGGTGTCGTCAAACTCAAACTCTTCAGGGTTTTTATTCTCATGATAAAATTGACCAGTTGGGGCCAGTATAGCTCAAAATTCACAAAGACAGAGGGTGCAAAACCTAAAAGCAGTAACTTTCTCTATGAAAGACCTAGCCAAACTAGGGTTTGGGGGCCAGATGTGGGACGTTGGACACTTTACTCTGGTCCACTAAGTTATACTTTTTATTATAAAACGTCTGCCTTGTCCTTGCAACAAAGAATGTATTTAATGTCTGAGTGTCAAAGAGACATAGTCTGCTGTGATGTCAGTCTGTGCCTCAGTGTGACATCACCCTGTCTGACAGCGTCACTGTTAATCTGTCGTCATGTTTTCTTCAGTGAGACATCATCCATAAGATGGTGAACATAATCCAGGTTCTGTTGAATACTGGTTCTCCCCTGACTTTGGTGTTGTCATGGTGACTTAACAACTACACTGAAGGAGTTCTGAGAATGTGTTTTTAACTAACAAGCTCACCCGTCCCCTGTTCTCATCCCTTGGTGTCCACAGGAAGTCCCTAACAGTTAAAGTCTTTGACCATGAGGAGTACGATAAGCGCATCAGTTTCTTCGTAGAACTGCAGGAGCCGCTGTGGAGGAAGAGACGACAGTCAGGTCTCTGTCCTCCCACCTGTCTCCACTGGCCTGTCCGCCTTCTCTTAACTGCTATGTCTCTGTTGCTTCCTCACTTTACAGCACCACCTGCTGTAGGAATATTGCATGTGAATTTGGTGCAAAACACAGGTTCTACAAAAGCTTTCTCACTAACTAGAACAGGTGTGGGTCGACTTTTTGACGTGCCAAAAATCGGCCAAGTTATGGAGACTTTTTCTGAATTAGAGCTGAGGTCAATGTAAGAGGTTAAGTTAAAACGTTCAAATTGTCAGATACAGTGAGTGACATAGAGTTCAAGATTAACAGCCTGAACTGCTTCCTGTTTGTTTACCTCCTCGCTTATTTCCCTCCATTTGTCCCCTCTCTTCAGCTGTGTTGCTTCAGGAAGCTGGTAAGCTTCATTTATCCTAATTCACTGTTTCCATATTTAAAAATTTTCATATTTTCAGTAATTTTAATGTTTTTTTCTCACTTTGCTTTAGGTGGATTCACTAAAACAGGTTTGTGATTTTGGGATTCTTATTTTGACCAACAGAACATCTTGTCTTTATTAAAGTTAATGCATCTGTCACTTTTGTTTGTTTGTTTTTTGTAGATAAACATCTTTTTGGTGGTGAGACAATGACATCGTGTCAGTGTTTGTTTTCAAAGTGTTTCTGCCTCTGAAAACAACATACAGTGTGTGTCTAAATGTTCTTGTGTGTCTGTAGTTTTCAGTGATTGTATAACAATACGTGTCGGTAAAGCAGTTTGATTTTAATTAGGAATCTAAAAGTAAAAAAGTTCTGATGGTTTATATCAAGTGTGAGATGAGTGAGTGTTGGCAAAGTGGGAAGTTGTTTGGAGACAGGTGGAACCGTGTGAGTGACCTGGGACAGAGTTTCCCAACTTTTTTTTGAGCCAAGGCACATTTTTCACAACACTCCATAATTTACATTTCAGTTGAGGAGAATGCTGGTCTTGTTCTTTTTCTCCTTTGAGCTTGTGAATTGTTCAGGGGTTTCCCCAGTAAATCATCCTTTTCCATCTCCCCCTGTTCTCTCCATCTTCAACTCTGACTCCATCTACCTCCATGTCCTCCCTCACTGCATCCATCAGTCTCCTCTTTGTCTCCTACCTGGTAGCTCCATCTCTA
The DNA here is from genome assembly GCA_016785265.1 of Paraplagusia blochii. Lineage (NCBI taxonomy): Eukaryota > Metazoa > Chordata > Actinopteri > Pleuronectiformes > Cynoglossidae > Paraplagusia > Paraplagusia blochii. The sequence goes on along the minus strand of JAFBJS010000210.1, from coordinate 259,803 downwards.
GGATCATTCTCTGAACATGTCCAAACCATCTCAATCTGTCTTCTCTAGCTTATTCTCCAAACCTTCCTGTCTGTGTTGTCCCTCTAATCATCTCATTCCTGATCCTGTCCAACCTCGTCTCTCCTAAAGAGAATCTTAGAGAAGACGGCTGGTATACTGGCAGGAATTGAAGAAAAACACTGATCATATGTAACAGCACTTATTCCCTTCGACCATCTAGTAATAGAGTATTTAAAAGCATTTCCTGCCACTGTGAATGACACATAAAAAAAAAAAATTCAATAAATAATCATTTCAGATCAATAATTTTCTGCAGTCTACAACACGTTACTGTGCCATGCCACAGTGGATGGGAATCACTGACTGGGAACATGGTCTTCAACAGTGGTTTGAGACCCAGAGGGGGTCGCCATTGGAAATACAGTTGAAAATTGATGTTAAAAAGAACTTGTTCCCTCCCCTCTTTAGGTCAAGACATCTACAGAAAGGTTCAGGGCAGAGGATGCTCACCGTCCTCTATTGTCAACATCACAGGTTCATCAGTCCAATTGTGAATTGTTCTTTACCTTTATTTACTCATGTACTGATCGTCTTAACCACTGCTGTGTGCAGTAAGTGATGATGAGCTGTTGACAAAGAAAGAGGAAGAGGAGAGGCGGATCGCCGAGCTTGGTCGGCCAACGCTGGGAGAACACGTCAAACTGGAGGTCATCATTGAGGAGTCGTACGAGTTCAAGGTTGGTAGAACACAGTAACATGACTTCCTGCTGTGTGTCTTCATGTATTCATGTCGCTGATGGCACATATCTTCCTTTGGGTGGCACTATTTGACAGTTCTGTCATTGTTTCAGAACACCGTAGACAAACTGATCAAAAAAACCAACCTGGCTCTGGTGGTCGGAACAAATTCCTGGAGGGAACAGTTCCTGGAAGCCATCACAGTCAGCTCAGGTTTGATCCTCAGCCTTGAACCTTTGTTTTTTTTAACTTTGCTGTAAATTTGACCTGAGACTACTCTTCAACAGGTGACGATGATGACGATGATGAGTGTGGTGAGGAGAAGATGCCATCTTGCCTCGACTATGTTATGCACTTCCTTACCGTCTTCTGGAAGATTCTCTTTGCCCTGGTCCCGCCAACCGACATACTGAACGGGTGGGCGTGTTTCGTCGTGTCCATATCTGTCATCGGTCTGCTGACGGCAGTGATCGGTGACCTGGCATCTCACTTTGGCTGCACCATCGGCCTCAAAGACTCAGTCACTGCTGTGGTGTTTGTGGCTCTGGGAACATCGGTACCAGGTGGGGAGTCCAGGAAATAAAAACAATAAACCATAAATATATCGTTCTGGGTAAACCATTAAAATCTTCTTCTTACTCACCCAGACACATTTGCGAGCAAAGTTGCAGCCACCCAGGACCAATATGCTGATGCCTCCATCGGTAACGTGACAGGCAGCAATGCTGTCAACGTCTTCCTGGGCATCGGCGTGGCCTGGTCCATTGCTGCCATCTACCACTCCACCAAAAACCAGCAGTTCAGGGTTGACCCCGGGACACTGGCCTTCTCTGTCACCCTCTTCACCATCTTTGCCTTCATCTGCATCGCAGTGTTGATATACAGGCGCCGGCCTGAGATTGGAGGTGAACTTGGGGGACCGCGCATTCCCAAGATCCTGACCACAAGTCTGTTCTTTGGCCTGTGGCTAATGTACATCATCTTCTCCTCACTGGAGGCTTACTGCCACATCCCCGGCTTCTGAGCCAGAAGGTCTCAGTCAGTCTGGAAAGAACTGAAGGCCAGGTCCAAGGAGTGCTTCAATAGATTAGAGTTTTTGTTTTTTTTTTTCTGAAAGGCCTGAGAATCTCAAAGAAACCAAATCTTTAGAGAAGAACTAATTGATTGAACAAGTTCTTCTGAGTTTCATAGCAACAAATCTAATTATGAGTCCCCTTTTTTATTGAAAGGTGTCAAAAGATTGTATTCAAAGATTAAGAGCCAACCCCACATTTTTGTCATTAAGTCGTACTGCTCTGTTGCTGTGAAGATTGTCGTTTCTTGAAATGCTGGATTGACCATGAACTTCATGACGGCTCTTCCAACGGTGGTTCACAACAATCCCTTAGAACTTTGTCCCTATCTACTGTCCTCCACTCACTGTACCATACAAAGTCAGGGACGGGACAGAACTGTGACACAAATGGGACAGACGCAGAATGTCAGAGGAAGGGAGTGATGATGTCAGAGCCAACAACTGTTGCTGTCAAAGGAAACGACTGATGATGTCAGAGTCAGGGGCTGATGATGTCAGAGTCAACAGCTGATGATCTCAGTCAATGACAGATGATGTCAGAGGAAATGACTGATGATGTCAGAGTCAACGATTGATGATGTCAGAGTCAAAGAGACTTCCTGTATCTTATAGGTTGAGTAACAAAGTTGTAACAGAGGGGTCTGATCAAGGTGTCACGACCTGTTCGTGTGTGTGTGTGTGTGTGTTTGTGTGTGTGTGTGTGTGTGTGTGTGTGTTTATCCATTGGTGGGGTCATGGTCTGAGCTGTGATGTCACTTAACAAAGCAGCGCTGATCATTACACATTAAATAATAAAGAACCACAGGTTCTCCCATTCCCCATTAAACACAGGTTTCAATACTAAAATAAATAAAAAAGAATTTTCACTACAGATTCCTGGTGTCAGAAAAATGATGTATGGTCTCTTGAACAGTCAGAATTTTTTTTTCTCACACTACAGGTAATATAGCTCTGAACTATGCAGTCTTAAGTTCTTAAATATGTTGGGTTCAGCTTAGAGCTAAAAATCTTGACCATACTTTTTCACAAGGCATTATATGCAGATATAGTTTCTTCAGTATGTAATGAGGTTTTGGTTTGTGAGCTGATTAATGACAACAGTCCCATCAACATGGCTTCCTCTGTGGTGTTACTTGAAGTTACTGGGACAGAAGACTTCTGCCTGCAGTCTTCTACACTGAACACATAGATTATATACTGTGGTTTATACAGATGCTGAAATGAGTGGAAATAAAGAATCAATACAGACTAACGACACTAACACTAAAATTGAAGGAAAATTGTATTTGGTGAGTTGGATTACAAGAAACACATATTTAAAATTTTGCTTTATAAATATGTTTTCAGTGGACATGTTGGCTGAGTGTGACACTGTTCAATGACAACACTGTTTTTTTACCTATACTTTTTCTTTCTTTGGTCCCAAATTTTTAGACATGAGTTAATGCTTATCCAACTTTCATCCAAGATATTCCTAAAGCTGATACTAAACCTTTTTTTGACATGAGTGTTGTCACTAATTATTAATCATTAACCGACACCAGTGTAGATCTGCAAACATTGGTTTTGCTTCTTCTTTCCTCATCGCAATCATTCTTCCTTTTAACACATCTGATTGAGCTGAATATCAAAGGAACATAAAAGGCAGACCAAGGGACTTTGAGAAACCATAGACAATATCAAAGAAACTAAGATGAATTGAAAGAGATGACGACACTGAGGCGATAGAAGGTTCTGAAGTGCTGTTAAAACCCAACGAAGAGGAAGACTTTTTTGTAATGACAAATTTAAGAGACCAGATGGGCACAAGAGAAACAGAAAAGTAAAAGGCCAATGAAGAGTGTTCAAGAGCAAGACCACTGAAAACCTAAAGTCCACATCCTTCCATCATTTACCAATAAGTCTGTGAAACCACAAACCACCAAACGTCCAGTTCCACCATGGTCATGACTAGAAACAAGGGGAAGTACAGAAAAATGTACAACCTTCGATCCATCTCCAACGACTCCATAAAATGCCAAACATGCACCCGCAGGCCGTACAAACGAAGATCGCTCTCAGCCAGGGCAAAGAAAAATCGAATGATCCTGCACCAATTAAACCAGGAAGCGCCCACGTGTATAACCGCCAAACGCCATGAGATTAATGTCACGCTCTTCAATCAAGCCATGACATTCATTCACCAAGTCCTGCTGTCGTCGCCGCTCTACACCTTCAACACCGTACAAAAACACGCCAAGAAGTCTTTCCTCTTCATCAAGACCAAATTTAATCTCTGAAAGAATCAGACCACCCTAAACCCATTTGAGGTTTTAAAAATTACCTGATTTTGTCCTTCTGCATCTGCACCGATTGGTGGCGCTGTTGAGGTTTTATCTGCTTTGAAAAAGAAAAGAGTCGTCAAAAGAGTGTATTGATGTTGGCGCTCACTCGATCATGTGACCACCAAATTCCACCAAGTCCAGTGCCCTCTAGCGGAATTACGTTACCGGAGCTACTGCATCTCATCAAAATAAATATGCCCTGTGTAAAACATCACATCATCAGTGTCTTCATTTCACTGAAGTAAAAAAGTTAAAGAAAATATTCTGATTTGCCACAGGCACAGTGTATTTTTCCAATTTTCAAAAGTAATCAATTTACATACAGTTTAGTGTGGGTTAGCGAGGGGAGTGGGGAAGTTTCGGCAACTAGAAATTAAGTTGCTTTATAAAAAAAGTTGTCAAGTTGTCTTACGATAGTCTTCAATCTTGATCTTGATATCTGAGAATCTTCATGGACAAACTAAGTGTGCTTTATCTGGCCGCTCTATCCTAAAGGATACCACCTGAATTTCCTGCTGCTGCCTCTAGGGGTCAGCTTGAAGTGGGCTCAGCACCCACATGAAGACTCACATTCTGGTGCAGTGTGAATGGGTGGCAGTGGTGGAGACTGCTGCTCCCTGAGACATTATGGAGGGAAACCTGAGGGACTCATTCCTTCTTCATTCTCTCGACACTCAAACAAGAGCAACAGTATTTGGGTGAAGTAGTTTTTACTGATCCATAACATAAATAGGACAAAAGATTCACTGTACACATGAGAAAATAAATAGTGTTACAGCAATAAATTAAAATCAATAAGTGAAGCAGTTTCCTTATTTACACAGTTATTTACACTTGCATGAAAGTGTTGTTTCCAGAACTTTCACTTCACATTCTTCACAAGTTCAGTAACAGGTTAAAAAAACAGAATCACAGCTTAGAAAAATATCACACTTCTGTGCCTACGGTCAGTCAGCACAGCAGCTCTCCTCCTCCAGCCCGTCCCAACCAATCACAGACACACAATTAACGTCACGCCAACCGACGACGACTCACTTCATCGTTATCAGCTCAGCTGATGAAGCTCATGCAAAGTGGAGGAGGGAGAGCGGCCCACTGTAACACCTAGACCTCTGCGTCGCCATTTTCGTGTGTGTCTAATTAGAAAAACCACATCTTCACAGACATTAAGCAGAAATCGCAAAGTTAAAAAAAAAAATCTAAACCAAACTCAACAGGACACCAGGGCTACAGGTTCTCCAGCAAGTGGCGCCAGACCAAAAGCTTTCATCTTCCAGCTAAGGGTCCAAAATCACATGCACACACACGCACACAACGAATTACAAGGAAAATAAACAGAAGTAAACATTGGAAACAGCAAAAATGGTGAAAATCATTGTCGTTTTTCCACATGTTCGTGTTCCAGCACGTTCCTTTTTCTGTGACTGTGGCTTGACTTTTGTCCACACAAACACACGAGAACACTCACAGATGCACAAAAAGTTTTTGAGCAAATTAGAAATTATGTGTGTGTGTGTATGTATATATACTGTATATATATACTGTATATATATATAAACTGAGATAGGATGGAGAACTTTGCTTTGATGAGAAGAGGTACTAACTTGACTTATACTACATTTCCTTGCATTGTTGGAGAACCTTTAAACTGGAGGGCAGTTAGCTTCACTCTAGATTAACCATAATCTAATAATAATCAATGTATTAATATCACAGTCAGTTGCAGCTTCAGTTGACAAACAAACAAATTAATATGTTGCCTGTTACCAACTTTATACAAAACACGTGAATTTTACTGGTAACATCACAATGGTGGTGAATCCAGTCCTACCAGAAAGCCCTGATTGTTTAGCAGTTTAATCCAGTCTAAAGACATTTGTTATTAACCTTTCTGCAATTCCAGCAAATTTGAAAAAACCAGGAAGCGTGTTATCAGATTTCCACCATCCAAGGAAAAACTAATAACGATCATACAGATGATACATACCCATCCTAATGCCGTAACTACAGATATTTTAGGACATCCATGGTTTAACCAAACACAAAGGCTAAGGTTAGCTTTAAGGAATTGGTTCATAAACAGGAGTTAGGGATTGAGAAACTGAGCTGCTTCAGTTACTTTAAGTTTCCGCACATCAACAAAGTTAAGGCCACACAACTAAAGACAGACTTAGCATGTAATGTGATACAAACAAATGTGCTCTGCTACGTTCGGCAAGTGCTAAATATTTAGGCTAGCTACCTCCAAAGAAACTAGTGCTTGTTCTTCTGCTGCAGGCTAACTAGTTAAAAACACAGAAAGGGTGTTTACACGGAGGCTGGACTAAAAGCAAGTGTTAACATCGCTAATGTTTAATTATCATCTTTGAAACAGGACCTAAGAAGAGTCGGATGGAGTTGTAGCCACCCGCTAAAGATTCATTTGTACGCCATCAAGTGTGACCAGTGTGGTCGGCCACGGATGGGTGGACGGTCATCGCTCTTAGCACAGTGTTTGGAAACTGTTAGGCTAGTTCACTAAAAAGGACAAAATGTCTGGTCCCATCACAGCACCTGACACGTTTCTTCATCATATAAATAATTCTAACTTAAGAGAAAGATGTTTACCAAATATGATGTACCAAATGACATGTATATTACAAACTGACCTCACAGACTGGCTGCTGACCACACTACAGCTAAGCTTAGCTAACAGTTTCTGCTGTTTTAAGGCTCCACTACACAATAGTAAAAGTACCAAAGAGAAGGAGGGAAGGAAGGAGGGAAGGAAGGAAGGAAAGCAAACTACTTGTCATTGTGATGCACACAACAAAGCTGTTTTTAACCTATCACTCAAATGAACAGTGGGCAACTTTGAGCACCCAAGTGGGCACAATGCCATGCTCATTGGACCTCAGTGGTAACCTGCCAGGTGGTTGATTTGAACCAAGTCAAATCACGTGAGAATTCAATAAATGATTTCAGGCCAAACAGACAGGTATTATGTTCAATGTTAAACAACAGAAGTCTCTAATCTCCTCAGAGAAGACAAACTTAAGAATATTCCAATTTCAGTAGATGTCAAGTAATTTCAGCCAATTCTGTTTTTATTCCATGGGGTAACTGTGTGTCTTCCTACAAGGATGGTAGTACAGATATAATGACAGATACACAGTGTACAGGAGAGTCTGAAAGAGCAAAACAACAAGTGTGAATGATGAAAATTCTAAACAAGAAAATTCAAAGAGAATGGAGATACAACACACGAATCAAAAAATAGACAAAGAAAGTGAACAGTTAAAGAAACAGGTGTTTTCACAGAAACATGGAAAAGGTTGGTGTGACAACAAATGAGGCCGAGGAGAGGGTGAGATGAAGGCAAATAATCTGCCACCCTGAGGTGGGGCAGCAGAGAGAAGAAGAAGACTCAGTGACGTCAACCAGCAGCAAAAACCAGTGTATTTTTAGGCCAAAAAATAGATTCAAGAATCCAGCAGTCCTTTAGCGACCCCTGCTGGAGTATCTGCATACCTAAGGTTAAAAACATGGCGCTGAGGATTGTTTACTGGAGCTCAAAGCAAAGCTAGGCTAACAAAACGAAAGACTAAACACAAGCTGTGTTTTTTTTCTGAGGTTAAAGTTTCTTACTAAACTAAGTCAAAGGGAAAAGTTTGTGAAACACTGAAATGGCATAGTTTGTCTTTCACTCCTTTTCACAAACAAACAAACACACACACATTTCTGACAGTGTGGAGAGTGAAGGGTAGAATGTCCCAGAGGGAGAGCACCGCTCTTCTCTTCTGGGATCTTTAACAAGACTTGGATTAGTTCTGAAAAACGTACACAGACATAAACTTCACGCTGCTTTGTGCCCTTTATCCAGAGATTTCAGGTTGCTAGGGACAGAATCTGGACTGTGGGGAAAATCAAGAAAAGTCCAGTTTATTCCAGGTGTTTGACTGAAGTTTGTTGGATTGTTGGTGAGAAAAATAGTCTGAAGAGTTCCCGGTTGTTGGGCAAATGACTTTGGACTGTGTCTAAGATCCAGGCGATGCTTTGAAAAAAAAAATCATGCAGCAAAGGCAGGTTAATAAATGAAAAGTTAGTGGATCAACCTGGAGAGAGAGCAGTTCAAAGTGGATGTTCATGCAAACGCAAGTAGAGGATTTGGTGAAAAGTGGTTTGAAATCTGCTGTAAAGATGGAGGAGTGTGGCGGAGATCCAGTTGAAACCTCAGTCTCTGGCAGTCAGGGAAAAGTCCTGGAAATATTGACCGACCGACAGAAAAACTAAAGGGGAAAAGAAGACAGCGAAAGCTTCTACCGTACTGGAGCCGGGGTGAATGATCTAACTCTCTCACTCTGACGCCAGCGGAGGCGATATCTAAAGACCAATCAGAAGTGTTGACCAATCTTTCTACTCTGAACCTGCGAACGTTTTATGGCTGAACCACGATCTGCGATGATTTAGCGAAAGCTGAGGCAGAAAGAAAGATAAACAGCAACCTCTAGCGTTACAGAGAACAGTACAAAAGAAAAGGATTGGCTTTGTGGTACTGTACAGCGACCTCCTGTGGAATAGGTGGTTATGTGCAGGACTGCATGTTGGCGCTCGGCGCCAGTGTCAATGGTCAGGGTCAAGTCTTTCAGCACTGAGAGAGGGTGGAGCTAATGGTGGTCAGTCTCCGTGGGAAGACAATCAGTCAAGAGTTCTAAGTCTTGTCCAAACACTGAATTAGCTCCACCCACTCTCTGGCGTCACCAACAGCTACTGGCGGACCTCGTTGGCGATCAGACTGTCCTCCCCTGACTGGAAATCCGCCTCATTGATGCTGTTTCCTCCGTTCATCATGTCCTCATCCTGCGACGAGCCACGATCTTCTTCTCCACCACTGCCACCGTCCTGCAGCACCTGAGCGATGTACATCTGCTGCTGCTGCTGGGACACAACAGAAACAGTGGTCAGGAGGTGTCAAAACCAGGAGACCCCAGACACCTGGAACCTTAACTCTGACTCAGCCACAGTACTTACCTGAGACTTGGTGGTGGGTGAAGATGAGGGACGAGCTGGACGTCCATTTTCTACCGCGTCCACATCGGTGTCCTTGGTATCAATCTGCCGTCAAACAAAGACCAATTAGAGACTGGTCTTAAGACACCCTTAGAACCTGGGGCGAGATGGTTCTTACCTTGTAGTTATGCGCACTAAGATACTTGAAGTGTCCAAAACAGACGTGGGACAGACAGACCACGATGGTGACGACGAGCACCACCAGTGTGAACATGGATGTCGGAGTCTTGAAACCTGTCACATCAGCAGAAAGGAGACATCAAGGTGGTTTTAGATTTCATGAACCATCTCTAGGATCATTCTTCTAACAACATATCCACTGTTGTTTCTACATTTTAGAAGATTTGTGATGAGACACATTGTTAATCCCTCACAGTGATTTTGGCACAGGTTTAGTTCTGCAGGTGCAGAGTGTAAATGGGAACTAAGAGCTAACACCAGATGTGTGATGTGCTTATGTCGTGCTGCTGACTCACCCGTGCGGACGGTGGAGAAGAAAAGCAGCCAGAAGAGGCAGAGGATGGGGGCGGCCACCACCTGGGTGACGGCACTAGAGTGGATCTTCTTGTCCAGTTTGGACGGCAGGTAGGCGTAGTACATGTTGTACCGATCCACCAGGTGTTTCAACAGCATGTACATCAAACCTGCAACACGTCAGGTTTCATTGAGTCATTCAAAGTTATTCAACTGACAGACATATTTTATGAAGATACTGAGGATCTTTGTGTAGAAGCTTAAGAGCGTTCTAGTGTAGAAGGTGCTGAGTGTGTCAGTGGTATAGTGGAAGTAGGCGGGGAACTCACCAAAAGGGACAATGATTGGACAGGTGATGCTGTATGCCATCACCACCGTGAAGACGTTCATCATCCAGGCGTAAGCTGCTCCGAACTGGAACTCGTAGGCCTGGTGCTGCGGAGGCAATTTTCAACGATAGATAGATTAGAAAGTTATGTAGTTACATAAGATAAATCAATAGATCGATAGGTAGACAGATAAATGGACAGTTAATAGGTAGATGGACATATCTCATGATGGTGAACGTGACAACCACAGTGTGTGAAATTACCCTCTTAACATTCCGGCGGTCAGCAGCAGATCGAGCCAGACACAACCGGATCATGTACATGAGTAGACCAGGGATCCTCAGCAGGTCCATAGCGTTACCAATAAAAGCGGAGGCAATGACGTAGTTGACAAAAAATGCACCGTTATCTGGCAAAAAGACACACCTGTGAAAAAGACACAGTGTGTTTTTTAACTAAACAATAAAACTCAGAAACCTGTGAGCACGTGATAGAGCACTCACTCAAATCTGACCGTGCCACCGTCAAGGAACTTCTTGTCAAAGAGCCAGCGAAAAAAAACATCCAGACTATGAAAAAATGTAAAAAGGAGTTAGTGTGAGATAGAAGATCCCAGTGGTCTATAAACTGACGTTATCTTCTCACCTGCTCAGGCCCAGAGATGGAAGCAGCAGTACCATGAAGATCAAGAAGGTGTAACACTTGTGCATCGTAGTCCTGTTTTCTCCAGATCTGCAGGGGGCGCACCACGTATCACAGAAAGAAACAGATGGCACTGATTGGTACGTATTGGACTCACATTTGTGTTTTAATGTTGAGGCTGGTGTTTTTGATCATGATTAAGAGAAAAAAACAGACTTGTACCTCGTCCAATGAGCCTCGAAGAAAGCCGAGTAGTAGACGATGGTCGGCAACAGAGCCGAGAAGGCCCAGAGCAGAAGTGTTGGGAAGAACTGAGTCACGATGGGGTTCTGTAGAAGAGAGGCAGCGTCAAAGGAAGAACACAGAAACAGGGATGGTGTGTTTAAGGAAATCCGCAGTGAGACGGGAGTCAACCACTAGACCACCTCAGTCCAGGCTGCACTCACGTTCAGATACTCCACAGGTTTGGTGACGTTGAACTTGTCCATGGTGGAAATAATGATGGCTGGTGTGGTGAGGAAAAAAAGGAGGATGAAGAGAATGCAGTTGATGATGAAGCAGCGGATCCACCATCTGACACCACCCAGAGACAGGTGCTCCCTGAAGAGACAGGTCAGAAAGGCAAGGAGAGAAAAAGGAAAGGACCAGGGATCAGTGTGGACCTGCGAAGTAGCATCGTCACGTTTATTTTATCATTCAACGTGCAAGTGAAGAGCTATATGAGCATGATGGGTAGGTTTATCCGGAATAGCCTATAGTACTATATAAATACCTATGACATCACATATTTATAATAACAATGATGATAATACTGTAACTTGATGAGACCAGCATGTGTACACTCGGAAAGTCTGCACTATAAACAACACATGGTGGCCATAAAAACCTGCGATGCCCTAAATCTGCAGAAAATTAATCCCGATACACCCGGGGATAACTGTACTTGTCACTGTGACGCAACAAAGTTTTTTTGTTTTACCCATCATTAAAACCAGCAGGGGGAGCAGTGTTTAGGAGGAGTTCAATGATCACAGAAACTTAGTATCTCAGCAGCTGATGGATTCAAACCTGAAATCTTCCCAGTTCCACTATCAAGCCACCACTGCTCCGGATGTTAAAGACAACGCAGATGGGACTCGAATTCCCAGCTCAAGAAGACTGACGGACAGACTCACCAGCGTACGTTCTGAGGGTCTGGTGCGTACGATACACTCCAGCTGTTGACATGGAGGACTTCGCTGAACTGAGAGGAGCCGGGCTCCAGACGACAGCGACAACCCTGGACCTGGCAGGCATTGAAGTCCTTTAGGATGCTGGAAAATTAGAGGAGAAAAATAGTGACTATTGTGAGTTTTATCTCATAAATGTGTTCTTGGTCAGGCCAGGCTTACATGGCAGTCATGGCCTCGTTCTGGAAGGTGACAAACGCCATTCCCAGAGGTTTTGTGTGAACCTTCTCCTTCTCCTTCCTGTACTCCTCTTTTAGCTTGGCCTCCCTCTTGGTGTAGTAGCTCACTGCCTCCTCCTACAGACAGTTATCACATATAGCCACAGATGAGTTATGTTGTAGACTTTACATCTGATGGGTTGGTGCGGCTTCAGTTAAATATACAACAAACAGAAAATTTAAATGTACGCTGTTTCGAAGCGACTGGTCATTTTCTACCAAGCACATGTGGGTCAGTATCAGCCGTTACTGCAGACTGGTATTAGCATGCCTTCATTTAAAGATTACTTCATTTTCCAAATAGAACATCTTTTACACTTCTTGGTAAGATTAGATTAGAGATTGAATTAGATTGCACTTTAATCTTTGGGGATTTCCCTTCAGGAAATGAAGGCTCCAGCAGCAGAACAGGACCAAGGCAGCAGTAAAAGCTCATAAAAGATGAGCAGCAGCAATGAGGGACCAGATCAGTGGATATTAGTGATTAGTAGGTTAGTAAAAGATAGATAGGTTAATGTTAGTGTAAGTAGATTAGTGGGTGATTAGCAGTTCTCAATTATAGTCTGTAATTACATTTCACTACACTAATGTTACATACACATGCATATCCACACATATCCATACACATCATGCATACAAATGTGTGTAAACAAACATGTTATATACACACGCAAGAGAAATAGGCATACACACATATACATATACACGTGTATATTGTGTTGTATTTTTACATAGCTGTTATCATTAGGAGTTACTCTATAAGCAGAAATAATATAATTATATATATTAGTAATATGTTTATACAATATAATAACTGTGTATATAGATTTATATATACATTATGATGGCATATATATTTATATGTACAAATCCACGTGCTTCTCCATGTAGCAGAGTCTAAAAACATCATGTTTTCATTAGTTTTGAATTAAAAAAAAAACAACTTAAAAAATAAGAATATATTTTGGAATGAAGTAACTTAGTAAAACTGTTGTACACTTTTTCACCGTACTGATACCATGACCTATGGACCACAGGTCCCAAGACCAAGGTTTGGAGACCATTGGTGCAGCATATTAGCTATTGTTATTATTTAGAAAAAATACCCCATTTTAGGAAACTGAACATGTGCATTAATGGCAACCTCTTTACACTAGACTCCCAGGCTGTGTTAAAGACATTACCTCCTCACAGCCTGTAATGGCACAGCAGCAGAGATGTCCACAGGGTTTAGGGTTGATCATGGTTGGAACGTGTTCCTTCGCCATCAGGTCAGTGAAAAACTTTTTACTGCGCTCTGTCTTCTTTCTGTGAACAAAGCAGTGAACAACAGTTACTGATCTGGGTATGTGGGTAGAGTGATGGTCGCCACAGCATTGTGTCAACGCTATAAACGGAAGGAGATTTGTCAGAGTAGCCTACAGCCTGTGACCCTGACCAGGAACGAGTGTTCACCTTTCAGCATTCAGAGCCATCAGTTTGGCCACATTGTAACAGATACGAGCCTCCAACACAGTGCAGTTCTCATATGCCTGTCTGTAAATGTAACAAACAGATGACATCAGCACAAAGAGGTGAAAAACAAAACACAACACAACAACAACTACTACTATTTACTCACTCAAAGTGCTGTTTGATCTGTGTCTCCTCAGCATATTTGGAGATGCCATTAATAAATAAAGTGCGTTTCACCTGAATGACAAAGAAAAGATTTCACTAAACAGTCTACAGGATTTGGAATATTTTATTAGTTTAAAGATAAACCGTTAATGAAAGAGAGAACAGTGGAATGGTGAGGTTACAAGGAGCAGAGGTGGAGAAGGAGCAGGAGTTGAGATAGAAGAGAGCCAGCTAAGGTGAAGGAAGAGGTTTACAGGAGATGTGACCAGTTGTGAGACCAGCCATGGTGGATGGATTAGACACACTAGGAATAGGTAGAAGACAGGAGACAGAGCTGGAGGTGGATGAGTTGATATGAATATGATATGTTGATATGAGCAGAAGATGCTAAGATTCTCTTTAGGAGAGACAAGGATGGACATGATCAGTACTGAGATGATTAGAGGGACAACACAGACAGGAAGGTTTGGAGAAAAAGCTAGAGAAGACAGATTGAGATGGTTTGGACATGTTCAGAGGAGGGACAGTGGATACATTTGTACAAGAATGATCCAAAAGATGGAGCTAGCAGGTAGGAGACAAAGAGAAGATTGGTGGATGCCGTGAGGGAGGACATGGAGGTAGTTGGAGTCAGAGTAGAAGATGGAGAGAACAGGCGGAGATTCAAAATGATGATTCGTTGTGGCAACCCCAAAGAAGGGACAAGACGAAAGGAAAAGAAGAAGAATCTGTTCTTTACCAGATCGTCCTCCTTGTAGTGCATCTTAGATGTGTGTCTTCTCATGCTGTAGACAGTCAGGAGCAGATACATGAAGGCAAAGGTCGTATGGAGCCACAGGAGGTTTGTCCTGAAAAGAACAACAACCTTCATTAATAATTCCTACGGCATCTGATGTTGATAACCCAGGATAACACAGCTATGTGGGACATGCAACTAGTGTTTCAACATCTCCTTGTTTTGTGCCATGTTCAGGTTTATCCTGGTTTATCCCAAACCAAGCTGACTTAGGATAACTGGCTCCAGTTCTTCTAGTCAATTTATTCAAGTAAACTAGGTTTTAAGAGATAGGTAAATCTAAGGTAAATCTATAGTAAATCTATGGCTTGTTACAGTTCTACAGCTACCATGGTATATTTAATGGTATTTGTGCAACGCATGACCAAGCAAATACATCTAATCTCTGGTTGGCTCTTATTGGATCACATGATGATACTGTGGTGAAGACTCACTCAGACTTCAGGTTGGCTATCGTGGTGCGTCCAAAGCTGTAGGCATTGTTCTCTGAAAGAGAGATGAGAGGATATGAATTAAAAATATGAGGTTTATTTTTTAACTTTGGGTACAACAAGGGAAGTCCGATAATAGCGGTTGAATGACCGTCCCAATATTGGAATAACTACGTGATATTGGTTGGATCAATATATTTTTCCTTCAATGATGAAAATCCAAAAACACATGTCTGGGGTTTGCCTAACTAACTGGACAATAACGGCAGCAGTTTATATTGGACATCCATTTAAACAACTCAAATAAAAACATATTCTAACATGTAACTCCATGGAGAAAAATTGTGATTTCACATGACAGGTACAAATTCAAAGGCCATTTAGAAAGTTTGATAATTTAGTTTTAACCAGCTGGTGTTACTGAATATACCTGTGTTTTTGGTCGGTAAAAAACACATATTTTCTCCATGGTGGTTGGTACAAAGGAAATGTTATCACTACGTCAGAGTCTTTTGTTTGTTGAAGGTTCTAAGACTGGTTCTTGTGAAAGGGGACCATCACATAATGTGTTACTCCAACCTCACATTTTTCTGCACGGCACCACACAGGTTTCCTGAAACAATAGTCAAACATTTCTAGAACAACGCCTACTAGTGGCCATTAACATCTGCAATGGTACTGAATACACAAGACCTCGTCACAGATCTAGGATCTGTGGACCTGCAGAGTTCTTGGGCGTTTCATCTGGTATCACCAACCACAGTGACATCACAGACTACAGGAGTGACATCACAGACTACAGGAGTGACATCACTGGCTACATCATCACAGGCCCTGCACTTCTGTTTTACCTTCTTTGGACGGCGGACCCGTCCTTACGGCTTCTGGGCTGAAGAACACTGAGTCTGCACTGATAATTCTGACTACATTTAATGACAAAGAGGGCGAGAACATGGTGAGGAGAGGTGACCGCCCCGGTCAGGTGACTCAGGTCAGCAACCCCCTGACTTATACAGGTCCATGCTGTGTCCGTTCTTACCCAGCAGGTCTCCGGAGAAGTTAACGGGGAGTACGATGCCGACGGACAAGACGCCCACAACAACAAGCAGACCGATGATGTGACGCTGGAAGGACAGGTAGTGAACGGCGTCCTCGCCACATTTCTCCCTGATCTCCTCATCTCTGCGGGAGGACGCAGAGATCAGCAGTGTTATCAGCATTTTTAATGCAAACTAATGAGATTTCCAAACTTTTGACTGAGAAAAGCAAAACTGCATGTAACTGCTTTCAAAATTACATCACATTTTCTCATGTTTAGTAAGTAAGTAAGTAAGTAAGTTTATATTTATATTTTTAAGACAAGAAAAAACTATGATAAAAGAGTGTAAAATGTGAGTGTATATTTAATATAAAACGAAAAAAAAAAATTAAATAATAATAAAATATTAAAAATGAAAAAAGGCCAATATTCCTCTTATAGCCAATTTATTATATGGAGATAAATGTGAGCGTATATTTAATATTAAATCAATTTAATTAAATAATAATTATATTTTTAAAAAATGGCAAAGAAATTAAATGGTCAACCCTGTTAGGCCTATATGACTGTTAGGCCTATATGACTATATGGGTAATTTAATGTAATATTTGTAGGTAAAATACTCACTTTATTCTGAAGATGGCCGTCAGCCACGAGCAAAATCCCTGTATATATATAAAAAAAGGTTACGTCCAAAGTCTTATTTACACACACACATTTGGACACACACACACACACACACTTACATTGTCTCTCTGCTCAAAATCAACCGAACTGGACACAGATGTTAGGCGTTCATAGCGATCAGGTGTCTCTGAATGCATCGCCGAAGCAACGCTGCAGAGACAGACACAGAGAAAGAAGTCAGTTTCCTGTTAGATGCTGGCATGTAGTCGTCTGACCTCTAACAACAACCTGAACTGATCCAAACACAAACAGAAGGTAAAAGGGAAATCCAAACCTGAGTTGGTACACTTACTAAAAAGCCAATAAGAACTTGTTATCAAGTGATAAAGATTGGAATAAGAATTCTAAATTTAAAAAGTTTTAGATCTTTAGAAAATGCACCAACTCTTCTCTGAAATTTAAGTGATATTTCTTTTATTCTTTGGTCACATCACGGGAGTCTAACACAACCCTAACACTAAAACCAGTGAAGGACGATAGAACTGATCTGAGCAGCATCACATCCACACTGTGGAGTAACATGAACTAAAACATCACAAACTCCCTGTTTTTTGCCATTACCTTTTAACTGGTTCATAATTATCTCTGTCTCGTCTGCGGCTGTTTCACATTCACATTCACATAAAACAAGTGCATTAGCATTAGCAACACCTGTTAGCACAGAACCTGTATTTTCTACTGTTTTGATTAGAGAAATGGTAGTGGTTTTTAATCTGTGGTTTTGGACATTTTGGTCACCACATGTTAAACAATTCACACCAAACCAGATACACACAACAGAGCAGGAAAACAGCGCCACCTCAGGGTGTGAGATTGATAGTAGCTGTGTCACGACATGGTTATGGTAACATTTAGACACATTAAAAATCCTGACATTATTTTGTTCCTGTCACTATTTTAACTGATAATAGTAATAGTAATAATAATAATAATCATTATTATTTTATTTTATTATTAAATATTTAACAGCAAATATGCCATTCCCTGGAGGCACCAAGCTCGGGTTTTTTTGCTTATCTTTAGCACTTTCTGTGCTGGCTATAAACTCCTAACTTCTAGCCATTACAAGGTTAACCTTTAGGTTCTCAGCTGCTTTGGTCCATTCAGATATGTCTGCTGTACTTACAGACAAAACTAAAGTATTCTTCTTTTATTGTTTGTTTGATGAATCAGTCTGTATAATCTCACTAATCTTTCACTTTACTGAAGTTAGTAACTCTAACTAATCTAACTAGTCTATCCATAAGGATTTAATGTCCATCCCTGGTTACCTCCTATCTTACACATATCTTTTTTAGTAAAGCTGATCATATAATATTACACAGTCAGTAAAAGCGAACCACACAGGATAAAAAAAAACAAGGTTTAGTTAGTGCAAGGAATAAAAGAGAGAAAGCTGTGAAATAAAAGAACTCCTTAGAGAGTAAACCAGAAACATACTCTTCGTCCTCCTCCTCATCGGTGAAACAACTCCCCAGTCTTAACAACAAAAAAAAAGAAAAAAAAACATCTCCAGTGAGAGAGAAGTGACATCACAACTATTTTTCTAACCTGCCCGCCAAACTTGGCCAAATGATATAACTAGGGTAGTTTACTACCTAGACATTTCTCCTTCAAACTCCAATTGAAAATGAGTCACAGAGCCTCAAATATAACACAAAGAAAAGGGATGACATTAACTCTTGCTGATGTTGTTGACACAATTAAAATTTTACTAACAATTCATATTATCATCAGGATTCAAATTGTGTTTCCCTGCAATGTTCCTGTTTTCCCTATAGGCGGCATGGAGACAGTGTATTCCACCAAAGGGGGATCTTCAGAGCATGACTTCTACTCCACTTCCAATGCCTACCTAGCTAACCATTAAAACAACTCAGGTTTTTCTTTTCTAAAAACAGACATATCAAACCAAAGATTCCCAATCCTCATTCTCTGAAGGAGTATTATGTGACCTACCTGTCAGCGTCAGTGACCAATGCCAGGCGACCATAATCCCACGCAACTTTCCTCAGGATGGAGAAGACAAAGAGCAGCACCTGAAGAAGAAGTGACACAGATTAGAAAAGCCAGGTCAAAGATGTTTAATCCACAAGAAGACATTCTTTATCCATTCACCAACGCTAGGTCATGGAAGTAACAGTTAGAGCAGGGATACCCAGACTTCACTCCCTAGACACTTGCTCCAGCTATTCCCGAGGCGTTCCCAGGCCAGCCGAGCAACATAGTCACTTCATTGTGTCCTGGGTCATCCTCTGAGCGTCCTCCCAGTGACACAGGACCTCAGCAACTCCCAAAGGAGGAGTCTGGGAGCCATACAATATAAATGCCCAAGCCACCTCAACTGACTCCTCTGAAGGTGCAGGAGCAGTGGCTCTACTCCAAGAGTGAGAGAGCTCCTCACCCCATCTCTAAGGGAGTGCCCTGCCATCCTACGGAGAAATCAAATTTCAACCACTTGTATCTGGGATCACGTTCTTTCAGTCAAAGCTCACAACCACAGACATGAGAACGTGATGGAGAATTCTGCTGAGTCATCCTATGATTGGACACCAACTTTTGGACACATATTTACCAGCAAGGCGCATATTTCTGCGGACTAATCTTAAGCAAAGATGACTTAGCACAGTTTTGCGTCACTAGGTATGTTTCTGCTCAACTAGCTGAGAACTCCCTGGAATAAATCTGCTGACTCAGCTTAGTGCTGAAAATTTTTTTTGACCCAACACAAGAAGCATGGTCCATTTCCCAGTGACTATGACTCAGCAGATTTTTCTCCTCGGCCCAGGCGACACACTTTGATCCTCAGAAAGGTTCTAACGATTTGGTCTGACATTGAGCCTGGTTCTGCTGACTCATGTGGGCATCAAGCACAGTTGTGCTAACTTGACTGAGCACCATGTAGGGTCTGATCACTCAGTCACAGCTCCATTTACTTACTGACTCATTCAATCGATGAGCGTGAGTCGACCAAATCTGTTGACTCAGCTAAATCTCCGACACCGTCTCCTGTGGGCTCTGAATAGGAAAATTACGCAAATCCCCAGAGGGTTCTGCTGACTTACCAGGAAGCACATGAAGTCAAGGGCGAGCACCGTGGGGATTCCTCCAAAGGGCAGCCCCTGGAGCACAGTGCTGCGAATCCTCGCTGAGTAACAGTATTCTAACTCGCTGTTAGACGAGCAGTTCTGACCGCTGCAAGCCCGAAATGCCATTCCGAACATGGTTGCTTTCACATTCTCCCTAAAGACAAGAAAAAATTTGGTCACTCAAAGACATATATTTTTTTTATATTTCCATGAATCCCATAGAGGGACAAACACATATGTTTTCCCTTTTCAGTAATGTAGTTGTTTTTTATAAGGAGACAAACTCTAGTTTTGCATAAATAAATAATTGAAGCAGGAACAACCAAAGCTAAATACTTATTATACGCAGGTGAGGAATTAATTATAAAATGAACTACCACTAAAACACATGAGTATTATTTGTTTGTTATTCTGTCTTCTGTCTTATCTGTAACACGTTCTGTCCTATTCAATATAAATCTTTATTTCACAGACTAACAAAACAAACAACAAAAATAATGTGCTGTAAAGGCCTTTAAATCTGGCCCAACAAACTTTCACCTTTACCTGCAATGCCCAATTTAACCAATAGATGGCGTAAAAAATAACATTTTAACATTAACACCATATGAAATTTTACATGCAATTTTTCACCCAACCCCCTGGACAAATATTAGGCCCCACTGTGACAAGCAGGACAAGAATGTCAAGATAGATAATATAGTAGATAATATTAATAGATTTCTGCCCACAATTGGCCCCTGCACCTTAGTTTGACATGTACAAACTGTTCACTACAGAAAATGGTGTAAAAAACAGTGAATAAAAAAAAGAAAAGCAGAATTATATTCTGTTGGCTTGTACTTCAGGCACTGACTACATATCCCAGCATGCACAGCAGTAGTGGTCGGGTGACAGCCTTCCTCTCTGCTCTGTCACCCAATGATCTTGTTGCCACAGCAACATGGACTACAGCTCCTGACCTAGTTTTAACGCCTGAACGAGCGTTTGTCGCAAAACACAAGTGGAAGCGTTGCATCTGATGACACAGGATCACATGTTCGACTGGGGACAGAGACAAAGACGAGGGACAACATCCGACTCCTGCCCATACGGACGTGTCTGTGTGTCTTCGGTTAGATGAAACAGCGTCTGAGGCCTGAGAAGCCACTGATGAGCTGGGACACTGACAACATCATCCAGAAGCTCCTTCTGAGGGTTCTGCAAGATGTTCTACAGCATCTTTGTTCTGATGAGGTTTTCACCAGATGAACAGAGAGAGATTGACGGGAAAAAAGTCTTGGTATTAATCAACCACGTGAGAGGTTTACATGTACTGACAGCTACTTTAATCCTACTTCCTCTTTAGCGCCACCAACAGACTGTTCAGAAAGACATTAAGTTCTTCTGCAGGAGCCTGTTGGTACTGGAACACATGAATATAATTCTATTCATTTATGCCCATTTTTCCTTCATGACTCACAGCTATTTCTGAACAGACAGAGACATTTTTTACCACTTCTAATATCAACAAAATTGTTAAAAACACTTTATTCATCATCAGTTCATTGATGCCTAATGACAGATGATCAAGATCAGGGCGTCAAACTCATTCAATTCCTGGGGCTGCAGTAGTAGTAATTAGATGTCATGATGTAATTACTGATCAATAACAATTAGTCCACTTTTTTACATCTTTTTTCATGCAAGGACGTTTAAGTATATCAGATTAATCTGAAATATAAATGTGTGCATAATTTTCACAACAATTCCTGAACATGATATCACTTTTTCTTCAAGTGCACCAAATTGAAACCACACACAGGCCACTTTAGACCATGGGCCGTATGATAAACACCACTATTCAGAAAGAGGATCAGGACGAGAAGGAATTGAGATGAGAAGCTAAAAATATGGAATATTAAACAGTCACAGAGCCGGATATCAGGGAAAAATCCCATGAATAAAATATTGAATTTAAGAATAACCAGAACTCTAGAACTGAAGCCTAATGACAAAGGCTTCAAGATTAGAAACAGATACCAAGGATTGTTTGATCAATTTACTGCTACAGAACAACAGATAAGAACTACAGTTGGTCACGAGAATGGTTTTCCTAAAAAAAAAAAAAAAACAGGACATTTTGTACATTTTTTTAAATAGAAATGTATGTAACTACTGATAACAGAGTTGAGAACTTATATCTGTGTGTCAGCATGTTTGGTTGACAGGGTGGGAGGTTCATGGGGGAGAAGGGGAGGTGCAGGGGAGACGCAGATAAAACAGCAACTAACATAAACTGTGTGTTCAACCTCAGCTGAAGAGACACTGAAGAGTTTCTCTGTGATCTGCAGCTGTAACTGGACATTACAATGGTCACAGCTCAGAGAGCGCCCTCTGCTGCCAAAATAGACTGACTTATTAAAGAGATATTTGACACTGAAGTCTCAAATGACGCCCTTTAACCTAATGATCCATAGAGGAGATACACAAATAAATGAGAATTATAGAAGAAAGTGAGACCTGATCCAAAACCAAACGTGTTTTAACTGATGTCACACAGCTGAAGGGTAGGAAAAAAATATCACATTGCTAACTTCTCAAAAGATGCAGCCAAAGATTGGACAAATCAAACTAAGAGGGATGAACGGAAATGATAAAACAGAAAAAAAATAGAAAAAGTTAAAAAAAAGGAATAAGATAAGAAACAGCTCAGTTTGTCAAATCAACATAGATAAGTCCAGTGATGAACACAATATGTGGAATAACTATAGACTGGATTTAAAACAAACTTTTTTGGAACACAAAACAGCTGAGAACAATTTTTGGGTTGAGTCTATTTGACCAGAATAAGTCAGTGGACACCGATGTTTGAAAACCTTAGGAATGAAGAATAAGAAATAAGAATAATAAACATAAACACAGCAAAAAGTCAACCTTATTTCTAATGTTTTTTGGCTTGGCAAAGATTTAGCTTTTACTTTGAAACATTAAACTAGTCAAACATAGGTATCTTTGCATATATTTTTCCACTAATTAAAATAAATCCAGCTCTTCAGAAAGCAGTTTGTGTGAATCCTTAGTCAAACAACGGAAAACATTCTAGTGTTTTAGCAGCAAAAGGTTTTTATCCTAACCAAACCTGTCTGAACAACAGATGACCTAAGTATTCAAAATTACATTTATGTACACGCATATTTGTATATCATTCTCATGTGTGACTTCAAACATGCTGAATATTTCATTTAACAACCTATGGAAACATAAATATTAACCTGTGATTATCTTAGAAGTGAATGGAAAATAATGGAGTGTTTATACCTGGCGCTCGGCCCTGTTTACACACAAAACAATTCTACGAAGTCCAGTATCAATTGCAGTGGACTCCCCTGGTCTAACAGTCTGAGGATCCCTAGTCTGAAAGACATCTGCTCTGATGTTCTGAACCAGGGGTCGTGGAATGGGTTTAAGACCAGAGACCCAGACACTGAAAAAAACTGATGGCATTCTGGCTCTAATTTATTTGGCTCTATGGTAATATGTCTTTATTGGTGTTGGGAAATAGGAAAATAACATTTGTTATATAGTCCAGATTTCTGAGACTATATATATATACATATATATATGAGACTATTTTCCAAATGATTCTTTATGAATATAAAAAATAACCACACTGCTTTGATACATATGTGTGTCCAAAGTCTTGCTTTACAAAGAAGACTAAAGGAGATAAACCCTAAAGACACTGATAACTGAGAGTAAACCCCCAACCCCCAAAAAACCAACTCACTTTTAGAACAGTAAATGCAACATCTTTGGTTCATGCTGTGTCACTTCTCGATTAGACCAGAAAATTGACCCTCATTTTCACACATTTTGTCAAATAATTCAGTAACTGAACAAGGAGCAATATAATCACAAATTATTTCTGTTAAAATACCGATTTAAACGACTTGCTTTGTCATCGATTCGCTTAATTCCAACACTTGATCATTGTGTCCTTAGCTGTAAAATCTTGGATACTGTGTCATTGCCAGTGATGACGCTGAACCAGAGCTGACAGCGTCACCGCTGCACTGAGCTGCGGCTCTGCTGCACCTGCAGTCCGGCCTCGGGCCGCCGCACCTGCCGCAGCAAACACAGAGTCCGCGATGGCGGAGGGACCGTGACACAGACAGAGATACAGACAGACAGGCCGGTGTGTCGCACACATTATATAACCCCCATCACCACTAGCAACACCAGCAGCAGCACCAACACCGCCGCCGCCACCGCCGGTACCTCCAGTCGGGATGGATGTCGACCGGCAGCGGCCTGTACGCCGCGCAGCTCTAACAAAGCAGCACAGAACAGACCGACTAATCAATAAACCCAATTAGAATAAAGCCGGGACCTGCCTTCACTCCTCCTCCTCCTCCTCCTGCTCCACCGCCACCGCCCCAGCTCCGGTACAGCAGCCTCCGCTTCACCGCAGACACCGCCGAGTCTCACACCGTCAGTGTCGCAGCGTCGTGCCGCCTGCGATCCATCGCCGCCGGGGCCATCCAGAATCAGAGTGACTGCCGTGCAAGGTACCGCCGCAGGAACGTATCCTTCCGCTGCCGATGCCGCTACGGCTGCTGATGATGCTCCGCCCTGTGTCCGCGGCAAAATGGAGGCGGTGTCTGTCCAGAATTAGAAAGAAGATGAGGATTAAGAGAAAGCCGACAGGGGGCGCCAAAACGCATACTTACAGAGAACAATATGTACTTGTGTCAAAAGTGGCTACAGAGTTGACGTCAAATGCTGGGCCCAAAGGAAAAATTATATTTGATTTATAAATATATTACTACTGTATATTATGTTGGGGTTATGCTGTATTGTTTCTGTTTTTCCACAAGTTTAAAAATCTTGGACCGACTTGTATTTCTTTAATGTCGACTTTACATTTGAGCTTAAATTTATTTATTTATATTTCATTCCACACCATATTTAAGGCAATATATAAGGTATTTTTTATCATTTTGTTATGTTATTAAGTCCCTCTTCTTGTCCATTATTGTGTCTCAGGGGCAGCAGTCTCCTCAACTGACACCTAAATCGCACTGCATCACACTATGGTGATAGAAACAACTTGGAGAATGATGACACAGACGAAATAATTTCACAAAAACAAAGTTTAATATATTTCGTAAAGGAAGGTAGAGACAAAAGATCATTATTACCACACTGTAAGACAAAGTTAGGACCAATGTCATTGAGATACATCCATGTAAAGGTTGAAAGACACTGGAACATAAGACATTGGGCTATTCCTCTTTACCTTATCACATGACGAACAATGTATTCAGTGACTTGAAAAAATGACTGACATAAAAGAGAAAGATATACTTTATTGATTCCAACGTGGGTTGGGGTCCTCCAAAGAGTCCTCCAAAGCAGGACTCTGCTTTGGAGTACAATAAAACTAACTCTATGGGAATGGTGTAAGTGATTGGCCATTGTCTTTGCAAACAAATCCCCAAATTCTTAAAGGATTATTGGTTACTTTATGATACCTTAAAAGACTTTTCTGCTATCTTATTTACTAAAGCCGAGACAATTGTCAATTCTTTGGTGACGTTGTCCAGTCAACATTGCCTGCCTTTGGTGCATTTTGCCACATTCTCCGATGAAAATCCCAGATTTTCTCAATTATCAAGAAATCCTTCACTCCAGGCGGAGCACGTTCTTAGTAATCTGTCATGGTAAAAACTCTGAAGGAATCTCCACCATCCAGAGATCACGACTTCCTCGGCTGCTCAGCGGTTCCTTCAGCCAGCGAGGGTTTGACAGTTGAGTCAGATGTTTCTCCTGTAGCTCTGACAATAGAGCTGATCGCTGTAGATGCTGTAGCTCCTCACCCTTCAGGTTAGCAGGGCACTGCCAGGTGTCACCCACGTCCACCAACCCTGTAAGAAAACACACCAAGACATGTTTGATGCCAGGAATTAAAGTTCAACTCATGATAAACTGTGACAAACCTGCAACCACGCCGCGGCCAAACTTCTCTCCTGACTCCAACAGCCTGTCCACCTGGGCTTGCTGCATTCCCAACAGGGAATCAAACACCTCTCGCCACTCGTCACCTTCCCAGTCTCGCCAAGCAATATGGATCGCCAAGGTCTGGTTCTTCAAAGAAGCCAGCAGAGGGCGCCAACGACTCTCCACTGTCTTTACACCATCCAGGATCAGACCAGCGTATGGCTGCCGAAAAGACAGGCACCATACCTGCAGGCTCATGTCTGGCAAACAACAACCCGACACAGATAAACTGTTTTACATATGAATTATACAAATGGTCAGCTAGAATATAAACAAAACAGATACAGACGAGAAACAAAATCACGGAAAAGAATCCAATCCATTGAAAAGAAAAGTAACATCCACATTTTTACAAAACATAAAAACAAATACACAACTTACTTAATACCCCCACAATTAATTAATTGTAATGAAAGCCTCAAGCACATTCTTTAAATATTCAATAAAACAATCGCGTCAAACAAATATTTAATGACCTAGAATATCCTAAAAAATATAATAATTAAACAGTACACATTTACAGGAAATCACAATCGCCGGGTCATAAAAAACCCAGTAAATCACAACAAATCCTTCACGTTACATGCAACACAATGTCAAGTATATATTATTTACTTGGTAACAGCCCAATGTGGTTCGGTTGTCACTGTACACGTTATCACATTTATTATGTAATCTCACACATAAAACGTGAGTATGTCTGATATGTTATTGGTTAAGTGTCAGTTTTAAAGTATTAAATTATACGATTTTCCATTGGGGAAATAGGGCTATATTTTATAGCACGTAGTTTCCTTTCCCGTTTACGGCAGCCAATTCAGGTTTATATTTTCTTGTTTATATAATTCTGACTGACCATAATGGGGTCTCGTTTGAAAATGTGACTAAAATATTGTCTCCAAATGTGTTTTATACCCCGATAAAAGTACAAAAATACGACTCACATTATGTGAGTCACATCCTATACCTCGAATAGGCAGCAGTTCCCGCCCTCAAACTTCCGGTTTCCTGAGAAACTCGTTTGTCTCGTTCCAAGTGCACTAAACATCATTAGCCCCCTCGTGTGGCCCGGAGAACAAATATCAATCGTGGGCTCTATACGTATAACGTTTATTAAAATGATTGAAGAAGCAAAAAAGAACAAAAAAAAAACAATACAATAATTCTTGGAAAATTAACGAATACATATTATTTATCAATCCGAGCTGCATTTGACCAAATAGTAGCTGTAGGGTGTGAAATTTTTGCTTGTGACCTATTTTAAAAATTATCAGCAGTCTAAGCAGCTAAAAGTATCGTTCTTGTATCAAAAGTTCAAGTAAGTAGCAGGTACAAAAAGAAATAAATCAACAATTCAGGATTCAGTACATCTGTTTTATTTGACACTGATTTTCACATAACCACATGCAAATTACAGCATCAATCAATATAGGTCTACAGCCAATCACAGTGTTTGACAACTTTGATATAATGGCACAGATATTGACATCACATTACCAGGAGCCGGTCCAAAACAAAGGTTATATTAATACAGCACAGACCATCAGTAAAATCAGTTAATCAGTGAAAATTAACTATAAATAAATAGTTGATAATTATAATTATATAAATCATGCCACTAAAACAAGCAAATTAAAGGATTAGTAACAAAATAAAGCACACGTGAGGCAGACATTTGTTCCATGTCTGTTTGGTTCAACAGGCTCCTCACACTGAACCTGCTGTCATTACCAACTCTAAACAAGCTAAGACTACAAACAGGTCAGACCACGTCACTGGTCAGAGCTAACAGCTGCTATGATCAGTCAGACCAGTCCTGGTCGTCGGGATCAGACTCATCCTCTGACTCACTGTACTCCACTGCAATACGGCGGGAAAGGATAGTGGCGACATCATTTCCTGTAGGCTCCCGTTTCTCTTCCTGTTCACGCTGCTCTTGCACCTTCCTCAACTGGATCCCTGTCAACAAATCCAAAAACAGGTGATGAAGCCAAACAGCGAATCACATAATTCACCAAATCTTATTTTACTATAAGGTGTGGCTCACCTCTCCGTATGGCGGCGAGTAGGTCGCTGCGTGCGTCACTCATTGGCATGTCTTTACCTGACAACAGCTGTGGCACCAAAGCAGTAGGGGGCGCAGCCTGTGCTGCAGGACGTGCAGGGGAAGGGACGTAGTTAGTAGGAGGAGGTGGAGGAGGTGCAGGGCTTTGCGTACGGGAAACCCCAGTGGCAACACCTGCAGGCCAAATAAAAGTGATGGATTCAGTTTTTCATTTAATTGTAAGAGTGTAAATCAAAACCAAACAGATCGTTAATAAAAATCAATTCTCAAAATCTTGGTTACCAGAAGCAGCTACATGCTGTTCAGGTGTTGTCCCGGTAACATTGTGAATGGAACTGTTGGAAATTCCCATTGTTCCCACTGAGGGCAGTAGAGGGGGTGGAGGAGGAGGTGCAGGAGGCACATGAAAGTCCCTAAGATCAAGGGTAATAAATACTCAGTCAGTCACACATCTTAAAACTTATTAAAAGAAAATTAAAAAAGTGGATTCACTTTTACTAGGAAGGTCCAATATTCGTCAACACATATTGTCAGCCCTTTATAAGTATACTATGAAATAACTCTAAAAGTCATTATTGGTTTCCCGTCATATAATAAATACCTGTTGATGATCCTAGTTTTACATACTTGGATTCTTTAGCAGCAGTGGGACGGCCTACACTCTGATTGGTTGTAACAGCAGGTGTGCGAGGCTGATGGCTGCGACTCAAAGAGTGTTGGCGTCCACTGGAGGTTGCGACGACATTGGGGCGAAGAACTCTGTCCAGAGACTGCGTCTGCCCACTGCTGTTTATCACGGCGGTCACATGATCCTTCACATCGTGACCCTGGGCTTTAGGAAGGCGAGGGCTGGAGGTCACGCTAGGTTCGTCACTTGATCTGGACCTAAACGGACAGGGATTATAGTAGCAAATTTAGCATTTTATTAGGGATGTCTGAAAATATCAGTCTACCAGTATTAGCAAAATTATGTAATTTTATAAGATCGACATCAGTGAAAATCCGAAAGCACAATGTGAGGGTTTTGACAAATTTGGTGGAATTTCACATAGGGTTACACAATATTTTTGTATTTTTTGCCAAATTTGTATATGAGCAAAAAAAATACCGAACATCCCAACATTTTATATTTACTAAAGTCAAATTAGCTAAACAAGCACCCTAGGTCATGTGACCTTACCTGTCAGGTGACTCCGAGCCTTCAGACATGTGGTTAGGAGAGGGGGTGACACGGGCATCTGGCCGCAGCTCCTTGTCGTACGCCATCAGGTTCCATTCCTGCCGCCTGTTACGAGCTTTACGAACCTTTGAGAAAAAAGGTTTTAATAAAAAAAAATAAGATATTACAATATGACAATTATAATTATATCTTATTGTATTATAATTATATAATAGTTATTATATTATTTATTTAAGGATTTAGTCCAGTCTTTATTTTTATGTGATCTTGTTTTCACGCAGTTTCAACCTTTAAGGTAAGATTTTATGATATATTAGATAATAATAGAGGATTTATATGGTTATCTGATAAATCAGTGCTGCCTTCAATATATGGCATTCACAAAAAAATATATAGAACAGAAACCTTTTTCACTTCACGTCCTGAAGATTCCTCCACATGTTTCTGCTCCTGCACACAGTCCGTCACTCAATCGGTTAATGTGCAAAAACCAGATATAAACAGATCATGAATCTACTGTGCCGGTTGTTGTCACCTTGTGTCGTCTTTTCTCTTTCCGTTTATTTTCTGTGGCTTGAAGCATTTTTTCCTTCCACAGATCAAAGAAATACGATGAGTCAGTGAAGAACTTGAGAGCATCCCTTTTATCATCCCTGCATAAATAAAACAGAGTTTAACCACCACTCAAGACCCTCAACTAATACCACAACAACACATCCAGGTTATCCTCCGCTGTAACATATTTTCACTCTTTCTACCTCACTGAATGGCAGGTTTTTATTATTTCAATATGTACATGTTCATGTATTGTTGTAGGGCAGATTTCTCACTCTATTGCTGATTTAACATTTTATAACATTTTCAAAATTTTAAAGATTTCCATTAGAAAAAAAAAGCAGTTTCTTAAAAATCTATCCTTTTGCAACACATATACACGGTATTGCTTGATTGAACTTATATGTACATATAAACAAGATGTGTAAAAGTTTCATGGGGTTTTGCTTTATTTCACACACTATGAAAAGTTATTCTTCTTGTTCTTCTTTCAGCTTGTCCCTTTTTCAGGGATTCCACAGCAAATCATTCTCTTTATCCATTAAATAAAAAAAATATGTAATGACTATTGCATCTTAAGCATGTATGCTCTAAATGCTTGAGTTCAACTCAAGTTCCAATGCTTAAGATATTGTCAACAGTCAGCCATTTTGCCTGAGGCTGGTCTAACCAGTAGGGGACACTAAAGTACAAGTATCTAATAGAAAAGGCCAACCTGACCCTTATAGTCTGACCTGTACGGAGTCAGGATGCTGAGAGGCGGAGGTTTATCACAGTGCTGGTACATCTCCAACACTGGGTTGAGAATAGAACTGCGTGACACCACCTGCTGGTCTTGGATAGTACTGCTCCTGAAGGCTTTCCTCATGTTGATGTCCTGCAGAGAAACTACACGACAGATATGTGTTTTTTTTTTTTTCACATGCTACCAGACATAATCACTGACCCAGACCCATAGGGTCCAGAGTGACCCACCCTCTTCCACTGTGGAGTCCAGCTGAGTGACCTTCACAGCCAGGAGCTCCACCCTCTCCTGAAGGTGGCTCATCCTCAGGTAAAAACTGTTGGCCTCTGTAAAGAGCTCACTAAAGATGTCTTCTGCATATCGACCTGCAGGGGACACAGGTGAGTTATCAACGTTAACATCAAGGATCAGCACCTCCTCACTGCATCCTCACTGCAACTCACTGAGGCCTCCCAGCTGTTTGATGACCGCAGCCAGGGTGCTGTTGGTTACACATTCCAGCTCACTGGCGACACCATCAGGTAGCTTTGCCCGACACAGGTGTCTGGGCTCAATGATGCGCTTCACCAGCGGCATGATTCAGATGGAAACAGGCTGCAGCAACACGGATGATGTCAGATGATGTCATCAAAAACACTAGGAGTCTTATGTAACCAAACTGAGAAAAATGAATCACCTGCTGTCACCAGAAGCCAGCTGCGTCTTGAATGAGGTCCAAGAATGGAGCTTGAGACACGGAGTAAGACCTGGAGACAATGGCTATGACCTAAAACCATTTGGGGTCCTAGGTATCTATGAGGGAAGTCACAATAAGAGACCCGGAGTAAAAAGGAAGGAGCAAAATAGCACCATCTTAGTTCCAAGATGGCGCCGGGGGCAGCAGAAGACTACCATTGCACTGCATAACAAACTTCTTTTCTAACTCTCCTTAATTTCCCAAAGGATATGCCCGGGGGATTAAAAAGGTTCTGTCCATCTATCTAACTATCTAAAAAAACAGAATTAAACTAAATTATTATTGTATGTTTATATGTATATATTTACTCACATATACAATATTTTTGCATAGTATTATTGCTACATATTAGTTGCACATATGCATACACACAGTCATACTTATATGTGATCACGTAAATATAAATATACATTTACAATTACATAGCCAGTCCTCAAGTTCTGCCCCTTGAATAAAACATGACAGTGTATTGAAATACATAAGTTCTGTCACTGAGACTGTGGTTGATTGTATTGGATTATAAGAAGATTTTTACACTGTGTTATTGCAGATGGAATCGTATGAGATCATTGCAACAAATGAACTCACAGGGACTCCACTACTGTGGAAGGAGGGAGTCACCTGTTGAAATAAGGTAGGATTCAAGTTATAATATTGGATAATGACAGTCAAAACAATGACATCACTGTTATTACTTTTATATCAATGTAATGACCAGGGCAATCTGATTGGTGATTCTAATTAAACTGAGAATGTTTTATAAGAACAACTTGCGGATCTGAATCTGGATAATATTTTAATTTTTATGACCAACCTTCTCTGAGGGTTAAAGGAGAAACACGACAGATGTTAAAACAAGGACAGGGCTGAAGACAGAAGAACCCGAAGGAATCTTCTCGAGTCCTACAGTCAGATGATCCCAGCAGAATGCACAGGTACAACACACACACACACACACACACACACACACAGACAGACAGATATAAACAGACACACACATGCGCTTTGAAGACACATCGTTTTGATTAATCGGTCACTCGACCAATTAGGAATAATCCTTTTGACCGCTGTCGGGCAATGACGTCATAAACGCGGCAAATTGATCACTGCCTTCAAATGTCGATAACGAACCGATGGGGATCCATGCGTGCAGGCTGAGACCCACCTGTGGACGGTCGGCGCCTGGTTCCACCGGGCGGCTCTTCCTCTCACCTCACGCCGGTGATGGAGAAGCAGATTTTAGGAGGAGGAGGAGACGCCAGCTTCGCTCCGTAGTCGGAAGCACTCGGCTTCACTCGGCTTCACTCGTCAAATTCCGGCAACTAAATGACGACGTTCAAAGGGAAGTAGACAAGCGGAAGTAGAAAGAAATTACACGCTAACAACACAGGCGACAACAAAATACTTCATGCTGTAGATAAGTTTCCCATCGATCACAATAATAGACGCAGAATCAGAACCGAGGATCAAAGTTTAAAGCGCGGACAGAGCAGGAAAATAAGCTTCGCCTGTAGAACAGGTAGGACCCACAGAACCACACGGAACCGGTTATGGTTCTGATCCGGTTCTGTTACACAAACCCGTGTACTGTTCTACACTGCTAATGGTGGCTAGCTTTGTGTTTATGGGCAAATGTAAACCGTGTGCATTAAAATCTTGTTTTCTTCAGGGCCAGGTTCGTTCTGACGCAGGTTTAGTGACGATTTGGACCGAGGTGACCTGAAAATCCAGATCACCGAGTTTTACTCCGATGCCATTATGATTAAACACAAGTCTGATCTAGTTCCGGTGAAAACTATCCTTACGATTATACGTAAACAAAAACAATAAAAGAGAATTATATTTTCTACGTTAATTCTTAACCATAAAGAAACTAACTTATTAAAAGTTAAATTCATTCCAAACGATTAGGTTTTACATATATTGTTCTATTTAATTATTTATATATACGGAAAAATAGGATCCTTTCAAAATAAAACGAGCTCATTGTTTTCACGACCCATTTTTGACTGGATTGGATAAGGACTTTTCTAATATAGGCTTTATCTTTATAGAACTAGGAAAACTCCATGGCTCTGATTTCCTTGGATGATCTTGAAGGACTTGACGATGAGCAGCTGGATGACATTACAGACAACCCTGAGCCAATGGGCGAAGATAACAGTGAGCAGTTGCTGGCTCATTGGCAGGCAGTCGCGAGCACGCACCAAGTTTCTGTTCCAACAGGTAAATAAGAACTGGAGCAGAATCAGACCAAGAGACTGGACCAGTGGAATAAAAATCAGGGATTTGTACTTGGCACAGACTCAGTTTAGACTTTAGTGAATAGAGTCATTTATATATCATCTTACAAGAATAAAGAGACTCCAGTTTTGAATATTTCATTGTTGGTAGTCCCTTTGATAAACCCTTGAACTGTTTTGGTTTTAGAAATGACTGCTCCGATACAGGAAATGACACGCAATAGACAACTGAGGGAGCAGCTCCCATTTACATCAATTTCTCGTCATGAGAAGGTAAAGAATTGAGAATAATGGATAGTAAGGGATGTTTTCTGGTTGCGTGACATCACGTGTCTCCTCTGTAGATGGGGGAGTTGCTCTATGAGGAGCGTGAGTATCCGGCAGGTTACTGGGCCACTGTGACACAGGGGGAAGAACTTTACGAGCAGAGCATCTCCTATGGCTTCATGAAACTGATGCGCTTCATTTGTAAAGAAAATTCTGCAGGTAAGACGCATCCTGTGGCCTTTTAAAGAAAGACAATTAGGTTTGCCACAGTTTTGGGTTAGATTTCAAATCCAAATAAAATTAGCAACAAGAATCCATTGTCTTGATTCATGTATCAATGGATACTGATCTAAGTTTAGTTGTCAGAAACTGGACAATTTCGGGAGTTTAAAAATATTTCATTCCTTAACTGAAGAACTTCAGTTTCATAATCAGATTAATGTCAGAATTAAACTGATGTAGTTCCTCAGTTGAGGAAATGAAATGTCTTTCAACTCCAAGAGGAGGTCCAGTTGCTGACAACTTAACTTTTTGGACGATCAATGTGGTAATAATGCATTGATGACATCCAGGTCGATACTTGGGAATGACAATTCCAGTCCTGAGTGACGTTCACCTGAAGGAAGACGGCGTCACGTTCGACCGAGACGTCCAGACCTCATTTTTCCTGCCTGCTGAGTTTCAGAACAACTCACTCCAACCCTTAGATTCTGTAGGCGACATTACTGTTGTCTACAGAGAATCGTTCAGGGTGGTGGCCAGGTTAGGCAGTCAGTAAGGCACATTTGTGTTTTAATTGTATGCACAGTGATTACATCTGTATCTTCTTTATATTGCTCAGGACATTTCTGGGTACGACCACAGAAGAGACCATATCCAACGAGATCTGCCAACTGTGGGAGATCCTTGGCAACGTTGGTGACATTCTCCCAAATTACTTCATGCTTGCCGTGTATGAAAATCCTGGCGTTCCCCAACGCAGGAATGAGATCTGGTTCATCAGACGTCAACCGTAGAACATGATTCAGAATCCACTCCATCACTATCTACTTGGTCCTTCATTGTGTTTACGCTAGTTACTGTGTTTTGAGTCAGAAAAAAAACCACTGCACAGGTTTGTCAGTTCATCCTTCCTCCCCATGACCAAACGTTGTTTGCATCTTTTAAAGGAACACTGTGATTTTAGACCGAGCTTTTTAAGCTAACAGACTTGACCTCAACATGTGATCAGGGTACAGATTATTAGGAGAAATAATCCTCTAAGGGTTGATTTTTTTTTTTAAAGATGGCTGATCCTCCGTTCCTTTCCTTCTGTGTCTCTTGATCAGCGTACTTTATGGAAACTACTGTTAAATGTCAAACCAAGTTACCTCATTTTATTTCTTTTCCAGCTGTTTTGTAAGAAAGCCTAAATGTTTTGATCTTTATCTGTGAGGTTCATATATATATATCAGATAGTTGTATATTGTGGTGTTAGTGGTCTATTTTAAAATGAAGTTCACTGTATTTTGGATACAGATATTTTGTCAGAAATGTTGTTCTTGTCTTGAAATGAATAAATCTTCATAGGAATATAGAACCAAAAACTTTATTTACAAAAACACAGACCTGATGTCATTTTATCTTAACAATGTAATAAAAAAAAAAAACACTAAAACTATAAAAGAAAACCAAACTGACGGGCAGAATTAAGGTGTTATGTAAATAACGAGAGGGGCGGGGCTTTGTTGTGATGTTATTGTGTGTGATCAAATGAGATCCGCCACTGCAAAGAGAAAAACATAATATTAGCTGAAAGGTTCATTTCTACCAAAAATCAAACAATGTCTCATTAATCCCAACATGCACTGCACGAGTTAATGAGTTCTTTAAATGAGTTCTTACCGTTCATGGGCATTTCATCAATCTGGGTGGAGTAGTACTGCTCGATGTCTCTCAGAATCCTGATGTCATCGTTCTTCACAAAGTTGATGGCCACACCTTTACGACCGTATCGACCTGATCGACCGATCCTGGGATGAGGAGGACATTTCAATCAATTGGGGAATCCACAACAGTGGCCTTTGTGCATAAATATTACACAAAACTGAATTTAAAATATTAATCTTTGTTAAAGAAAAAGTACAGTGATTTGATTAAAATAAATAACCTTATGCAAATGAAATATTATGTTTAAAATTTGGCATGTACTTTTTGTTGAATCCAGGACATCACATTGTGAAAACAATATACGAGAACAAATGAAAATTATCTAAATGACACAACTGATTCCCATTTATCCAGCTTATGATTTCCCGAAAGTTTGAAAGTGAACAACTGGACTGGAGATTAAAAGAAGTTTTGTGGCGGTTACAGATTAAAAAAAAAAAATAGCAGTAAACTACAAACCACACGTCCATACCTGTGGATGTAAAGCTCTCTGTTGTTGGGCAGGTCATAGTTGATGATCAAGGACACCTGAGGAACGTCCAGGCCTCGAGCCCAAACGTCAGTTGAGATCAAAACACGGCTTTAAAACACACAAAAAGATACATAGTCTTTTAAACCTGTCTGAAATTCAGAAGTTAACTGCCACAAAACACCCCCAACAACAAAGTGACCCAGGTCACGGGCCTGTGTGTGTGTTACCTGGCCCCTGATCTGAACTCCTTCATGATGGACTCCCTCTCTTTTTGAGGCATGTCACCGTGCATGGATGACACTGTGAAGTTTGCTTCCCTCATCTTCTCCGTCAACCAGTCCACCTGACGCCAGCACAGACATCCTGGTTAATCACTGACATGGTCACTGAGTGTGATCGGTGCACGTGTCGACTTCCTACCTTTCTTTTGGTGTTGCAGAAGATGACGGCCTGTGTGATGGTCAGCGTGTCGTAAAGGTCACACAACGTGTCAAACTTCCACTCTTCTCTCTCCACGGCGACAAAGAATTGTTTGATTCCCTCCAGGGTCAACTCATCACTGAGGGCAATTGAAGAAAGTCAGAGGAAGCACCCGCAAATGGCAGAGGAGAGTATTGAAAGGCAGAAATAATTTAAAAAATAATAATAATGAGGAGCTTTTGTCTTTATATCAGACCACAATAAGAACAGTTAAGTCAGTAACTTTGAAACTAGGATTTAGGATCCATTCTGGCCTGCTAGGCAAAATGTTTGACCATGCCTGATCCACAAGCAGACCACTACTTAAGAATTAACAGTCCCACAAAAGTGCAGCTGCTGTAGCAAGGAGGTCAGAGGTTTAAGTTTACTTTGAAAGTTGGTTTGAGTTGCACAGTAAACTAAAATACAAAGAATATACATTCACAATACTTAATTTCTCTTTAAAATGGTTAGAAAGATGGCAATTGTCACCACTTCACTGATACCACGTGTCTACAATGATATGTCCAGTATATCTTAGGAAAAAGTCAAAGCCTTTATACTATCCATAAATTATCAAAAACAAAAGTTTTGCTTGACTAACCGTTTCACCAGGATACGAATTGGGTCAGTCATGAATTTGTTGGTCATTTCCAAGATCTCATGGGGTAGTGTGGCACTGATCAGAACCACCTGTGTAGCAGGAGGCAGGTAACGGTACACATCGTAGATCTGCTCCTTAAAGCCTAAACATCAAGGTCAAGTGGTAAAAACTCAGGAAAACACATGGACACAGCAGATTCTCAGAGTTACAGACAGTTGCTGTGCATGACAGTCTTGCTCACCTTTGTTGAGCATCTCGTCTGCTTCATCCAGCACCAGCATCTTGATGGCTCTCGTCCTCAGACTTCTGCGACGAATCATATCTGTAAAACATGGTAGTCTTAGTTCATCTGTTTTAGTTGAGCTCCATGGACCAACCAATGAAAAATAAACCTGATCTATAAACAATCTTTCTTAGGCCGCACAGATTAGACAAGAACAAGCACTTACCAAATACTCGCCCAGGTGTTCCGGCAACAACGTGTTGTCCATAGTCCAGCTTCCTGATGTCCTCGCCCACGTTAGTCCCACCAATGCAGGCATGACACTGAACGTTCATGTAGTCACCCAGGGCAAGGAGAACCTGAAAAGCACAAACTAATTAGAACAGAGGAAAAACACACCTTGTACAAAGCATGTGTTAAGGGTAAAATACCTTTTGAATCTGTCCAGCAAGTTCTCTGGTTGGAGCGAGGATCAGGGCCTGAGTTTCCCTCACCTGTGCACAGGAATCACATCACAGTATGATAATTATAATGAACTTTCAATGAAAATGCAGCTTTGGGGTTCAAACAAGAACTAACCTGAATGTCCAGACATTGCAGTACAGACACGCAGAAGGTTGCCGTCTTTCCTGTTCCTGACTGAGACCTGAACACATCAGAGAGTAGTTGTTTTAAATACGCTGTGACTAAAACGGCAATCGTCAGACTGCATTCATCTTTATTTCTTACTGAGCAATAACATCTCTGCCTTTGATGATCTGTTTGATGGCTCTCTGTTGAATGGCAGATGGCTTCTCAAAACCTGAAATCAAAAACAAGTGTTTACACAAGTACTTCAGAGTTGTAAATAACAGATAAATATTTTTATTGCAAAAACAGAAGACACAATAAGTATAAGCATTTTATCTATTCAATATGCTTATCAGGTTGGAACAGATGTTTTCCTTATTGCCTATAGAGTTGCCTACTGTAACTGTATTAAAACTCCTTTATAATGACGCAACATAGAAAGATATCAGAGAAAATTAATAAATATATACAATATATTATCCAAAATCTCTACCGCATTAAAATTGACCAACCATTAGAAAAAGAAACAAAACAAAGATCTACCGGTTTAGAAATCTACAGCATACATTTAATTCTATCACACGTAAGGCGAGATTAGAAATACTTTAGTATGAGTCTAAAATAGTTTAATGTAAGCAGATTTACAACTTTAGGATCAAATCTCTGGGATTAGAGCTCGATTTGGACTGTGGACGTATCACGTTAACAAACATGCAGGCTATACTAGCGGGAAGACTTGCGTGTTGTGCTTTCATGCTAGCCGGAACATCAGAACTTTTTAAAAATAAGGGGTTGGTAAGAACTCCACCATTTAACGTGGTTTTACTTCAGGGAAAATTTGTGTTGTGCTCAAAACAGCAATAAATACATATCCAAAAATCAGATTTAGTCTTGGCACACGGCGCTAATGATATTATCGTCACAAGGCCGCAAGAGTCCTCGGCCTACCGTAGGCATAGATTCCACGGAGCAAGTCCTCCCGCAGGCCCATGGTGTCGAACGTAGGGGTAACGTCCACCTCCTCGCTAGTCTCGAATTCCACCTTGGTCATATCTTCCTCTTTCAGGAGCCTCTTTCTGCTCTGTGTTACGGCGGCTGCCATCGTTCTGTGCAGTTAATTCGCCTCAGTTAGTACAAAGTCTTCCGGAAAACACACAAGATGTCGACAGCGAGCAGCTAACGGCTAACAGCTAGTAGAGCGAGGGAGAGCGATGCGTGTGTCGCTCCAATGACGTCACGGCGACGCACAACGTGATGTCATATCCACGCTAGAAGGTTGCGCAGCGTTTTCATGGGGAAATAAGTAAAGCAAAAAAATTTTTGTGAATTCTTTCTGAATTACAAGTGTAATATATAAAGGAGGTGAGAATTTTTGTTGATAAATGGGCATGTGGTGGAGTACGTTATGTAATTATTCATGTTTTTGTTCAAATAAAGTTAAAAACAGGGAAAAAGGAAACCAAATGCATGAAACTTTAAACTTGTGCATTTTTAAATGAAAATAAAAATACAAGAACGTAATAACATGGTTTATTCATAAATAAAATAGAGTAAAACATGAAAATAATCATTTGATATAAACTGCAATAATCCCCAGGGTGCAATTCATTTGTGCTTTTGGTCAAAATAGTCCCCCCCACTCCCACTCGTCACAACCCACTCAGGTAAGAAACATTTCAGAACCCACCCTACATTCAGTAGGTTTTGAAAGTCGGAAACTGGTTACAATAAATTACTTTGCAACTGATAAATATTTCTTTAAACCATTGTTTGGGGCCTTTTAGTTTCAGGTTTTACAAAAAAAAAACACTTTACTTGGGGGAAATAATAGGACCTAATGTAAAATAATAAAAAAGAATACAGCTGTACACAACACTGTGAGGAGATAAATCTTTTAGAACTCTGACACCCACATTGATTCCTTGAAGCTAAAATCACAGCTTAAGTTTGCATTTCTGTTGCTTTGAGCTTCACTGTATCAACTTCAGTGAATTTTTCAAAACTATATCATCCTTCTTCCACAGCCAGTAGCTTTTTTAAAAGTAGAGTCGAGTAATTAATTGATTAATTGGCAAAGTTAAGTCTGATTATGACATAACATTAGGTTTGGCACATTTTTGTTTTCCAGTCTGAAAATGAAAAACAGTGTTTCATCCTCTTGGGAAAAAACCCTCATAACCTGAAAAACACAAATAGTCAATGACAATAATTTAATCCCCAAAAAAATAAAAAATTAATACTATCTTATTTGAGAAATCACTTTTCCAGCCCTTAATCTATGTGCATCCAATTCAGGATTTACATTGGCACCTTATATTACAGTATGTAGTCTTGACTTACAAAAAATACTGCTTTTCTCTAAAACCAATAATCTTAAATTGGAGTGGAATCACCATCTCATACTGGAACCCAACATAAAATTGTGTACACTTAAAACCTGTAGTAAATCAATCTTATCAATCTTATTAATCTTATCAATCTTAAGGCTGGTGAAATTACCAGTGGAAGGTCATGGGAGCAAGTGGGAGTACCAGCGTGTGTCCGCAAAAATAAATATGTGACTAAATGTATCCATAAGTATACAGACATACATATATTGTATATATGGCAAAACATATATTTATTTTTTGTTCTTAATCTGTGATAGCCACACTTTTGCAGCCTTTGTGTACTTTAATATAAAAAAAGTGATGTCATAACATTTGGAAGAAAAAAGTGCCATAAAAACAGTACAAAATACAGCTCTTTAGCAGATGATGAGTACATTGTCACAAGCAGAAATAACACAAGTCAGGGTTACCTTTGCTACTTCTGGACACAGGCTGAGAGAACCCCACTTAGTACTAATGCAATGCACCAAGCAACCATCTTTAATTTTGTAGGGCTAACACTGTGCTTCATTGTGAACATGAAGCAGCTTGATTGCAAGAAAGGCTCATACAAGGACTTTACAATAAACACCAAGGCCCGTAATCAGAGTGTTACTAATCCTTCATTAATTTTCTCTCTGCCATTCAATCCCTTTAAGGGTTGTAGTGGCCCCTACTCAACTTCCTGCAATGACAGAAGAAAAGAAAGATCACCACTTACTGCATAGACTTGCCCCTTACAATAACCACTCTGCCACCAAGTGGCTGCAGACTGCTATCAATAATCATGTTACCCGATATGCATTGACTCAGATCAGTTACTTTATCAGTTCATTGATCCTGAATCAATATGGTCACTCATTCTTCTTTTTTTTTATCCAGCTGTTGTTTGTGAATTGGTCACATTGGTCATCATAAAGTCAGCGGTGACATTATCACAACAATGACCAAAAATCCATTTAGAAACGTCTTATGGCACTTTAAAATCTGTAACACATTGTTGAACTCTCGGTCGCTCTCTCATGAACACACTTGGTTTCACTTATGGTGTGTTGCACAGCATTAGAGCAGAGTCTTTGCTCAGGTTTCCTTGGCATGAAGAGGACGAATGTGAACAGGAAATCTGTTTCCACCTTCCTGGCTGAGTGAGTGAAGAGGTCATGTGTTCGTACTGATGGGCCATCAATCGTCTTTTGATTGGTGGACGTCCAGACTGACGACCTGTAGTTCTGTCAGATTGCTGCTGCTAGGCTGACTTATCACCATCTGGACAACAGGCAAATAAATGTCAAAATAATCTGTCTGTCAAGGGCTTTACCTTTGTCCTCAGTGCTGAGTCATACCTGGTGAAGCTGCACTGTTGATACTGGAATCTGAGTGGCCACTGGGGGCAGCGAGGTGAGAAAGACCTGCTGGACAGTACCTGATGCAAATTAGAGAAAACATGAAACAAAAAAATCCTATAAAATAAAATAAGATGACATTGATAAAAAGTTAACGACATGAAATTTTGGCCTCCTACCAGGGTCATGTGATTGGGCATGTCCTGTTGTTGGAAAAGTGTTGAGGACGGCTAGGCTACCATCACCAAGTGAAGGCGTGGGTGTAGCGTACATCACAGTATGACCACCTGGGTACATCACGTGACCTGCCACTGAATTAGAAGAGGAAGTGGGGGAGGTCATAGAAGGAGGAAGACTGGCTGTAGAGAGACACAGAGACAAAAGACATTAGAAGGTGAATCAATTAATATTATCCAATTGCACATTATAAATACTGTACTGCTGATTCTATGTTTTTTTTCTTATTTAATTTTTTTATTTCTATTTTCATATGTTGATTGCCTTTTATTTAATATATCTTTACTTTTTGCCATTCAGTGTGGATGGCAAAGTAATCTTTTCATTGTACAGCAATCGCACTTCTGCTCCTTTTCTCTTTCTCTCCTCTCTCCCTTATGTTAAACCCCCTCTTCTTTTTTTTTTAATTGTGTTTTGTTATGTTTTATGTAAAACCTGTACAGTTTCCTTGTGTGTCTGAAAGGCGCTTATAAATAAAATGTATAATTATTATTATTATAATTATTATTATACACGCCAGTGTCCTCTCAGCCAAACAGTACGGGGAAGAAGAAGGGCAAAGACAAGAGGAGAGAGAAACAACACAGCAATTACAAGCACAAAAAAAACAAGACATTGCAACCTCCCATCATCCTGGGAGGTGAAAGCGTCAAAGGCGTTGGACGGGGACAGTGACATCCTGATGTACTCGCTCACTCAGTTCCCAAGCCTCCATCTCAGTTGATTTGCAACAGTCCACGATAACGTGGCGGCTGCCATGGAGACGTCCCTGGACAAGTCCAAACAAGCCAACCAACAGCAAGTGGAGAGGGTTAGAATGGGGGGAAGAGCATCATCGCTGCAGCTACCTCACGGGGGATCTGGTACTGGCAGTGACCTTGGCTGAGGCCGGTGCCGTTGGGGAGCCAATTCAGATTAGGTTATTTGGGCCAGGGCAAGATAGCCACATTCCAATAGACTTGGCGTACTTTAATTTCTATGCTGGTCTTTGGTTCTTTGCATAGTTGAAAGTCTCTTTAAGATGGTATCCATGCAGGTATTAACCATGTTCAGAGCTCTGCCTAAACCCTCAATCATGATGCACAGCAGAGTGGGCCCTTTGACTGCTGTCACCGTCTTCTAATTTTGACAATAAACCAGGACAATGCGTAATCCAATCTGCAAAGCACCTGTGATCCTGAATCCAATTTTATAGGCGTCTTCCACAGCCTCATTGGACATGTCCGTCAAGCCTTTGTTTTTGTTTTTGTCGGAGCATTGTGGCTACTGTAGTCAGGAGCATCACACAGTAATACTGTGTGTATATATGTATATATATATATATATACACACACACTGTACATATATACAGTGCCTCTGATTGCCCTTAAACTAGTTTTGTACTGAGGGAGCCGTTTTTACTTGTACCGGAGGAGGACGTGGAGTTATGGATGTCGGAGCTGCTGTGGTTGCTGGAGGTGAGGTTGCTTGGCTGTACCTGGACCGTCTGCAGTTGCTGAGGGACTCCACCTCCTGTCAGAAGTTTACACAGAGGCTGACTTAGCAAAGTGAGATGTCAAAACGTTGAAGAACAAATTTTTGTTGTCGACACAAGTTGTCAACAAGCCCACAGACTAATATAACACTAATTTTCCAGCTTGGGTTATTAGACAGACATTTTCACTGAGGCCAATATTGTCCAACAACCTAATATCTGATTCCAATACCAATGGATATCGATACCGTACTGTAAATATTTATTTATCTATACAA
Source organism: Paraplagusia blochii (assembly GCA_016785265.1). Classification (NCBI taxonomy): domain Eukaryota; kingdom Metazoa; phylum Chordata; class Actinopteri; order Pleuronectiformes; family Cynoglossidae; genus Paraplagusia; species Paraplagusia blochii. The sequence continues at coordinate 216,272 of JAFBJS010000210.1, read as the reverse complement.
ATCACTGTTTCAAGCAGTGACTCTCAACAGGTGTCAGGTCCCATTTTCAGTAGATCATAAGCCTTTTTCTTTTACAATATTTATCTTTTTTTTTTTAAATGAACTTTTTTGTAGATTACTACTGATATGTTACTAAATGTTTTATTAAATAATCATGAATGTCGAATGTTTTCTTTGGGTCAGTGTCATAGAGGGTTGATCATGGTTCCTGAGGACAAACCCAATGAGAAGCACTGGTATAGATTATGATTAAATGAGCTGCACTGCTTCAAGCTAATGTCTTTTACTTTAATAAACAGCTAATGTTTTTTCCTCAAAACTATGTTTAGGGCACACAACCCTTCCAACCCTATTCTACCAAAAGTGACTTAGGTGTGGCGAATAGAGCAGCATGCTGACCTGCCAGTGACACAGTGGCAGGAAGGCGGAGCAGTGTGGTGGGCTGTGAAGGCGGAGACTGCAACGCAGTGGTCAAAGGCTGCGCCTGAAGCTGGCTGATAGGGATGGTGTGTGTGCCAGGTGGCAGTGATGTACCTAAAGGGGATGTGGCCAGGAAGCTGTGAGGTTAGTGTGAATATGAAAAAAACTACAGACACAAGAAGCGGGGAGGGGAGACGTGCCCAATTACCTGGCATCAAAGTAAAGCCTGCTGGAAGAACCACACCAGTTGATGTCTTCAGCACAGTTCCATTGGTAGAAGATGAGGTCTGCTGCCAGGAGGGGTTGCTGGTCTGAATGGGCATCGCAACAGTGGACAAAGATGAAGAGGAGGTGGAAGAGATGGGCTGAGTGTGTTTGGACACATCCTGCAGAAGGAATCAGAAACTGAAACACTGGACACCCCTCTGATCTCTCACCCTTAACGACAACACTACATTACCTTGGTGACCTCAGTGCAGCCATCGCCCTCTGACACCTGGTAGGTGAGCTCAGTTTCCTCAAAACCAGTGGCGCTCATCCTTTGGTCAGTGGAGGGGTCAGAGCGAGGGGGTGAGTCTGGCGAATTGAGGCAGGTTTGAATGAGGGCTTTTCCTGTCTCGGACGTGATCATTGGCTGAAGCTTCCTGGTGGCAAATGTGTATACATGACCAGTTTCACTGGCCACCAGCAGCAACACCTGAGTACCAGTCAGTGTGGACAACTCATAGGCCTGCAGAAGGAAGAGGAATCAGCAGGGGGGTCAAAAACTTCTTCTTCATCATCTTTGTAGAGAGCTTTATAGGGAATATTATAACAATTAATGAAGATTTTATTTGCACCAAATCCCTAGAAGTTTTAATTGACCACCTAAGCTGGACTTTATCTTAGTGTTTACATTCGATCAGACCTGGGAAAACAATGGCCCCAAGGTCTGATGTCTTTTGGCAAACTTTTCCAAATTATACGAATAACTTACGTCACGCCAGCTTCTAGCTTCTCCCTGGTAACATTAGCCCAATGCAGGACAAGTGTTACCAGCCCAAAGTTAGCAATATAACTTTACCATGTGCAATCTATATGCATACATATAGATTACATATATAGTTATATAATGCAATTCACACTTTTATCCAAGTGATAACATGAATTTCTACAGTTTAACATTAACTGTGCAGATCTGTTACATTAGTTAAATGCTCTTGCTTGACAGAAATTGGCAGTAGCTCTGTATCAAAATAGACCCCCTTGTCACCCCACACCTTGTTTTGGTAAGTTATGAATAGATGTATAGGTGTTCCAGCCTGTGACCTGTGGTTTACTGTACCTTTTTCATAATGCCAGTCTTCCTCTTACTAAACGTTGTGTACCTCCTCAACTTGTTATCGATAAACTCCATTTTTATCTTTACTCTTCCTCTGGTTTTCTTCCCGGGTTTGGCTCCTGGCACACCGGCTCCAACCCCGACACGACCCCCACCCTGACCTAAAGATGAGGATGCTGAGGAGTGTCGGACCTCTCCGTCGCTTCTCTCTCGCTTCACTCCTCTCCTCTCTCCGCCGGAACCCTCTTCATCTCCAGATTCCGAGTCCTGGTCAGAACTGTAGAGAACCTCAGTCTCTTCAAATCGAGCTCCATGTCCGTGTGCCGCTGTTTCCACAGTCAGGCTGTTCACCCCAGCTCCGTTACCCGCACGCCCGGATCCAGTTCTACTGCTCATTGTAGTTGCGCGTCGTTTCCACAATTTCTGCCTGTAGTCCCCGTCCTCCACCTTCGACACAGGCAGCGCTGTAAACACGAACGCTCCAGCAGAGCTCAGTGATCTCAGCCCGGGCTGAGGGAGCTAACAGCAGCGCTAGCTAGATAGTTTAGCAAAGCTCCACGTTCAGCATCAAAAATAGAGAAATTACTGTGAAATTAGGCAAGAGTGCCACAGGACACCGCGACACAAACAAACCCATGTCCACGTAACAACTTAGACCCGTGTTATCTTAAAACTCACTCAAGTTTAAAAGTTGTGTTTTCTAATGGAGTCACTGAGGCCCGGCCCCGCCATCACTGTGCCGAGGAGTACCTGGTAGTATCCCTGTGCGGCAGAATATAGTTCCGTATTATCTGTAACTGATGTAAGTTGAGAGCGCTGTGATACAGCTTTTAACATACTTCGCCGGACTACGTTCCTCCATATAAAGAAATTTACTTCCTTTTATGGCGCGGTTGCCCCATATTTGGCTAAACTTCCTTCTCAGCCATGTATTTTGAACACAAAACAGCAGAAAGCTTTGTAAAACAGGTTATATATTTTTATATTAACATTTGTCGCTGACAAAGGGCTACATAACAAAGGATTCCAGTATTTAAAAGGCTTACATTTCACCACAAAATGTCACCACTTTTATAATGAACTATCAGGGACTACGACGGAGAATTAAGTGGAGGAATACAATAAAAATCATTAATTCAGCACTAAATTAGATTGTTTTGTGATTAAAAGAACTTGCTCTGCATAAACCTGCATTAAACAAACACAGATAAAACACAGACAACACAAACACTTGAATTAGGTTCAACAGATCAGAAGATTAGTCTGATCCTGACCGACACACAGGAACCATGGCATTATTACCTTAGTGACCTTTGCCTGTTGCCAGCTCCTATCTGAACCATGACTTTTACTTCTGACCCCTGAATCTCCAGTGCAAAATCTCTTCCTGTTGCTTATTCTCTCAAGTGTCTTCTTCTCACTGATTGGTTCACAGGATAATTGTATTACCCAGCAGGTGTTCCAACCAAGTGTTGGCTATGACATCACTAGTCAGTAAGCCAATCGTTTGCCTGTGTATTCCAAGGACTTGATCCAGTACCACAAGTCTATCTTTGGGGTGGATGAGGAGCAATGATGCTTCCTAAGCTTGTTCACTCTTCTTTACACTCACATGGCGTCCAGCAGTGTTGTGGTGGGTGTCAGCACTGCGGCGCTCAGTGCCCCTTGGAGAAACCAAACCTTAATGGTGAGCGGTGGCAGAGATCCTCCATTATCAGACCAAGGAGAGACTGTTATTGGAGTTTATTTGCTGTTGCTGGGTGAGTATGGGTACACATTCTCGTTGTTGTACTTATTGACATGTTTTCTCTAAGACCTTTATACTACCTTCAGGGTGGCTCTCCTGGTTTGGAAACAGTATCGTAATTTTCGTGCTCTACAGACAAAGGTCGACGCTGCAGCCAACAGACTACCTGACCTTCAATCTTGCTGTATCTGATGCCAGTATTTCAGTATTTGGATATTCCAGAGGAATCATTGAGATCTTCAATGTGTTCAAAGACAGTGGCTACCTGATCTCCTCCATCTGGACCTGCCAGGTATTTCACCTCAGCCTCACACACCTGAGGCTAAAATTCATTATAAATACTTTGTTCAAATCTTCATCAAAACACTTCAAACACATCTGTAATTGCAGTTCCTATTTTGTCCACCAGGTAGATGGGTTCTTCACGCTGGTGTTTGGACTGAGTAGCATCAACACCCTTACAGTCGTAAGCATTACTCGCTACATCAGAGGATGCCACCCAAACAGAGGTGAAGTTGTGTAAATTTGTTGCTATCTCTTTCAACAAATGTTGTTCTAATAGACTTTAGGGTAGAACATTGGTTAAGGACCAAGTCTTTGAACATTTATAACAGGATAATTTGTTTTGTAACAAAAGGCAAACTTAAAAAATATGCTTTTTGTGTTTGGTTTAGCTCGTCACATCAATAGATTGTCCATTTCCCTGTGTCTTGTCTTCATCTGGCTCTCAGCTGGATTCTGGTCTGGAGCTCCACTGTTGGGCTGGGGGAGCTACACAGGTTCTGATCTTCACTTCTTGTCATAATTTTCATACAAATAAAACATGACCATTATTGAATTTTCTTGCCGAAATACGGACCTCAGATGATTTGTCTTACCTGAAAACAAACAAACATGAACTCTAACGTACTGAACTCCACAATCTAACATCCTGAGTATACCTTTTACCCCCTTTTACCATCTTTGAACTAATTTATTATCCAGCATCTGACCTTTCTGACCACTGTATGGTTCTGCCCTCGTACAGACCGTGGTTATGGAACCTGCGAGATTGACTGGGCCAAAGCGTCGTACTCCAGCATGCACCGCTCCTATATCATTGCCATCTTGGTGTCCTGCTTTCTCGTGCCAGTGCTGGTCATGCTCTTCTGCTATGTCTCGATAATCAACACAGTGAAGAGAGGCAATGCAATGTCAGCAGAGGGCGACATTAGCGATCGGCAGAGAAAGATGGAGCGTGACGTCACCATCGTAAGACTTTACCTGGATATTGTAGGCCTTACATACTGTAGAGATGTGTTGGTAGGGTGTTTTGGGGCTCCAAGCAAGATATAGCAGGGGCCCCCACCCGAAAAATGTATAACCATATCTGACGTCTTAACCATAATATTCTTCCCTCTGAATTAAAGGTGGTAGCATATTTTTATAGCTGTTAAACACCCATAATATCTATCTAACACCTTTAAAAGAGACTGCAGGCAGACATTATGGGTGTTTGAAGTAGAATAAAATAAGTATTACAAAGTAAATTACTTCCACTAATTTCAACCACTTGGCATTATTCAGTGAGGAGGCCCGGGGCTGCAGCCCCTTTGGCCCATTCTGTTAATCCAACCTATTATGCTGTGGACAAAACCACACAAGTCAAGGCATACTGACATTAGCAGCAGATGTTTTCTGCTGCATCCATGTGATGTGAAATTCCCATGTGATGTGGAATTTGGAAGTTCTGTTTTAATTATATTCCTTCAACTGTTGGTCTCTTAAGGTTTCCATTGTGATCTGCACAGCCTTCATCCTTGCTTGGTCGCCATATGCCGTTGTTTCCATGTGGTCTGCATTTGGTTACCACGTGCCTAATCTAACCAGCATCTTCACGCGCCTCTTCGCCAAGTCTGCCAGTTTCTATAATCCACTCATTTACTTTGGCCTCAGTTCAAAGTTCCGCAAAGATGTGGCCATCCTCCTGCCTTGTGCGCGCAGTGCCAGTGACTCTGTCAAGCTGAAGCGATTTAAGGCAAAGGCTGAAGCTCGGGGACGCCCACCTGGGGCAGAAGTTGGGGCCAGACACAAAGGCCGTTCTAACAGGTCAGGGAAAAAGTACTCCCCAGAACCAGTCCAAGATAGAGAAGAAGAGGCTGGAAGTCCTCCCTGCATTATGCCAGCGATGTCAGATGACAAGCAGGTGTTTTTTATTGAGGCGCCACAAGCATCACAGGTGGAGTATGAATGTGAGAGACTTTAACAATCAGTTATATTTTTGCAAAAACAAAAAAAAAAAAGAAAGAAAGAAGTTTGTTTCCTGAAAGATTCAATTTCTCATTTTTGTATTTGGAAATATGTATTTAGTGTAATGATTTACTAAAATCACAATATTTGATCGATAACGAATTTCTAAGACTGATCAGGTCAAAGATATATTATGAAAAGTATCAAAATGTATAATATGTATAAATGTATCTATGTATCATAGAACTTATAACCCCATATCGTTGCCTGCTGTTAAATGGTTAAAATGAGCATTTAATACATATGTATGTAAATGAAATTATAACATAACTGTATTTTTTAATTTGATTTATTGTTAGGTCTGCTAAAAAAAACCATTAACTCTTCAACATTTACTTTCTGTTGTTCATAAAAGAAACCCAGAGCCCATTAGGAACAGTTTTAGTTTCTTCATCCATAGTAATATTAATTGTACACGCTTAATATATAAAAAACATTTGTCTCTAGAAATAGTCCAGATGCCAACAAATTATCTTCTCTACAGTGATGTCAGACAACAAAGATTTCCTTTTAGACTACAAAGATTAATCATTTACTAACGCAAGCTGGAAAATGTTGACTTGCCAAGGCCTAGTATAAACTGCCGCACTACACTGTACAACAGGGGGCAGCACATTGTCTTGGAGTTTGGTGCCTTTGTGCTCAAGATACATGAATCAACATTCACACTGAGGTGTTTGACCTTGGGGTAGGAAGTCACCCAGGTCAGGGAGCAGCAGAGAAGATGGCCGCATTAAGAGCTGGGCCCAGCGGAGGAAAGATTGAAAAAAAATCTCTGCATTTTACTCACGTTAGCAAAAACTTCAAAGTGCTCTTTAAATTTTTATCAGCTCTGCCCCCTCCCCACCCCATTTCACAGAGAGGACGATAAATAATTCAGATAAGCTGAGGTTTACACACACACACATTCACACAGGTTACGATCAAACTGAGAAGTCAGTCAATGATCAAACAGACAGGCCTATTCAGTGGTTCTTAAAACCAACCCTGCTACACTGCACCTTTTAGACTATGTTAACATATGTATATAGTAACCGTAGCTGTGTCCCTCTGGTATTTATATCCAACAACAAACAACAGGAAGGGGCTGATCTGTTCCTGTCCTTGTTGGTGAGTTCACAAATATTGACTGTCCATAAACTGCTTTTGTTCACCAATTAGTAAAATTAAATAATAACTATTAGAAATAATTCCATCTGTGGATTTTCTTAAATATAGAAAAGCTTTTCAATATTGTACCTAACCATGGTTTAATACTTGAACTCTATGGACAGTATTAAAGTGCAAATTCTGAATGAACAAGCCGTATCATAGTTAAGAGTACACTTATTTAAAAGTAGAAACGTCAGATATGAACTTTGCTGATACACCATACTGTTCAAATTCTGATTAAAATATCACGGATACCTTCACACCAATTAAGGATTGGTTAATCCTAATCCTAAATTTGAAAAAGGTGGGCACACAATGTGACATAATTTGATCAGTTGATGTGATCGAAAATCCTTCACTCGAAGGAAACAAAATGAAATAATACTGTATTTGACAATTTATTTGATATTAGTTGAGTAATTGAGTAACTCTTCATTTCCTTACTGTTTTAGAGCAATCAATGTAATATAGTCAGTATCCAATTGAACCTTCGACTGTAGAATGGATCAGTGTTAATAATTTAATGAACAGAAAAGTTGACCCAGCCATAGATTTAGATTCATCAGCCACATCCAGTGTTGTGTTGGACGGATGTCTCAGTGATCCTGTAATAAGGAGGAGGACATGTTTGTTTGTGCGTGTGTGTGTGTGTGTGTGTGTGTGTGTGTGTGTGTGTCTGTGAGAGAGAGAGAGCGTGGGCAGGGTGTTTGATCAGACCAGCAGGGGGCAGTGTGAAGGTAGGCGTGTCCTTGGTCTCCTCTAATGTTCCTGGGATTTAACGAGGGTGAGGGTGTGAGTGGGCGAGGGGCTGGTGGAGCTCATTATCTGACACCACCTTGAGTGTGTGTCTGTGTGTTTGTGTACATCAGTGGGCCGGCTGTGTTTGATGTGGTCCTGACAGTCACTGCTTTAATGTATGTTTACTATCTCACTCTCTCTCTTTGTCTCTCACTCATTCTGTCTCTCCCTCACTCTGTCTCTCTTTCCCCTTCACACACAGGGAGAACAAAGAATTTCTCTGATCAGAATATTAATGTAAAGACTCATTAAAATGGGAACCGTGTTGTCAGAGGAGAGGTCTCACTCTGTCGCAAGAAAAACACTCGCCCTCATTCAAGCCTGTGTCGGACAACCATTCAGTCACACGTTTGGGCTATTGACCAAATACCTACCTTGCATCTCACACAGTGAAGTCATGTGACCTTGACACCAGGTGCACATTGTTTAACATGTTTAATCATGTGACCTAAATGTGATTTCATCATACGTCAGGGTAAACCGTGACTGTGAATTTGACATTGAAAGTGTGATATTATTTTCCATACAGAGTCACTTGTGATGATGAAACCCTATCCTCTCTCCCTAGTGTCACCTGGTGCAGTTAAAGACCACATTATTAATGTTGAGACCTGCTTTCTTCAGTTAAACACCACGGGATTCTGAGTCTAGCGAGCCGTTGTTTGTTTGTCCACTGTTCAGTCTGAATGTCAACACTGATCAATATGATAATTATCGCCATCAATAATGATGACATCATTGTGCTGGATGCTGGGGCATATTCCAGGCTTTTACTGTGGAAGAGCTGCAGGAAGTGCTGAGGGCCTGCTACTGTGATGACGATGAGGATGATGATAGCACTGATAGACAGAGCAGGTTCTTTGGTCTGTTTGTGATGCACCGCCTGTTCACTGATCTGAGGACCTGATGGAAGACTGGGATCGATGCCCTCCTCCCCCTCGACCTCAGCGCTCCTGCTACTTCAGCACTTAAAGACTCAGAGAGTGAAACTCTGTCTATGCTGTGACTGTTAATGAAACACAGCCGCAGATATTATCCCCTCACCAACCTTTTCCTTCCTACTGACCCAGCCCCCCAACCCCCACCCCAGTCCTGGGGAAAATAACGCTTCGACATCTGCCGATAAACCTGATGGAATGATCAATAACCTCTGCTAACGTCTGATACAATGTTAATAACGCACACACACATAGAACAAGGGATCGTGGGAATTGGCCCTGCAACCCAAAGTATTGATTGGTAACCTCTGGCCTATGGTACAACCCTGACTCAGACTGTAAATCAAGAAAGTTGCTTACAGTAAACCTCTCATCCATTCCATCTCTCTCTCTCTCGGGCACTGGCATAACCAATCATGAAATGCCTTATTGATATTGGGATCATAAGATTGACAATCAATCAATCAATGGGGTGACTCAGAGGGGACAAATTCAAGTTCACAGGTAAGTGGGGGCTCCTTGGGGAGTTGGGGTGAGGAGGGTGAGTGTTGTGTTACAGGAAGCAGCAGCAGCTTTGCTGCAGCGACACTGCTGAATTATTGATCACTTTAATGGAGAAACTTTCATTTTTTTCCCTGTTGTCACTTTGAGTCACCTGAGATTTCCCATGAGGCCTCAGTCACCAGGTCATCACGGATACAGAGCAGTCCTTAGCTTGAGTGACATGACGCACTGAGAGATGGACGGATGGATGGATGGACAGGGATAAAGAGGAAGAGACAGAGGGGACATATTTAGAAGCACCTTCATCCTCACTAATTATTAAAATTAGGAATTTGCTGCATCCAAACTTTCCGGATTGAAAAAATTTGTTACAAACTCTGCAGCATCGTCCAGACCTAAATGGTCCAAATTCTGCAAAAAGTTTTGCAGTTCTGTGACAAAAAAGAGCTTCAAGGCTAGAATTTGTCAATCCTGAAAAGGATAGAGGTTAAGAAGATTAATAGGACAGATAATGGTAACACATACTGGCATAATTAACTCTATAACATCCACGGCTCAGGACATCTTCTACATATTCTTCTTTTTTGTCCCTTATTTAGAGGTTCTCTCCATCTTCTACTCGGACTCCATCTACCTCCATGTCCTCCTTCACTGCATCCATCAATCTCCAAATTGTCTCCTACCTGGTAGCTACATCTCTAGGATCATTCTTCTATAAATATAACCACTGTCCCTGCTCTGAACATGTCCAAACCATCTCAATCTGGCTTCTCTAGCTTTTTCTCCAAACCTTGTCCCTGTCTGTGTTGTCCCTCTGATGACCTCATTCCAGATCCTGTCCATCCCTGTCTCAATGGTATAATGTTATTAATATTAACAATCATAATAAATAATAGCAAATTATTTATCGTTGTGTAGTCTTTTGTTGATCCACAGGTCTTGTTTATATTTTTTTGCCTCAGGTACACTGATGTTATTGTGTTGTCAGCATTGATAACTTAACAAAATAAAACACTGGTTTTTTTATATTCTCTTTGTCCTACAAGCCTCATTACCGTAAATGCTGCAGTAAACATCATAATTTGATTCGTTCTCACGTTTTGCTGACCGCATCACTACAGCGCGTCTTGAAAAAAAAAAATCTGGTGTTTTTTTCGGTTGTCCTGAAAGATATCGACACAATGATGCAATTGACACAATTGCGTGACATTTAACCCTTTTCATTGTTGACCCCAAAAGAACGAACAAGGGTAAAATTAAAAACTGTTTCCGCATCAGATTTATTTATATCCACAACTGGAAGCATCATACCGTAATCTGTAGAAAAGCGGAGCAGGCGTTTCTTCTGTCCTATTTTGAAGGCGCCTGTGCGGTGTTTCCGCTGCTGCTGCGCGTTACCGCGTTCACCTTGACGCGAGACTGACGGTCTGTAACGGGAGCGAGGATGGCTGCAGAAGATGCGGAGTAACGAACACAGCGACACAAGCCCGACCAAGAGCAGCGCCGGGACCGGGTGCGGTTCGGCCATGGGGCAAGCCCGTCCAGTGACAGTGACGGTTTCTACGGTGAGTCTGACGCTCAGCATCCTGTCCCTCCTGCTCTTGGTCACGGCCATCTCCACTGACCACTGGTATGAGACCGACACCCGCAGACACAAGGACAACTGCGACCGACACGGTTCCGACTCCAACGACCAGAAGAACCGAGAGATGCCCATCTACCACCTGCCGCTGGTGGACACCAGCAATGGCGGGGCGCGGCAGCGGGACGTAGCGCTGCTCAAGCCCGTGCATGTGGGTAGCAGAGAGGAAGAGCTGCTGGAGAACTGGAGGGCGATCCTGGGGATGGGGATCCTGGAGAGCGAGTGTGGCAGGCCGCTGTTCTCCACTCACTCCGGACTCTGGAGGAAGTGCTACTTCCAAAACATGGACCCGGACATTGACAAGTTGATCCAGAGAGGTGAGAAAACTCACACACTGAACTAGCACATGACCGTGTAACGCGTTACTATTGACACTGTATCGCGTACAGTAAACACTGCGTAACAAGCACCGTGTAACACATGACGACCACACGCTTTACTACTCGTGCCCGACCACTCTGTAGTACCCTAGACTGCACCCTGTTACAAACACTGTAACAAAGACGTAACGTTACAGTAGCCTGAGTCCAGCTCCTGTCTACGGAAAAGGTCAATACAGTCATTGTTACACACGATTATACAGACAAACAGACTATAATATCAGTAATACACATCACTTTATCACACACTCAAACTAATAAGATAATACCTGTCGATATTAGCCTAATTAGGTAATATGATAAGATAATTATTATATATTATATAATTATCGTTTTTTTCCTCCAATAATAAAAATCCAATAATAAAATGCCAGGGTTTCCCCAAATCTGATGGAATTTCACATGAGAAACCTGAGATGTTTATCTCAGTTTTGGGAACAAAGGAACACAGATATTGGTTGATATCGGAATATATCCTCCTCAGAACCATTACCAGGTCGCAGGGGCAGCAGTCTCCACAACTGCCACTCAAATCCAGTACAGCCAATGTTACTACAATGGCTGGTGAGATAGATACATCAATAGAAAGAACTGTATTAATCCCTTGGGATTATCCTTTAGGGAATTAAGGCTCCAGCTGTAGTACGGGACCAAACAAATGATAAATGACACAATAATGCAAAAAATACATGAGTAAAAATTTAGTATGTAAGACATTAATTCAGAGTCCACCTTAGTGGCATCCTGGAGACCAGTGGGTTCAAACCTTAGCCTTAATTGCCACACCACCCCTGCGGCCGGTGTTTGCACTATCACCGGCCGCAGGGGTGGCAAACAATATCACCCTTGCCGATATTGTTTGCAATATCGGCAAAGGTTAACATAGAACATTCTCACTAAGTCTGTGGAGGAAGTGTGTTTCTCATATTCTACCCAAGGTTGGTGCTTGAGGACAGGCAAGCCAAGCGTTTACTTGGGACACTGGCCACTAGGGGGCACTAGTTCTTTTTTTTTTGCTGATACGGTGGGAGCCCCAGAGATACAGTATCTTGCTTTAGGCCCGGGAGACCCTGGTAACGACCCTGATTGTCCCATATAACTGTTAGTTACATAGTTTGACCGTATAGTAGTGTACCTTTACAACTTCAACCCATACACCGACAAACGAAAACATCAACTAACACACAGCACACAGCCATTCAGTCTGTAACACACACCATCGTCACACACCGCAAACACACTCTAATACATTTAATGTAATGCGTGCACCGGTCAGTGAAGTCTGTCTACAGAGGCTGCAGCCAGACATTGACGAGCTGATCCACCAAGATGAGATATGAAACACAGACACATGGACGTCATAAACGTAGTCTGTCTCATCTGTTCCTGTCTTACTTCAGCATCCATCTCACCCAAGTGTCCCCTTGTTTTCCAGGTATCGCCGATCGCTGCACGGCAGTGAAGTATCACTTCTCCCAGCCAATTAGATTGAGAAACATCCCTCTGAACCTGACGAGGACAATTCAGCAGGATGAGTGGCATCTACTGCGTAGGACTCACACACTGACCGACCGAAACATAAATGTTTTGTCAATTAATGTAAATTAGAAAAGTAAATGCAACTATAACAACTCATTACTCACTAGTATGCTGCCATATGACCTAACTAAATAACTCATTAAAAAATGCTGAACTAAATAACACAACAATTCCCTGACTGAATGAGTGAAATACTAACTACTGAATACATTCATCAATAAATGTTCTTAGTCAGGCCAAGAAAAAGCAGAAAGAAGGAACAATTGTGTGAACTTAAATATATGCCATGTAAAAGTTATTCCATGAAGGCTGAACTGCTTTTAGCCTTTTCTATGCTATCTATTTGGGAAATGCTGGGATTTATAAGTGATTATAATGATAATAATCATTAATATAATAATTCGGATGTGGCAGTGGTAGCTCAGCGGTTAAGGAAGCGGTATTGGAGTTGCAAGGCCTCAGGTTTGAATCCACCAGCTGCCAGTTTGCCACTGAGGTGCTATGATCTTAGCAACATCCCGACCCACAAAACTCCCAGTGGGCTCACCACCAAAAGTTATGTAACAAAGGCTAGAATGCTTTTAGCTTTTTCTAAGATATCTTTTGCGGAGAAAGTCAGAAGGATAATGGTGATATAAATTATCAGAGGTTTGGCCATAGTTTGCCCAAGTCAGTTTTAACTGAACAAAACACAAACTTATTGATCATGATCATGGATTATCAACGACGTGTGCATCTGCCTACTACAGTTCTGTGTGTGCTCTTAGATCACAGATGTAGAAGAATTAAGACAATTTATGCTCAATGTGTTTTGTAAAAATTACAAATCACTTCAAAATGGTGCCTACCAGTTCAGTTGCATTGATTAGAACACATTTATGGCTTTAATTATTGATAATAGTTCCAGATTATTCTTTTTTTCTTCTGGTTGAACTTTTTCTGCACCTAGAGTTGGCTGCTATAGAAGGAAGCCAGTACAGTTTTTATGTAACAGTACAGCAAGGCAGTGGTTACCATAGAAACGCAGTTTTCCTCATCACTTTTCTTGGTTGTGTGTTCCTCTCACTCTGTACTGTGTGTGTGTGTGTGTGTGTGTGTGTCTGTGTGCACAGACCTACGTCGCATCACTGCAGGCTTTCTGGGAATGGCAGCTGCTGTCCTCCTGTGTGGCAGCATCGTAGTGTCCGTAGGTTTCGTGTGGGAAGAAAGTCTTACGCAGCACGTGTCTGGTCTGCTCTTCCTCATGGCAGGTAATCATCCTTCCTCAGTCTTGTGTTGATGATACAACTGACTGAACAACAGTTGTGTCTGCAAAACCAAAAGATCTCTCATTAGATCTCTTCATTGTACTGTGCAGGACCACATCATTGTTTTTACCTTTTCTGTTTCTATTGCTCTGGAAATTTATTGACCACAGGGTTTCCTATTAACTATTTCCCAGGCCACTGTCAAATCTCTTCAAAGAACAGTGTACATTAAATCACCATTAGATAGTGAATGTTATACCGTCATTATGAAAGAAATTATCTCAAATAAAGCATTTTTTGTGTTTTCATCAATATTTTTCCCCAATAAAGAATACCATACAACAGTCAGTTGTCATTTCCTGCTCTAAGCCTATTATTTAGAAAGTAATCTTTCCAGCCAAACTAGGCAACAATCTTTTGTCTAATTTCTGTGAGCAGTAAAGATGTAGAAAAAGGATGTAGATTTTACATCTTTTTGTGGATGTAAATTGTAGGTGTAGACTGAAGCCTTTTTTATCTCCTTCTAGATACTTAGGTGTCTTATTGTTGTTTGGTTAACAAAGACCAGAAGGTCTAGAATGAAGTCTGTCCATTCTGATCCTTGATTTGGGCCTAAAACAGTCATGTGATGCATTGGAAGATTGTGCAGTTCAACAGATCAACCCAACAAACTAGTAAATAAAATATAATCTTATTGTCTACACCAGGAGTTGGCAAATAATTTGACTGCATGCCACACTGAGGGCTGAGTCAGTAGCAGATATGATGGAGATTAATGCTGCTTAATGTTGATAAAATGCTTTTTTTGCCTTTTCTACGCTGTGTAAGGCAATGTTGGCATTACTGGTCAAGATAGAAGGATAATGATAATATAAATTAATTGTATGACTTTTAACAGGTTCAGTGGACCAATGAGGAAGCCCTACAGGCCACATCTGGGGCAGAGGCTTAATTTTCACCTTTTCTTGTCAACGTTCCACTTTTGCTTTGATATTATGAGCTGGTGATCCACTGTCTATGACGATTGACGTCCAGATGACATCTTGGTTCAGTAACGTTTCCTGCCTCCTCTCTGTCTACAGGGATCTTCTGCACCATTTCTCTCTGCACCTACGCCGCTAGTGTGACATACGACCTCTCTAGAAAACCACCTTTCATATATGGTCTGCCAGATGACGTGGACCATGGTTATGGCTGGTCTCTTTACTGCGCCTGGACCAGCTTGGGACTGACCGTTGTGTCCGGCTGCCTTGGGACCATGTTTCCATTCCTGAGCAGAGCTGGAGGACTACAGTCCAAGAACGCCCGCGAGTCATCTGTCTGAAATGCCAACGCTGGAAAGCAGGCAGTATTGCTCACAGAGCGCTTTCATTAACTCTGGTCCAGGGCAGATGAAAGGGACGGCCCTGCTGACTTTCACACAGTGCTGGTGTTTATGATGTGGACATTGATGTACATACACACACAGTATGTATGTCGACTCGTTTTTTTTTTTTCCTTTTTTAAAACTCAGCAGCCGCTGTACAGACATTTGCTAGCGTTATGCTGACAACAAATTGCTGTTATGTTTCATTCAAGTAGATCACGTAAGATATTAGCATCATCGGGCATTAATCATCGTTGGTCGGGGGAAATAATGCATCAGGAAAAACAAATGCCAAGTGTCTCTGGCTTTGACTATTGACTTATGGATCTAGCTGTAGGTTGCAAAAAGCCAGCTTGACTAGTTTATGATGTACAGTATCTCCATATCATGTAAGTTCCAAGTTAAAGAGCAAATCTTTAGGTGCATAGCCCTCTATCTCCTTTTCCCTGATGGAGCCTTGTCACACATGGACTGAGTCACAGTCAGATAAAGTACCAGTATACTAACTACAGCTCTATGAAATTGGACAGTTACCTAAAGTTTTCAGGTTATGATCAACATCATCTTACAGAGACTTTCACTCCTACAGCTTTTTGATACTAAAGAATCAACATGAATGTCTATGGTCCTTCAGTTCCCTGACGCCCGTCTCCTTTTTTTATACGTAGTCTGTAGGACTGACATCTGTTTGTCTAAATCTCATTTGCACTTAACCCGTCTGCTGCTGAGTGAGTTCAGAACTTCTTAGCACTTCTAAATATGTAAACTGGTGTATATAATCTGTATTTAAATGTATGAATGTGAAGGTGGTGATGTGACTGAGTGATGACAAGTGAAACATTGCATATGTGCAACAGTGATTCATGGACAGAAAACAACCTTTGGGAGGATTATTAACTCTAACAATGTTGTCATTGTATACGAACGTTTAAAGCTGAACAATCAAACTATGACCTGTTTGGTTTGTGAATAATGTTTACTGATGTTGACTATGTCCCAGAGTTTGTGCGCTCTTTGGGAGGAGCTCAGCTAATGGAGCCCCAGAGCCTCATGTCAATGAAAGAGTCTGATAAGATTTGTCCATAGGTGTGCAAATTCATCAATAATAAACATATCTGACAATCATCTGCTCTGCCTCTTCAGCTCTGATAGTGCAGCACAGAATTAATAATGTGTGTCTTGTAGTTAGGCATCTGGTCACTGATTTTAAAGAATGGCTATTGATTGAATCAGCATTGTATGAATCGTTTTTTATATAGTTCTGTAGTTTTATATAGTTCTGTATTTTTTGATTAAAGAAGCTCTTAGGTAGTATAACTAGGAAATACTGCGTTTATGAGAATAACCCCACATTGATTTTGCAGTATACATTAGTTTCCACTAGAGGGCAGCAGCGAATGAGCCGCTGCCACACGCCGTGTCACGAAGCCACTCCCACTCACGAGCTCAATGCGTGTTCGTCGATCTGTGCATGATGCGCATGCGCGACAGACTACCGTACGGTACCGTACACAGGAGTGATAACAAGAGAGCATCGCTGGCGGTGACCGGCCGTTATGACGGTGAGTGTCCGCCTCAAACAGGCCAACATTGGTGCGATCGTCTGAGAGCATTCCGGAGACAGAGACAGAGCGAGGATAACATGTTTACAGCCCACTGCTGCTGATTCACATCAATAACCCGGTAAAACCTTATCATTTCAGCCCTGCTGCTAACCGCTGCTAACTTTAGCGGCCGGGCTACATGCTAACCGACCAATCGGCAGAGTCGATATGAACGGTGGACCTTTTATATAATGTTGTCCCGGTGAACAAAGCTTTGCTTTACAGTTAGCTGTTAGCCGCGGAGCTAACAGTTAGCTGCGGGAAGACCATCAGGCCGCGGCGAGCCTCTGTACAGCGGCCAACGATGCTGGCGGTGACGACATCTGCTGTGGAGGAACGACCCGCCCCCGCGGATCCCGCATACTCACGCAGAGCGTTCATGTGAACCGCCGAACCGTGCGTGGCGGTCCCGCTGCGGCGCTCAGACCCGCACAGACCGCATTAGCGGCGGGAGCGGCAGCAGCGGCGGGAGCGGCAACGACAACAACACAAACAACAACAACAACAACAGCAGCAGCAACAACAGGAGTATCAGTAACAGTGGCTAAAGCGGCAGTGAAGTAGCAGCATCATCATCATGCAGGCGTCACAACTTCAGTACGATTTCTTCAATGAGGAAAACTCACCCAAGTGGAAAGGACTGTTAGTTCCTTCACTGGAGAAGGTAGACACACACACACACACACACACACACAGAAAGAGAGAGAGAGAAAGGTGTAGGCCTGGTCCTAGGTTTGACCGCTGAACTAACATAATACTGATGACGTGTGTGATCGACATGTGCCTTTTATTTGCAACATGTTTTCTAATTTATCTGTTAATTAATTTGCTGGAAGTAGCAGACGAACTGCCCACAGTCACAGATTGTTGGGGTTCGGACTAGCATAGAACTGTGCTGTCTGCACATGCTATTGATTGAAGAACTAGTTTTACACTTGGATCAGGACGTGAACACATGTGTATACCTACAGAGTACTGTAGTGTCATGCCAGTGCTTAGTACATTTACGTGTAACTGATTAATAGTTTAGAAATGGACGTTTATGACAAGCTCATTATCCATTTACTAGAGTTCAAATGGTCATAAAAATCTATGACGTCTATGAATTTGTCTTAATTATCATGATTTACAAAATCGTAACAGATTCTTTCTGCATTATGATCCCAGATTCAGTGGAAAATTAATTGAAATAAAATCGGTTAGGGGGAAACACACAATGCTGTGATATTCAAGACAGGTTTGCCTTCACAGAGCCTGTGCCTTGTTGTATTTAACTATCTATAAAATGAAGACTTCACATGAAGTCATTGAAGTCAACTAACATGTTCTAGTACTTCATATTAGTCAGACAACTGGCACTCCAACTGGAGAGTGTCCAAATTGTTGGAGCTATGTTTTCTACCTTTAACAAACTATCGTCCAAACTGTAACCATGTAACCATTTACTGTGTGGTGCAGGTGCTGAAGCAGGTTCACCCCAACCTGGTCTCCCAGCAGGAGGCACTGCAGTACATAGAAGAGCTTATTCTTCTGTTGCTGAGTCTCTTGTGTCAGGCTCAACCACGAAGTGTTCAAGATGTGGAGGTAAAATACACACACAAAAACAATAAGAATAGTAATAGAACTAGTAAATAAAAAAAATTAGAAATGTATTTTTCATATGCAAAGTAAAAGGCTGACTATTGGATTCTGGTCCAGTCCCAGAGTTGTAAGATCAGCAACTGAAAAAGTATTGATCTGCAGAGTGGCCTGTAGTGGTTCTTCTTAAAGAACACTCTCGGAATGGGGCTTGTTGACCTCTAATCTCTGGCTGCTTTCTGTTTCATCTAAGTTTAGATGAAAGAAAATAATTTCTGTGGCTTTTAAAGCAGTCGAGGTTACACAGATGTTCTCTGAACATTTGAAGAGTCCAGATATAGTTTGACTTGTATTTAAAACATTGTCTTCTTTTTGTTTAATAATACACATCTTTAAAAATAACATACTCTTTTTTTTGTCTCTTAACCACACTTATAAAGGAGCGTGTGCAGAAGAGTTTTCCTCACCCAATTGATAAGTGGGCAATTGCTGATGCTCAGGCTGCTATTGAGAAGAGGAAGAGGAGGAACCCTTTGGCGCTGCCTGTTGACAAGATCCACCCACTACTCAAGGTTCTGTTGATGATGTCCCATTTTTTTAACACATAGACCAGGTCACTTACCGATTTCCTAACCACTGTATTTCGTTTAATTCCATTCAGTACTATTACTTAACTTTTGTTTAAAGTGCCAAATCATAACAACTTTTAAGGAGGGTAAAAAGCATAGGGCATCAGACCCACAGATGCATTAACACACTGCTTACCATGTACCTCTGTGGTGCCTTGCTATGTCAGGAGGTCCTGGGCTACAAAATCGACCACCAGGTGTCAGTATACATGGTTGCAGTGTTGGAGTACATCTCTGCTGACATCCTGAAGCTGGCTGGGAACTACGTCAGGAATATTCGCCACTATGAGATTTCACAGCAGGACATCACGGTGGCCATGTGTGCTGACAAGGTACATGCACACTTACTTACAAGTCGCCATACATCGCAGCAGAGTGTGCGTCTCACCAATGTCTGGTTTACATCCTGCAGGTGTTGATGGACATGTTCCACCAGGACGAGAATGATGACATAAGCGGTTTCCCTCTGACGGATGAGGAGCCTTCTGCTAACGAGGAGCAGAGCTACTACGAGCTGCTGCGCAGCTTCATGGCTGACGCTCGTCAGTACGAGCGACAGCTGAACCTGTTGATCAAAGTCTTCAGAGAACCCTTCATCTCCAGCAACATGCTCTACTCTCAGCACGTACGTATCCGACACTGTTGTCTGCCAACCAACAATATACTGATACCGAGCAGCAGCATTGGTAATAAGGATTGATAATATTGGAGTAAAAACTGATAACAATTCTTACAGATATTGTATCATATGCCAATCTCAGGCAGAAATTATCGTCAACAGACATAAATGGACCCAACTTGTAAAAATAGTAAAGCTTCTTTTAGTATGTATAGAATTAGATTAAATTTTCAGTTTGGTATCTGAAGGTGTCCTTGTAGTCCAATTTGTTCAACACAGTGTGTGCACTTTGGTCCAATGTCAAATGATTAGAGCAGATGTCCTTTAGATGCAGTGCTATATCTGGTGTGAAAAGATCTAATCTTGTTGTTGTCTCCCAGTAAACTGAACTGATGTCAATTGTGTCTGAAAGCCCTGCTTCAACCTGACACATTGAGTTCCTTTTATTCACCTGAACCACTGAGCATCCAGCGCTGCAGCTCTTTTCTGGGCTGCTCTGTGCCTCAGACGCAAAGGAACTCAAGAGCATTCTGCTCAGCACTCATTTTCATATACCAAAGTGCCAAAGTATAGTTTTTTAACTGATGTACGTATCAGCACATACCGTTTTAATCGGACGTTGATCCTTAGGATGTGGACAGTATCTTCAGTCGCATCGTTGATATTCATGAAGTGACAGTGAAGCTGCTGGGTTTGATTGAAGACACGGTGGAGATGACCGATGAAGAAGCTCCTCATCCTCTGGTGGGAAACTGCTTTGAGGACCTAGCCGAGGTTAGACTGCAAAAGTGTGTGTGTGTGTACCTCTGTGTGTGTATTTGAGTGATTTGCTCACACACAGATCATTTGATTGACAGGAATTAGCCTTCGATCCCTATGAGTCCTACACTCAGGATGTTCTACGCTCTGGTTTCCATGAACATTTCCTGGGTCAAGTGACCAAACCTGGAGCCGCATTTCACCTGCAGGTAAGAGACAGAAGCAGAAAGATAAGTAAAAAAATATTATTGTTGTTTATGTGTATAATACATTACCTTCTTGTGTGTCTTTCTCCAGTCCATCTGTGAAGGATTCAAAGAAGCCGTTCAGTATGTTCTTCCCCGACTGCTGCTCACACCCGTTTACCACTGTCTGCACCTTTTTGATATACTGAAGGTGAGAACATCAATCGCTCATTCAATTGAGGTTAATTGTCATTAAAGTCATCATTGTAGAAGCCGGCAGTGAACTGTAACATTTTAATTTTGGACGCCTTTTTTCCCTCCTCAGCAACTTGAAGAGAAGAGTGAAGACGAGGAGGACAAAGAGTGTCTGAAACAGGCCATCACTGCTCTGCTCAACCTCCAGAGCAGCATGGAGAGGATCTGCTCCAGGAGTCTGGCCAAGAGGAGGCTCAGGTACTAACACACTGCTCTATATTCTGTAAGGGAAAATAATGCATATACATATGTTATAGGATAGCAAATTAAAACCGTTACAACTTATTGAAAATATAAATATTATTTACCCCACAAAAAATGAAATGTTAGCTGCAGCATAACTAAAAGGTTTTCCCTAATTACAGTGTGTTTTTTTTTTTTACATTGCGGTTCTCCTTTTCTTAGAACATTGTGGTTTTTTGTGATATCACAAATCAGTGTGTTCCTCGATGTGATTGGCTGAGGTATGGAAATATTTTTCTTTTAATGTGTCCATCCATCCATTTGTGGCTGTTCATTCGGAGCCAGGTTGCAGAGGCAGCAGTTGTAAAAGGGATACCCAGACTTCCCTCTCCCTAGACCCTTCCTCCACCGCATCTGGGGGAATCCCAGGTATTCCCAGGCCAACTGGGCAACATAGTCACGCAAGCGTGTTCTGGGTCTTCCTCTGTGCTCCTTGCAGTAGGACAGGACCATAGGGAGGCAGAGGGCATAGGATTTAAATGCCCAAGCCACCTCAACTGGCTCCTTGCAAGGTGGAGGAGCAGTGGCTCTACTCAGAGCTCCTCACCTTTTCTCCAAGGGAGCATCCTGCCACCCTACAGAGAAAGCTCCTTTGAGGCTATTTGTGTCCCTGATCAGTCTTATATTTCCATTCTCCAACATAACTGTCATATAAATATGTAGGAAATACTAATACAGTCTGGGGAGGGGTGATAACTGTACCCCTCTGTAGGGGTGATAACAATTTTTCCTATTTTGCAGTGGGTCTTGGTGGAACACCACTTCCACCACTGAATTTCCAAAAAAAAAGTCATGATCACTGTTCCCATTGAAATAATAATAAAAAATAATTCAAATAAAAAAATATTTCACACAAATATTCTGATACACACACACACAGACCGTATCCCCACCAGGATACAAAAACAAGATCACACAACAGGGTGTTTGACTCCGCCTGTCCTGGACTAAAATAGACCACGGGTGGGGTGTAGTCAGGGTCACAGGTTGTGTGTGTGCGTGCTGTGCCTGAAGGAAGTGGCGTCAGCATGTAGGTGGAGCTCAGGAGCTTATTGTTCTCTGTGAGAAAGAAAAGAAAAAGTCAGGAGTTTGTAAAGTTGTGTAGACTTTTGCCTCAACAAAGTATATTAAATTGAGGAGGGAAGACGTGGAGGAGAGGTGATGAGGAGCCAAGGAGACACAATTGGATAATTGACAAGTGGATATGAAGATGTATGTCCCTTTTTTTTTTCTTCTTCTGATTTCTTTGTCTCTCAGCTGAAGAATCCAAATGGCCACAGACAAATAAAGCAGGAAGACCAACACCGAGTGTGGTAGGGCAGATGATCGGTCGTTTAGAAGGCACCAGGGGCAGCTCCATGGACCGTTGAAAGGAATACAGGGCAGTCTTTTTGCCACCAGATGTCCATAGATCTGAAATGGACAAAGTTAGAGGACAGTGGAGTTGATACAAGGGCAGCTAAAGCAACAAAGGGCAGATGTTGAGTGAGTTTCATGGTCCTGGAAGCAGATTCTTGGAGATACATGGGGCAGTTGTGAAACCGAGTGCTGACATACCAGAGGGGTTTAGGTATAAACTGATTAGTGAGCAGCTGAAACTGTGACTGGCCTGAACTGGCTCAGAATAAAAGAGCAGTCAGATGTGTTGGGTCCATTCTCTCTCTCCAGGCGTTTGAGTGCATCATGGGACATGGTACTCAGGTCGTTTTAGATGTTTGAATATGTCAGAGCTTTCTTAAAGCAGATGTCTTCAGATGCAAGCGCCAGACCTAGATATGTTTTTGTTCATCATATCAGGTCTAAATCCAATGGTGTTCACATGCAGGTTCAAGCCTTGAGGAGTTGGCCTAGGGTCCCTACTGTTTGTGCTAGGTCTGGAGATCTAAGTTTAAGGCCCTGGTTTAGTCCAGGGCCTAGAGTACTTGGTTGCAATTTAAAGGTATATGTCCTTGGTCAAAGTCTGGCAGTTAAATTGTGGATCTGTATATCAATCTTCTAGTCTTGACCAGACTTTCAGGCTCCCAGTCTAGCTCTGGATAAATTCTTTTTTCTTTTGTCTTCTTCAGCGAGTCAGCGTGTCGCTTCTATAGTCACCAGATGAAGGGGAAGCAGCTCGCAATCAAGAAGATGAATGAGATCCAGAAGAACATTGATGGCTGGGAAGGGAAAGACATTGGCCAGTGCTGTAATGAATTCATCATGGAGGGAACATTGACTCGTGTGGGTGCCAAACATGAGCGCCACATCTTCTTGTTTGATGGTCTCATGATCTGCTGCAAGTCCAACCATGGCCCGCCACGCCTTCCTGGAGCCGGATCAATGGCCGAATATCGGCTGAAAGAGAAATTCTTCATGAGAAAAGTTCAAATAAACGACAAGGACGACAAAGAGGGCGAGTACCGACACGCCTTCGAGATCATACAGAAGGACGGCAACAGCGTAGTGTTCGCTGCAAAGTCGGCAGAGGAGAAGAATGGCTGGATGGCGGCGCTGATTTCACTGCAGTATCGCAGCACCTTAGAGCGCATGCTGGACTCTGCCTTGCTGCAGGAAGAGAAGGATGAGCAGATGAGACTGCCCGGTCCCGAGTTGTACCGATTCTCTGAACCGGACTCTGAGGAGAACGTTGTTTTTGAGGAAAATGTGCAATCCAAGTCCGGAATACCCATCATCAAAGCAGGAACAGTTCTAAAACTGATTGAGAGGCTGACATTCCACATGTATGCAGGTGAGCATTGCCATCTGCTGTAGTTTGACCCAGTTCTGCTCTATGGTAACTGGATTCATCTGCGTTTCTCGTTCTACGTTCTTCTGTTTTTCCTTAGATCCAAACTTTGTGCGGACCTTTCTCACCACATACAGGTCGTTCTGTAAACCTCAGGAGCTACTGGACCTGCTGATTGAGAGGTGAGATCGCATGACATCTCCAACTGTATCTAGATTGTCCATGATTTTTATTCCACTTGTCTAATTGTGAAGTGTTTGGTCGCCTGCTGTGTTATGCTTTTGAGATTCCAATGTGTTCACGCCTTTAATGGTCGAGGGTCTTATCTGTTCAGGTTCGAGATTCCAGAGCCACGAATGAATGACGTGGACCAGATGGAGGGAGGTGGAGGAGGAGAGCAGCCTCTGAGCAACGAACTCAAACGCTTCAGGAAGGAGTTTGTTCAACCAGTTCAACTGAGGTGGGATGAGATTGATTGATTGATTGATTGATTGATGTTTCTGCAAAATATGTAGACTGAAGGGTTAGGGTCTGATTCACATAAAAGGTTAAATTCTTGTAATAAAGTTCTGAAATAATCCTGAATCTTCAGTAAACATTGGCAATCCAGAGCAAGCAATTTCGTGCAACAATCAGCACTGGGGTCCAATTGTTTTTTTGTTTTGGCTGAGTAATGCCAGTTGTGTACACAGGGTTACAAGAAGTGATTATCACCTTTCGATTTATCATGTGTGAAAATCAAACAACCCCCCCCCATACAGTCATACAGTGTGGGCAGTTAATTTGCATTCAACAATCAGATTGTACAGTTTGAGAAGCAGCTGGTTGCCACAATTAAAGCTTAAGTTTAACACTTGTCTTTTTGTGCTCTCCGTCTTTCAGAGTGTTAAATGTGTGTCGTCACTGGGTTGAGCATCATTTCTACGACTTTGAAAGAGACTCAGATCTGTTAAGAAGGCTGGAGGAGTTCATCTGCTCAGTGAGAGGTACACACTCAGCCAACTGCCTTTTTAAACACACCTAACCCAATATATACAACAATGATGGCTCCATAATTGTAAACTGCTTTTGTTGAAGCTCTTCATCAACCAAAAGCATCCGTGTTATGTATATTTCAGGAAAGGCAATGAGAAAGTGGGTGGAGTCAATCACTAAGATCATCCAGAGGAAGAAGCAGGTTCAGGTGAGCGGGCCCAGCCACAGCATCACCTTCCAAAACTCTCCTCCTCCCATCGAGTGGCACATCTGTAAACCTGGGAGTATCGAGAACTTTGATCTGATGACTCTGCATCCCATCGAGATCGCCCGACAACTGACACTGCTGGAGTCCATATTTTACAGGTGAGTGGCTAAGCTCGCTCTTCAAGCACACCACACCCCACACTCCCTCCACGGGACGGCTGTGACTCACCCGTAATACATCCACAGGGCGGTGCAGCCGTCAGAGCTCGTCGGAAGCGTTTGGACCAAAGAAGACAAGGAGATACATTCTCCAAATCTGCTGAGGATGATCCGACACACCACCAACCTGACACTGTGGTTTGAAAAGTAAGACTCTGCCATCTTACCTGCAGCTCCACACCATGTTTCACAGTGTCTTACCTGACAGTCCTTTTCCGGCAGCCACTCATCAGCTCATATTTACAAGTGTCTCACCACGGATGCGTTTTCTCTATAGGTGTATAGTAGAAACGGAGAACTTGGAGGAGCGTGTTTCGGTGGTCTCTCGGATTATCGAAATTCTGCAGGTTTTTCAGGAGCTGAACAACTTTAACGGTGTTTTGGAGGTCGTCAGTGCCATGAATTCATCCCCCGTGTACAGATTGGACCACACCTTCGAGGTAGGCATGGTACATCTGACCTGATGAGCATGCACACGGAATATCTGACATCACCTCCTGACCAGGACCCTAATGGTTCCATTTGTTGTTGCAGCAAATTCCGAGTAAACAGAGAAAAACACTTGAAGAAGCCCACGAGCTGAGTGAAGATCACTACAAGAAGTACTTGGCTAAGCTACGATCCATCAATCCGCCTTGTGTGCCCTTCTTTGGTAGGACCCACCCATCAAGGTCAACTGTTGATTACATCACTCCACAGTTGACACTGACTGGTCTGTTTGCAGGGATTTACCTGACCAACATCCTGAAGACAGAGGAAGGAAACCTGGACTTTTTGCGACGACATGGCAGAGATCTGATTAACTTCAGCAAGAGACGGAAGGTGGCGGAAATCACTGGAGAGATCCAACAGTACCAGAACCAGCCGTACTGTCTTAAAGTCGAGAGCGAAATCAGGGTAAGTCACCAGTTTGGTGTTAAAACAAAAGCCAGTGTTGTATCAGTTTAACACTCCTCAGTCTCACTGTTAAATTTGATTAAACTCCTTGTAGACTTTCTTTGAGAATCTGAACCCAATGGAGGACATGTCTGAAAAAGATTTTGCAGATTATCTGTTTAATAAATCTCTGGAAATCGAACCTCGGAACGCCCGCTCTTTACCTCGATTTGTGAGTACCATCATTGTAATTCAAACAGACTGTTTCAACCAGGACCACAGACTAAATACTGCCATGTCATGTCAGGCAAAGAAGTACACCTGTCCCCTGAAATCTCCCGGGATTCGTCCAACGTCAGCGAGACCCGGGGCCATAAGACACCCAACGCCGCTGCAGAATGAACCCAGAAAAATCAGCTACAGCCGCATTCCTGACCCGGAGGTGGAAGGGAGCGCCGTTTCTGCCCCTAATTCACCCCGCACACCTCTCACCCCACCCCCCACCTCTGCTGCTTCCAGCTCCACAGATGTGGGCAGTGTCTTCGACTCACCACAGGGTCCCAGCAGCCCATTTCACTCTAGTAAGTCCTGCCGATTAATCCATAGACAGCTTCTATTCTTATAAGTTTCTATTGGGCGTCAGATAAACTTCAATCTGCCTCCACAACTCCTCCTCTTCCTCCTTCTCCTCTTTCACAGACTGCGACAGCATCTTTGCTGTTTTCTCTCTACCCCACGGTCCACGTTAGTACAAGCCTCCTGATTGTTTCCATGTACTCATCACCCATTTGTGACTAAGTCCAATAGTTTGCCAAGACTCACATGAAAAAGAAAAAAAAACTTATTAAAGTACACTGCAGACAGGGGGAGCCCTTTACCTATAAAAAGCTCAGGCTAATCTGCCTTCCATCCCGCATCCAGACTCATTTGTGTTTTTGTGGCTACTTTCTCATCACTCTCCATTCACTTTAAAGACTGATTTTGGACCAGATGCACAGGGACTATAGGAGGACAGACTGTTTGACAAACATACTCTGGAATGACTTAAATAATGACAGAATTACGAGGCTGATTAGAGACTTTCTACAGACAGACCATAAAGATTTAAAACATCACTCTGAACTGTGGCTCTGACAGTGTCAGAAATGGCGTGATCACTGTTCTCGTCGTCACCGTCAGCTGCTCATGGCAACACTGTGTGTCTGTGTGTGTGTGTATTTCAGTTCATGTGCATAATGTATTCAATGTTCCATTCCACACAGCAAAGTAGAGTACAAACCCTTCAGACAGTCTCAGTCAATAGTCCTTCATCTGTAACAACACACTACATTTCCATTTGTCCTCCCAGGGTCGTCCTCTGTCTCCTCTATGGTCAGTTTGACCCGGGGCTTAGAAGATGTTCCAGTTCCTCCTCCGGTTCCTCCACGACGACGACCAGAGTCGGCACCGGCTGAATCTTCACCATCCAAGGTCCGTCACTGCTCCAGAATCTTGAACCCCATTAACATTTAAACATTACTAGTCTCTGGTCCCGACCCAGGTCAGATACCAGGTCCCCATTAGATCAGTTAGTCACTGATTTATTGAGTCCAGGTCTTCAGTAGACGGTTCCACTTGTTTATAATCCACCAGACCTAATTCAACCCAGATCTGCAGAGGTCGATTTTAAACTTGCTATTTAGCCGTAGACAAGACTGATGTAGTCAAAGCTCAGGTGTTTTCCTCCTCCTCCTCCTCCATTTCCTATTGTCCTCCACACTCACCAACTCTCTCATTCTCTTGCTCTATCCACACAGATGATGTCCAAGTTGGACAGCCCTCCTGCTGTACCTCCTCGTCAGCCCACCTGTAAACTCCTCCCACCTCGCTACTCTTCATCATTGTCGTCATCCTCGCCACCAGACAGCCCCCCTTTGCTGCCTCCCAGGGAGCCCCTCAGTTCTCCTCTGCACCTCCTACCGCCTCCTCAAGGGCGTCCTTCCCAGGCTTTTTTCCCATCAACCACTTCCTCGTTACCCTCTATCAGCTCAGCCCCCTCTGCCTCTTCGCCTCCTGTTGTCGCCCCAAGTCCCACCCCAGCCTCCAGAAAAATGCCCCTTCCCTCCCCTCCTGTCATCCCCTTGGACGGCCCACCAGTTCCCCCACGCCATAGTGTTCCCAAACTTCCTCCAAAAACCTACAAGAGGGAGTCTTTGAGCCACGCCCCCATGTTGGACACACCACCTACATTGTGATCAGTCAGTCTGGACTTTAAAAGCATGTGGGCTGCCTGACAGCATGTGGAGAGGGCTGGGTAAATTATTAAACACTACAGCTGACCAGACCGGTCCGGCGATCCGGTTCAGAAAGAGACTAAAGAACTGATTATGTGATGTATCCCGAAAGAAGTCGCAATTATTTGTCGAACATTCGTCTGTGGTTGGTTCTCCTTTTTTGTTCATCTGTGAACTGAGATCTGGTTCGGCTTAGACCTGAAGCTCATGGGTTCTGTACAGATCCCAGATGGTCGGGACCTGGTTCCCACAGGAGTTCTGATAAATCTCCACACATTGACGTTGAAATGTTGGTCTGTCTGTAGCGTCTAAGTTCTGGACCAGAACAACTGTAGGTACTGTAAAGGTTCTGGTGGACGAGCTTGTCACTGACAGTTGCTAATGTAAACAAATGTGATGATGCCTTCTTCCAAACAAGGGAATAAATGTGTTTGTATCATATCTCAGCACAGACGTTTGTCCAGAGTCCACTGTCTAATAGCAGTCTAATTACTCCTGATCTGAGAAGGTCTCGTACTAAGGCATCATGTCTTCAGCGGATTCTTGAACCTTGAGCCAATTTGAACAGCTTTAATCTTATTGAGATTAGATTAGTGAAGTTCTCCTCAGTTTCCAGGCCTACATTTTTCATCAAAATTTTCATCATTGGTTTTTACACCAATACACTTTTTAAGTCCTTTACCAGTACCACATTAGTCCTAAGTGTAAGTAATTCGATTTCTTTTGGAAGTTTGAAGGATTCTTTTTAATCGTCGAGGAAATGTATCAGTTTCCGGATGAGGTCAGAGGGAATGCAGGTAAGTTATATTTCTCCAGAAGAAGCAGTGAAGTTCCTCATAAAAGTAATTTAATTTCTTCATGTTCCAAGACGTCAAGTTACTAACAACTTAACTCTTTGGAGACCTGGATGAATTTCACGTACCAAACAGCATGTATCTCTTTAGAAACCTCTAAATAAAAAGAAAAAGGTCTTCATAAATAATTAAATTTTCAATAGCTTGGAGTTTATTTACAGTAGCATAACAAAACCAAATGTTTTTCCCAATGGGTTCCAGCAGGTGTCCCAGGATTCATTCTGTCCCACTTTGAACCATTGAATTCTGAGAGTCTAGATTCTGAATCAGTTTCTGTATCCGGTCCAGGATGATCTGGTTGGAGCTGCAGCAGTCGTCTGGTTTGTAAGGTGCTCTGATGAGAAGCACTCCAGCCACCTTCAGCTCTTCTCCTTCCTCCTCCACAGGAATCAGGTTCTTTTGGAGCCATTCTTTCAGCAAAGTCCTCCTCCTCTTTAGCTCCCCTGAGTCCAGGCTGCAGGTCCTCACTGGAACAAATGAGTTCTGGAGACGGTTAAGGGTCTCTTCGTCCGGCTCTCGTATAACTTGGACCTCCTTTACAGCGTGACCCATCACCACGTCCACTGATGTGTGCCCATCTGCTCTGAAGTCTATCAGAACTAGGCTGTGAGTGACCAAGTACAGAGAGAGGGGTGGGGCAGAATCAGACCAGATACCAGTAGTCCTACTTCCTGCCAGAAATAATCTGGCATCTTGCTTAACTGGCACGTTTATAAAATTAATTTAACAGTATTTAGTTTAACATTAGATCACAAAAAAACCCAGACTAGGGATGATCTCGTATGAAAGATGGAAGATCCTCTGGTTTAGTTTACTTTGACCAACACCTGGTCAAAGTAAACTAAACCAGGTGTTGCTGTAACAATCGGCTAGTTAAAGGTATATCTAGTATGATTACAAATAATATATAGCACCCTAATTTTTCAGTTGGTCACTGATGCCCAACATTTGTGCATCATGAAAGATTTTTAAGTCTACTGTAAAAAATCCATCTTCTCCTTTTGCCCTTTCCATGGGTTTGCCATAGCAAATCAACATTTTTGATTTCACCGTTGTTCTCTGTACCTTCTACTCGCTTAAAAAAAAAAAATCCATCCAACAATTTCACTTAATTGGACTTAAAAACTATATATTGTTTTTTGCCCGTCTAAGCATAATCAGCTGTTAAAAAAGAGCTTTAACTGTCTCTTGTCAATTCCTGCGAGTAAATCAGGTTTGTCTTCAGCTGAACAGATTCGGGTGGTCTCCCGTGTTTTTTCTCTGATAATACATAAGACACGGACACATAAGACTTAAATCACAGACTAAGCAGAGGTAGAACTATGGCAAAGTGTCGCCATCTACTGGTTCGCGTCCACCATTTAATTTTCACCTGGTTTAATTACTAGTTGAGATAAGATACGCTTAGCTAAGTTGTTCCTACATAAAATAAATAAATGTACTATTCAAATAATGTACGTAAACTGAGTAATGTCAAACAGACTCGGTGACAGTAAACGTGTCCGTTACCTCGCAGACACCGGGTCCACGGTGAGTAGCCAGCCGCAGCGCTCGTCGTCTTTTCCCGCCGTTACTTTTACTTCTTTATTGACATAACACATCCACTGTAGCGGAGTCATCAAGTGCCAGTCACCCTGCATCACGAACACTGTGCTCAAATACAACAACAGGCGTACGACAGTTCAAGGCTACATCCGTGGCACGACCCTCAGAAAATTCCGGGTAAAAACTGGTGCCGCAGGCGAAGGTTCCGTCCAGTATTTATCGCCTTTACCTGAATTATTTCTGTCTCTTCGGTAGCGTTTGTTGCTTTACCACGTTTTATTATTTTTCTTTTTGTGATTACCCTGTAATATATTTTGTTTGGAAGAAAATTATTTTGGGGGAAAGTCGTAATTTATAAAAATATTTTATACATCTGTAAAATCTACTCTTTTGATTTTGGAACAGTATTTTTTTACCCCCTATTGGTTTTATTAATGTTACCACACAGAACTCTTCTTCGTGTCATTTTTTTTTTCTTCCATATGTGGAAGTGAAAATGTATTAGTCTCATGAACATTTCCTCAAAATTAAAACAAACAAACACCGTCAATGTGCACTGTCAGAGCACAAACACATCAATATTGATATCAAACCAAGTCCTTATCTATGCACAAGCAAACTACGGATCAGGGGTCGCATGTGGCCATCCAGTTTTTTTATCTTGTATGCCAAACTTGTGAAAAAATTATGAAATAAAAAAAGTATTGACTTATATTATTATTGGACTTTCCCCCCAAAAAACGATACATGGACTGGGTTTAGCTAGGATCGTACACAGAATCCTGAGACATTTACTTCAGTTTTTGGGAATATCGGCTGCATATATTGGTATGATGTTCATGTTAGATTTTTTGTCATAAAACATTAAACCTGGAACAACCAAAGCTTAATACTATCAACACAGGTGAAATTAAAATAGAAATAAGTCACTCATCAGTAGTATTTGTGTATTGTGTCTCTTTATCTGTTGACTTTCAAGATTTTGCTTTTTTAAAGATCTATAACAAAAAACATACTGTATGTGTTATGACAGAGAGCATACATTGCTAACAAATACTGCCAGTATATAAGGGCTACATATGGAGGGGCCGACAGTAGTGCATAATTGCCATGATCTAGGGGGTCAAATATAACTACACTGCGTTAGTTTGACACTTCTAATCTACAGTATCCACTGTTGACTGCTCAAGTCAAAACGTTTGCCCTCATCTGCTTTAAGCCATATTCTTAGCCAGTCTGCCGAGGCCTGGGATATATTACAGTCCTTCAGAAGAAGCTGTTTTTTTTTCTTTTCAAGAGAAGAATTAACATTCAAACTACAGAGAATAACTATTGAAAAGAGGGGAGGGCCTGCAGAGGATGAGAGTGCAGAAGTGGGTGAGTGGTGGCTTAGTGCTTAAGAGAGCTGCCTTGGGTCAGGTTCAAGTCCACCAGCTGCCATGTTACCACTGAGAAGCACTGAGCATGGCACTGTCCCCTCACACTGCTCCCCTGCTTTCCTTTCCTTTCCTTTCCAGAAGAGGAGACACTAGATGAAGGAGGAAATTTAGAACAGAAGAGCAACAGGGACATAGTCATAACATGGGGTTTAACTTGGTTTGTAACCCTGTGGAATGTGTTTGTGCCTGATCTCAGACAGCTGACCCCTACAGGACGGCCCCTTGATGACATCATTAACGCAGGTTTAAATGGCGAGAAAGTGTTGGAGTTGGGTCAGAGGAAGAAAATGGCCGACTCCAGCAGCAGTTATTCGTCCTCTCCCTCGTTATCAGCGTCCTCTTCGACAGTGAGACACATCATTCACTCAGGTCAGTGGTCAACGTTCTGGTTGGGCTTTGTTTTATTTTCTTCTTAGATTCTAATTTCTGAGACCTGGTCAGCAGGTTGATGAGAGAAAGGAAGCTAAAATTGATGAACGTAGAATAAGTTGATTTTTTATGTTAGGTGACACAGTTGTGATAAAAGGGTGTCAGCTACGGTGAAGGGAAAGGTTTACAGGACAGTTGTGAGACCAGCCATGATGGATGGATTAGAGACACTAGGAATAGGTAGAAGACAGTAGACAGAGCTGGAGGTGGAGGAGTTAAAGATGCTGAGATTCTCTTTAGGGGAGACAAGGATGGACAGGATCAGGAATGAGGTGATTAGAGGGACAACACAGACAGGAGGGTTTGGAGAAAAAGCTGGAGAAGACAGATCGAGATGGTTTGAACATGTTCAGAGGAGGCACAGTGGATACATTGGTAGAAGAATGATCTTAGAGATGGAGATACCACTGATGGATGCAGTGAGGGAGGACATGGAGGTAGTTGGAGTTAGAGATGAGGATACAGTGGACAGGCTGAGATGGAAATTGTTGACTCGCAGTGGCAACCCCTGAAAAAAGGGACAAGACAAAAGAAAGAAGAAGTTTAGTGACACAGTTGCATAGACTTCGTAAAGATTGATCTGCTAAAGATAAAGGTTCGTGTTAATTGTTGTGCATGAGAAAGAGAGACAGAGAAAGAGACAGAGAGGATAAAAGTGAAGTAGGGAACAGTGAGAGTGAGACAGGAGGGGAATAATCAATAACTACAGTAGTGGTCAGTACATGTACATGTATGTTGATGATGGTCAGTGAGAGTGGAACAAGTCAGTTGTCAGGTTCCCAGACAGAGCCTCATTGTTCCACTGATCAGCTGACATTAATTAATACAAAGCTGCTTAGCGTGAAGGGAGGAGGACTTTTTTTCTCCCACAGTACATTGCAATTATTTTAAATCTGAGACCTAAATCCACTGCATTGGATTGTACACGGTAAACTATCAGCCAATACAATGCATACTTGGGGATGCTATTGGCTTGGTTGATGACACTCTTCTGTTGTCTTTGGTTTTGTATCCTCTAGATTGAACTCAGATTTTCAGATTTCACTGTTACCAAAACTTCATCAGTTAACAGTTGTCTCCAACACTTCAGGTCTTTCCGAGTGCTAATGTGAGATGTAAACATTCTAAATAAACAGAGTTTCTTGGTGACTCCGTCCTTTCGTGCAGCTCTACAACTGTTCAGTTGGAAACAACCAAAGACATCGGCCGCAGCCTTCAGTGTCTCCCTGTCCGTCCTGATCGCCTTGTCCAAGGTGTCCATCATCAGCGTGGTGTCTTATCTGCTGCTCGCGTGTCTCTGTGTCACAATCACATTCAGGTACTGTCCAATCACAATGCTGCTGCAGCAGCAGCAGCGGCAGCAGCCAATCTCAGAGTGAGAATGTTTGTCTCTATTCCAGGGTTTATAAGGCCGTGATCCAAGCTGTTCAGAAGTCAGAGGAGGGCCATCCGTTCAAGTAACACACTCTCACACACACTCACTCTCACACACACCGTCATCGTCACCTTCTCAAATCTGTCGTCCTTTGTCCTGTCGTCAGGTCTCTTTTGGACAGGGACATCTCTGTGTCCTCGGAGACAGTCCGTCCACTCGTGGACCAGGGTCTGATTCATCTGAACTGGTTTGCCTCTCAGACGAGGCGCCTCCTGCTGGTTGAAGATGTTGTCGACTCCATTAAGGTTCTCACAGCTTGTTCTAAAAAACGTTGTTCTCTGAGTATGGTTCTCAAACTATGGTTCTTGTGTGTTGCAGCTGGCGGTAGTCATGTGGCTGATGACCTACATCGGAGCCGTGTTTAACGGACTCTCGCTTCTGATTTTAGGTGAGAAGTTTGGTTGGGATCTTATGATGCAGTCGGGTTCTGTAATGGGTCTACACCAGGGTCTTGTGGTTCCAGGTACCAGTTGGGAGGACTCTGCAGAGGTGGCACAATTTATAAAAAAAAAAAATCTAAAAAAAAATGCTCCATAAGTAAACACTGTTCAAATTGTCTTTGGTAACTTGAATAAGGTTTCCTGAAGAAGAAAAACCATTTTCTAACTGGTTTTTAATGTTTTCCATGACTGTTCTTGTTAATGTTAATCCTTGTTTGTAAAGCTGCTGCTAAATGAGTTTTGATGATGATCCTTTTTCCCAAACCAAATTGTTCTGACTCTCTGGTTCTGTTTTTCACCCTGACCTTGGTTCTTCTACAGCTGACATCGTACTGTTCATGTCACCACTGGTCTACCAGAAGAAGAAGGTAGCAACCCGTTCTCAACCCCTTTACTCTGAGGATCCACCTGTTACTAATGTGTGACGTGTGTGTGTGTGTGTGTGTGTGTGTGTGTGTTCAGTCACAGATTGATGAACTGATCAAGTCTTTACAATCCCGCTTTGAGGAAACACTGATGAAGTGAGTCTCTGCTGATTCATCAAATCCTTGACCAAGATTTGAAGGTTTCTCCTTTTTTACTAATATTCACTTTTCTTTGTTAGGCTGCAAAACAAGTTACCTGGAGCAGTAAAGAGGACAAAAACTGGGTGATCACCTGACTTCAGCCCTTCACTCTCACTGGTCCATTTAAATAAAGGGGTTGTTTTCTGCACCACAAATTGAATCAATGTTTTACTTTCAGTTTCTAAAACATGC
The DNA here is from genome assembly GCA_016785265.1 of Paraplagusia blochii. NCBI lineage: Eukaryota > Metazoa > Chordata > Actinopteri > Pleuronectiformes > Cynoglossidae > Paraplagusia > Paraplagusia blochii. The sequence continues at coordinate 180,882 of JAFBJS010000210.1, read as the reverse complement.
TTAACGCATCCATCCATCAAAAGGAAAACACCCTTCCTTATTCTCCACTGAGGGCGGCAGTGGTGACCTGGCAGTTAGGGAAGCAGACTTGGGTCTTCAAGGTTTTAGGTTTAAATCCACCAGCTCCCAGGTTGCAATGAGTTGGTCTGATCACATGTCCATCCCAAACCACACAACACCCAGTGGACTCACCACCCACAGGAAGGCTCACAGTATGATGCGGTGTGATTTGGGTGGCAGTGATGGAGACCCGGCATTTAGGCAACAAACTTCACACAGACTAAAAAACCTCACTGAAATAAGTTCATCACAGTAGACAATGTGAAAAATTTAATTCCCATTTATTAAATGTTTCCTTTGTTTATAAATATCAGTCCGTGTTTCTATTGTAGAAAATCATCTTAAAAAATAAGAGCAAACATTTTTCTCAAACCAGTGATCTAAAGAGGAAAGACAGAGCAGCTCCCAACGCCAAACCCAGAGACAGGAAGAAAGCCATGACCGCTCCGGCCGTCTCTGCCTCATGAGGAAGAACGTTCCTGTAGAGCAATAGTGGTGGAAAGTTTCAAAAAGTTCCATTTTAACACATTCCCAACAATATTTGTTAATTCATGTGTTATATATTATACAAGTTACACAAGGGATTAATACAGTTATGTTGTCTATTTATTAATAACTATTTACTAAATGTTGAATAAGAAAACATTGCTTGTCAGGTCAGTGGCACATACTGTGCATTATTTTCTTGGCCATGATTTTAACGAACGAAAAACAATTCTTTCCCACGGTCTTAAAAAAGAGCTGTTCTTCCATATTTGGTCAATTGGAGGCGTTTCTGAATGTGAATGACTGTAATCCAGATGTGGGCAAACTTTGACTCGAAAATTGGACACAGGGACCGAGTCCAGAGCAGAAAGATTGAGGATTGAAGATAATTAGTGACCACTTTGCAAACAAATGTTCTACGTATAAGGATATATAAGGATTTTTTTTTTTATTTATGTACATTCTAAATATTTGTTTAGAACAAGGGATATATTATTATATAAATGTATTGTTCATTTTTGACATATTGTCCAAACACTTCATTTCCAATAGTGATATCAACCAATACCAACATAGGCCTGATAATATTTATCTATTCATCTGTACAACCTCCTGCATGAGTGTGATATCAATTATATGAGTTGCAACACTGCCATCTAGTGACTTACACTCATATATACAGCTGTTTATCCTCAAAAATATTTTAAGGCACACACTGTTTAGCTTAAACCAGGGCATGTGGCATATAGGAGTTTTATTGTGGGAGAAAACAATATGATAACAATCGTAACAATACTGTATACTGTATCAGCGAACCAATATTATGGAAAGTTTGATAAATGAGACAGCAGGTGTGTTTCTGCACACTGAACTATAACAATCTTACCTGGGGCCGTAGCACATGCAGAGTGAGGCCAGGTATCCATTAGAGAAGGCGAAGAGAAGCATGAAGGCGATGAAGAAGGCGTCATGGTTGAAGAAGATGGGCAGGTGGTAACGAGGTTCCACGTTACACAACATGAAGAGCGGCACGAACCCCACGCGACACAGGATCAGCAGAGGAAGAACCAGACTGTCCTTCTTGGGCTGCAGAGACACAATCAATACTCAGTAACAACAGGAAGAAGGCTTCATTGATTAACACTCAGCGTCAGGAAACTGATCATCAGTGACGGACTGTGGATCAATCAGCTGCCATCACTCACCCACAGACAGACGGCCGTCAGGCTGCGACCGCCCCAGTCACAAAGGTTAAAGAGAAGGAAGCAGCTGACAGGGATGAAGTAGACATCTGTGATGGACAGGAGGTCATGTGATCAATATATTTCACCCAATCCTCTTCACTTCACACAATAAAATGTATATATCAATACAGTGAGGCTTCAGAGTACCAGGTTAAAATGTTGCTCCGCAGCCTTGGTTAGTTGATCTGTTAGGTTCTTTAAAGCAGGGGTTTTCAAAGTGTGGGGCGGGCCCCCTTGGGGGGCCGCGTGTGACCCTGGGGAACATGCTTTTTTTTCCTCTGTACTACAATAAAGTGTAACTGCACATCCTTGTAAGTCGAACCATATCTCTTTCTTTGTTTCTTTATGTTAACAAGGATACGATGTTATGCAGAGGTGTACCTAGAACTATTTTACAGACAAATGCTGTTATTTAGAGTTGCGGCGGAGAGTGGGTGTTGGGGTCGGGGGGCACGAATTGTTTTCTTCTTGCTGGGGGGGCGTAACAGAAAAAGATTAGGAAGCACTGATCTAAAGCATCTAAATTCTTCACTGTACAAGAAGCCAATAGTGGTAGATGACACACAATGAGAATAAAGCTCCTAAACAAAAAATAATTTCTCTGCCAATTTGAGTAATTTCCTATGCCATTCTGTGCATAGACACAGACCCAAAAAGGTGACGACGATGTGTATGGTTCTAATTTTCTATTTGTCATGGCGCCACCTCAAGGATTTCTTTTTTCAGGATGACTACTGACCCCAGGCTTGACCGTTAGACAGCGTGGACTTAGTGTCGGCCGTAATGGCTGGAAAGGTGCCGATGGTGACGGTGAAGGTGAAGCAGACGGACAGAGCCAGTGGCCAGATCTGAGGACAGGAAGAAGTGACACGTAATCACACATCTGCTGTAGGTTCACCTGTGTTGAATCATTTTGTGTTTTCGACAGATTTATTTTACCTTCATGAACACGGTCCTGATGGAGACATTTGGTTTGGTTTGCCCCGCTACTTCATCATCTAAAGGACAACAGGAAGGTCAGTCATCAACAGGAAGTTTCACAAGTGTGTGTGTGACAGTGTAGTTAGGGGTAAAGAACCTGTTGCCATAAGGTTGACAGACTTGTCCACGTCCTCGTTGGTCATTTGCTTCACTTTCTTATTTTGATGAAACTGAAAAAACTCCTAAAGACAAACATTTCACACAATTATTAGTCTGTGTGTGAGTGTGTGTGTGTTAGTAGGAGTGTGTTGAGTGGGTTTTACCAATCTGGGCAGCAGGATGTAGGAGAAGATGGTCAGAAATATTACGGCACAGGCTGTGATAAAGTAACCAAAGGCTGCGTGATGAAGTTCTGACCCACCTGAGGAGGGAGAAGAAAGAAGGGGAAACGAGGGAAGGAAGAATAAATGTAGAGTGACATAAGACATGTGAAAGACATGTAAGAAGTTTGGAAGAGAGTGAAAGAGAGAAAAAAAGAAAGGGAATGGAGAGTAGGAAAGAATGAATGAATGAATGAATGAATGAATGAGAAATAGTTCATGTCAGTGAAGTGCAGCACATACTTGCGATGGCGCAGATCATGGCGAAAGCGGCGAAGGTTCCAGCCAGTCCTTGACCGCTCATGATAGGAGTGGTGTATGACTCTGGCATCGAACCGGCCATCCCGAAGAGGCTGCCCTGCAGCACGGCCCCAAAGGCTGGGAATGGTCAAGGACAAAAGAAGAATGAAGACAACAGACAGACAGACAGACAGGCTGCTGATGAGCTGAGAAACCTACAGTTGATGACGACTATCTTCACCATGGTGATGATGAAGAACGGCAGGGGCTCCATCTGAACTTTGACCAGAGCGGCAGTGACGATGAAGACCAACATGATGACGACTAAACTGCCCATGACACGCACACGCTGAGAAACACTAAGACACACAAACACAAAGAGAAAATAAGAAGACATTTTTATCAAATTCACTGTATCGGAGGAAGTTGAGAGAAGAGACTCAACTGAAGATGTTGTAGCAGAGTAAGATGAAGAAACTCCTGGGTCTGAGTCCAGGAAGAGGGCGCTGTGCTACTCACAGTGAAAGAAGGAAAGAGTTGAGGTAGGTAAAGACCAGCAGGGGCAGCATGGCGCACAATGTCATCACGCTGTTAAACTTTGCCTCCAGCATGCTGCGACTCTCTATTCCCAGTGCCGTCCGATTGGTCGCCTCTTCTTCCTGTGTCTCATTTTTCAGGCGACTGGTGAAATACTGGAATGACAGAATTGGGACAAGTCATCAATCAAACAAAGCTGCGCCGCAAACAGTCAATTGTCTGACGGGAAGTGATGTCATACCATTGTTGCAGTCATGAAGAAGTTCCATGGCAGCAGTGTCCCCAGGCCGAGCATGAAGAAAATTAGCCAGACTCCAAAATACCTTGGAAGAAAACCAGCTGCTTATCAACCGATTATGACCGGGCTGATCGGTCATGTTTGACAACTAACAAATGAAGGGATGAATAAAAACTCACCTGTCTTTGGGGGAACTGGTGGCCATGTTTGACAGAAGGCAGTGATGAGTCACAGGCTCCTGTCACACAGGTAGAGAGTAGAAGTTAATTCAACCATCGTTGGTAACTGTTACCATGGTTGCGGTGGTAAAGCCTAAATAAACAAAGAACTATGTGTTTAAAATAATTAGAAAAATATGGTTTCCCTCTAAAGCCGAGTGCACACACTGTGATTTAGCCGCTTTCTTTGTCAGTCATGTGACGATCCGGCCCTAAGTTTGTCTGAGCCGTGACCTTCTCTTTTGTTTCTGTGCACAAAATAGATCAAATCCAAAGAAATTATATTTTGTTTGCTGAGCATTATTCACTGAAACTGTGAGCGTCAGCACATCACCCACAACAGGCTTCTTCTTTTTTTTCCTCCCCGTCTTTATTTACATTACATTTTATTAGATTACATTACAAAACATTTGGCATTCGCTTTTGTCTAGAGCGGTTCTGGCTACAGGACCCAGACGTGTTGTGTAAGATCATACAGTGAGAGCCGTCCAATCACAGCTGATCACCGCATCGTACAGTCTGAGCGCCGTGCTTGAAATTGTTTAATTCTCAAATGAGAAACAGATGCATCTTGACCAAATCATTAATTTATTTACCACAATTTAAAATAAAGTTTTTACTGTGTGCCGCTGGGAGGTGTCCAGGCTGGTGGTCGCGGGCCATAGTTTGAGAATGTAAATAAACTGACACAATAAAGTAAACACAACCTCCCAACTGTTGATGCTGATATCAGTCCCATCCAGTCAGGGTTCAAAATCAAATATGCACTGATTCAGATTAGCAATAAGAAAAACAAACACTTTCATTTAAACAATTCAGACTAAAACTTGAAAATAGCAACTGGTTTTAGGAGAATTTGTTGTGAATGTAGGGATTTGTCTTTTTATGCTTACTGTTGGCTAGTTTGTATTGTAACTGCTAATTACTTAAAATTGTTTTTTTTATTATCTTCAGCCGGTTTATCTCTACACAGAACTGTAGCATATTCTCCGTCACCTTCAACTAACTTCTTGGTAACGCTGAGAAACAACAAATCTGTTTTCTCTCAGCTGCAAAAATGCTTTAATTTGAAGGTCACACAAGGTGGAAGGTGGTAGAAAAAGATTTTGTAAAGAATATGTAGCCACTGGTTAATAAATACCTGCCGTTCCCTGAATCTCCTTGATCTCTTCCTTGACTGAAGTTTGTTGTCGTCTTTGTTGCTGAATATTCTGTCACCAAGTCTTGACTCACACTTTATTCACCGCCGATTATGCAATTCTTCCTGTCACGTTCTCTAAAATCCTGGTTGGTCTGCGGTAGTTTTCCCCTGAGTCGTCTTGACAGATTCTGTCCCTTCAGCAGAGGCTGGTCTCCAGCGCTGGCCTCTGACTTGTGATATGAGTTTGTTGGACTTTGTGTCTCTGCTAATGCGGCATCTGATAAGAGGGACCAGTGAAACAAACGCCAGAGGAAGAGAATGTGGCAGTGATTTGTGTGTAAACAGGTTTCAAGGAAACTCATCACTGACAAAATCACAACTATCTTTGTTTTCTCTAACGACTCTGATGTGATTTGATCACAGACGACCAGTGTCTGTGGTTAAAAAGGGACATCTCGCTGATCTCGCCCTGGACCAACTCATATTTGTCTGACCCTTTGTACTGCTGATGTTTCAACTTTGAACAGGAAGAACATTTGGTATGTGTAATGGTACGTGTTACATTGAGGCGTAGGGACAATGTGTTCAGTACACCACTAGTGAGGTGTGAACATGTGTATGTCTGTTTCTAAACTTTATTTAGTGGCATTAGTCTCCACCCAAATCACACTGCTCCATACAGTGAGTCTTCCTGTGGGTGGTGAGGCCACTGAAAGTCATATGGGTCAGACGTTGCAATGTGTTCAGCTGGAAGATTTGAACCGGAAGCTTTCTAGACCCAAGTCCATTTTCTTACCCACTAAACCACTGTTCCCCAATCTTTTTTGCGCCACGGACCGGTTTAATATCTTGTAATATTTTCACGAATCAGTCATTAAGATGCAGATTAATACCTCTTATTAAAATTAAATTTCTGGTGTTCTGAAATATTTTCCTACCTATAAAATATTCCTTCCCAAATTAATTGTGCATGCACAGAACTAGGATTTCTCAAGTCTATAATTCTATAGTTTTCTCCTACCAGACGGGTATACAAGGTTAGCATCATTTTGAGTTTATTGTTGTTGTCTTGACTGAGAAAATATTTTCTAATCAAATACCCATGGACTGGTACTGGTCCCTGGCCCAGTGGTTGGGAACCACTGCACTAAACCACTGCAATAATTCAACTTTCTACAATTGATTATTATTTGTTCATGTTCTGCTCTGTGTGATAATCAAGTAGTCTTATCAAGTAAAGACTTTCATCAACATGAACTTTATTATGAGGTAATCAAAACTTTCCTTACGCCCTTGTGGGCCTCACAAAATGACTTAGTGGACCACAAATGGGCCATGGGCCTCAGGTTCGACACACAATCTGGCCAAATGTGGTGTAGCAAGAAAATGAATTAGCCTGGCTTACTTGGAAGAAGAATAGGTTGTTGGCGCGAGTCTTCCAGGGCTTTTATGCTTTACCCACGTGTGGGTTTTCTCCACATTGGATTAGACTCATTGGATCATTGTCCATGGTGCAAGCACGCCCTCACCTGGCTAATGCTGGGACTCCACATGGTAGCCTGGAAGGATGACAAACAATGGAAAATGAAGGAGTGGTCAGAAAAGATTTCTGCCGCTGACCTGGAAGGTACAGGTGTGCCCGGCAAATTGTTTCCGCATGACATTTTTGTTACTTATTTTTTCAGCACGTCTCTTTAGAGGCTGTGTGGACCAATAACAAAACACAATAGTTATTGGCAAAAGCAAGAAAACAAGGGAATCATTGGTAGATGTTTGTGATAGTACATTGGTAAATACTAGAGATGACAAATAATGTCAATATTAGCATAATTATGTAGTATTTGTAAGATCACTATTGTTTTTTTCCTCTTATAAAAATAATAACACAATGCCTGGGTTTTACAAATTTGCTACAATTTGATACAAAAAAACTACATCCAACAGAGACAAACTAACAAACACAATTTTCAACACAACCGTTGGTTTATTACCAGATTATTGCACCACATGTTCTATCTGTGTACAAATCAAAATGTTAGGTTGAAGTAGTGAGAGCAGTGGTTTAAAGAGGAGACGGAGTTTGTCCAATTACCAAAGTCCCCTTAGAGAGTGCAATGGTCTGTACACAAAATGATCACCTGGTCAAACAGCTCAACACAAACAAGTTTGAGGCAAAAAATAGTTTGTAGTTAAACTACAGGTACAGTTGTTTACCATGTGTCAGTTATAAAAGACAGTGATGAAAAAAAAAAGTTACAGGTTCATTCAGGATCAACCGAGACCAAAGAAAACCATCAGAGAAGCAACAGATTTCATGTCAGTTCATCATAAACAGCACGACGTGACACCTTTGTGTCGTCGTAAACGTTCCTTTTCTGTTTTGTTGGCTCATTTGGCACCTCCTCAACCAGATCTTGGAGTTACAGCAAAATATTTAAGAAGAAATCAAACTGGGTTGGGGGTGAGTCCAACAGTTTTAAGACAGAGCTGTTAATCCTTTAAATAAATAAGTGTTTTATTATCAGATCTTTGTAGGAGAGCTGAACTGATCCAATTGACACAAACTTTATTAAAGTTAAGATCAAATGAAGAATCTGTGGAGACACATCTTTGTTTTATTTTCACAGATATTTCTTATCTGTCCTCCAACTTGTTGACTTCTGTGTTGAAATGGGAGAACGTTCTTTTATTTGATTAACATTATAGTGGTGGGAAATGTTTTTTTTGACTCAGTAAAAGAAATAAAACACCAGCAGCACATGTGAGCACTAACCCCAGAAGGTTCAATATAAAAAAAAAATCACAGGACACTTAATGTCAAACTCATAGTTATCTTAACACAACATACGCTGATCTCTCACGCACTCGCACAGTTTAGCTGCTATAAAAAGGTAAATAAATAGGTATAAATAAATATAAAGATAGGTTTATCTCCATTTAGTTTATAAATATTCTTATAAATAGTCAACCTGTATCTAGTGTTAGCTTAGCTAAGGTCAGAACAGTTCTGCTGCTGCTACCAGTCACTTTAACTACATTCATGTCTCCTTGCAGTTCCAGGGTACAACACTGCTAGGCAGCAGAGAGACAGTGGTGACTGCAAGGTTGGAATAGAAAAAAAAAAAATTAAATTAAAAGTTACTTCCAAAAAACATAGACCATGTGACCCTTTGGCTCAATGAACCAATGTAGTGCTGCTGAAAAATCTTTTTTTTTTTTTTTTTTTAAACAAACGTCTTATTATTTTCCTGGGGCTGTCCATTTCTCCTTCCAGGCTGGTGCAGGTCACACAGTTGTTTTTCTCTCCTGGTTTCACGTTTGAGCCTCAGGCAGCGAGCGTCCCGGCTCACGAGAAACCATCGACCCGGTCACGACCAGACCGTTGGTGCTGCTACAAAGCAGAGTCTTGGTCGAGCTGGCAGAGGATGACGGTGACAGGGTGTTGCTGCCGCTGATGGTGCCGTTGAGGTTGAGGTAGGGTCGTTGCCGTGGTAACGAAGCCCGTCTGCGCGTAGCAGGAAAGGCGGCCAAGCCACGAAAGCAGGCAGAGGGGAAACTGAAGCCCACTAGGCAGCAGCTGGGACAGGATAGGATCTCGTCCTGCTCCGAGGGTCCACCGCGGTCCGAGTACCGCACCTGCGGTCCCTTATAGCCATTGGGTCGTATCGCTCCACCACCCCTTTGCACCTGCTGTGCAATCACAAGTCCCGAACTGTTATTGTTGTCCACCAGCAGCAGGGGAGAGAAGGAGGGCGGTCTGTTGGTAACAGGAAGTTGCCAACCATTGGTCCGTAACGATGACGAGGTTGATGCGAGTTCTCCAGGGGCAGAATCCAAAATTCCTTCTGTTGGTTCTGGAGACTTGGTGCAGTCCATGGGTTCTGTTAGCCCGATATTATCCTCCTCTTCTTCCTCCTCCAGCCGCTCCAAAGACACCAACTCTTGTTCAACGGGAAAACCCGAGTCCCTCAGGACCTCCCCGTACTTTAGCAGCTCTGTCCTCTCACTTATGTCCAGATTCTCCTCCTGAAACTGCTCTTTCACCATCACCAACAACTCTGTGTTCTTGCCTTTGTCCTCTTCAACCACTCCCTCTTCCTCTTCCTCCTCATCGTCATCTTTAGAAGAGGTGAAAGTCCGACCAAGATCTGGGGTGCAGGGAAGAGACTGACACCTCCTCTGAGGAGCCCACATTCCCCGCATTCCTCTCCGCAGGTGAGGGGAGCCGCAGGGCTCGTGAGGAGCCGGGAGGCTGAAAGTTAGGGAGATGACGGACTTGCTGGGCGTGTCCAAGAGTTTGCACCGCCCTCCGTTCAGGTCCTGCCTTAGAGAGAAGGGGTTGACCCTGGCAGGTGTCCCCAGCAGAGGAGGAGTCAGAGTAGCTGGAGACAACATGTCCGACTGGCTCCTGGCGAGGGCCAGGTACTGCTGGTCGATGGGATGACACGGAGAGCTCCGGCGCAGGAACGGGCTGACATCAGCTGACCTCAGCTCTGCTGCACATGTAGAGGAGAGTAAGAATGAGAAAATGAGAAAAAAGTGGAAAAGAACAACGAAACTGAAATCTGATGTTAAAAAGCAAAAGTGAAGACTTTGTGGATGTGAACTCACCCCGTCCACTGCTCTTCTCTTCCCCATCTACTGTCTGCATGCTCTCCAGAGTGGCAGCAATCACAGCGAACGCGGGACGTCTCACCGCACACATCTGGACAAAACAAAGAGAAAATTAGATGCATGAGTAACATCCGATAGTATCAGTTGGACACTGATAACAGCCTGATATTAGCATGTTATGCAATATTTGTAAGGTATTCCCAATATTCCTTCCACATTCCTCTGATAATGAACACCAGATAATGTTTGGGGGATCAACGGCTGTATAATGAAGTTAAAGTCACTAGATGGCAGCACTGCGGCTTTTTTAATTTATCTCACATTCATACAGTGGTTCATCTAGATTCCTGCCTGTATCAGGTAATAGTGGAACTGGAATATAAAATCTTTGGAAAATATTAGCATTTCAGATATCGACAAGACTTAATATCTGGCATTTCTAATCAGAATGTTTGTTATTTTATTGGATATACAAATACTGACTTTAAAAAATATGAGTTTGTGTACTTACATTGCAGCAGGTGACGGCTAGGCTAAAGAAGGCTGGAGGACAGTCACCAACTAGGTTTTCAAACGCATCCACATCCAGACCAAAGTCCTACAAACACCAAAGTGAGATTTATTAATGGAGGCTAACGGTGATCTTTTCGAAGTAGAACCACAGCACAGAACATAGGACCAATTCACGCCTCACTTCGCCTATTTACAAACAGACTCTCACCTCTGTCCTGGGCAGGAAGTCAGGATCAGCTTCAATCCTGGCGATGATCTCACAGAGAATGATCCCATAGGCAAACACATCCACCTGAGGGGAGAAGAAGAGAAGGAGGACAAGAGAGAGGGGAAAGCCAGTTCCCTGATCAACCACTTTATGCCTACAAACATTAAAAAAAAAGACAACATTTAATAACATTTACCTTCTCGTCGTACAGCTCCCCTCTTAGAACCTCTGGAGCCATCCAGTAAGGAGAACCTACTATGGCCAGAGGCTGCTTCTGTACACCATCACTGCAACAGACCAGAGTTTGACACAAATGTGAGGACCATCACAACCCTGATGCATGAAATGGACAGTATGCTCCAAAAATATCAACAAACCTCTCTGCAAGTGGAGAAGTGTACAGTGTACTATAATCTCACATCATCTATTCTAATCTGCTAAAGTATGGGAATGTAAAAAAAAAAATTACTCTGAAAACTAAGATTATTTTCTGGTCATGTTTGTTGAGCAGTGTTTAAGTTTACTGATATTTTATCCAAAGAGTGGACAACTAGACTTTTACCAGATTTAACAACTGGATTTAACCGAAAAGAGCCAACACATCACAGCTGACCTGTAATCAGGAATCTTCTCTGCCAGGCCAAAGTCCCCAACCACTGCAGTGAAGACACCATTATCACAGCGGACCAAACAGTTCTGCGATGGAGAGAAGAATCAAGGGTTAGAGCGTTTCTCAAGCAGGAAACATCTGCAGACTCCCGGCTGCTCTACCTTGGAGGTCAGGTCTCGGTGGAAGATGCCTTTGCTGTGCAGGTACTGAAGCCCTCGTGCGATGTCCAGAGAAAGGCCGATCCTGACGCCCCAGGACAGGAACAGATCGCTGTCCAGCAGCTGCTCCAGGTTTCCTCCGTTTATGTACTTTATAGAAAAAAATAAGAAACACAACTTCACTCCTGAACATTCAACACCACTTCACATTCTAGACAATCAAACAAGCAGAGAAAAATATAAAACCATATGGTTTTACCTCAGTCAGAGCGTGAAGTTGACCTTCGTGGACACAGACGCCAAGAAACCTGGAGAGAAAAAAAAATAAGGCCCAAGTCTGTGAGTGCACCAGGGGCGAGGGCTGACCCACGTATGGGTCAGGTATGTATCTATACAACGTTACTAACCTGAGGATGTTGGGATGACAGAGTCTGTTCATGAGCTGCACCTCACGTAGCATGTTAGCTTTGTTGCTGGCCAAAGTGTTCATTTTCAGTGCCATCACCTGCCCTGTGATACGGTGCTGCACCTGTGGGAATAGCAGAGACCATCTATGTTTGCAATGACATATACACATATATTTGTCTCTCAAATACAGGCATGGATAATAAAACTGATGAGTCCACCCTGATGTTTTCTTCAATTTCTCATTCGTACTAATGCCTGGTTCCACTGAAGGTGAATTAGTTTGGACAAATATAATGATCAAAAACAGACCTCAGAAGAGATGAATTTCAGAGGTGATATCCATACAATTTCTTGTTTTTCATGATAGTAGGTAAACTAAACAATTTACTTTGACTTTGAATCAAAAATCACTCCTTACATCAATAGCCAGGGTGTTGTACTGCCAAAAACAGCATTTTTGTCATTTCATGTTATCTTGTTTATTGTAGGAAGAAATAGGAAGAAACATGGTCTAATATTTTTACATGACTATACACACACACATATATACACATACAAATATATATGTATATATGAATATCTATATACAGTATGTGTGTGTATTGCTATACAAATGTTACTTAAATATAAACAAACTCCCCAGCTACAATTAGTTGTTTTAATCTACAGCCATATTTTTCTGTGCTATGTCTATGTTACTTCAGTCAGTGAAGGGGCCACAGACCTGTAACTGTCTGGAAACCAGGGTCACTGACACTGTGCTGGTCCGGTGTCTGGACCTGCGAGTGTCTGTGTGAGTGTGTGTGTGTGTGTATTAATAGCAGAGGTACTAATAGGCTTTCTGGATTTCCCAAGACTGTGATGCAACAAATCCACTGGGCCATTATAGAGGCCTCAGTCTGTCCCTGACAGTCTGCACGCACATATATGCAGTAAGCACAGAGAAAAGGTTTAAGAACCTTAAGTGCAAGAATATTAATAGTGATTATTAATAATATTATTGATTAAAAGTCTTACATAATATAAATAATAACGTAAAGTGAAGTGTCTCTAATTATTTCATATTGTGTTTAAACAAATAAAAAATTGTAGTTGGCAAAACTATCCTTTCTTAGCTCAGTAGGATATAAATCTACATACACTCCATTAAAGATCTTCCAGCTGGTTGTTGGTTTGTTTTTGTTAAAATCAATTTTATAATAGTAAGCCAGCACAAACACATCTGATATGAACTCGTGGGCCAAATTACATATATCGATGTGCCGGTTCGGCCTGTGAGTCTGAGTTTGACAACTGTGATTAGGACAATGTGTGTATACGTCCCTGGCTTGAACAGATCCAGTCACCCACCCAACCTCCATACCTTGAAGACCTCTGAGAAGAAACCAGAACCAATCTTCTCACAGAAGAAGTCATCGATGCGAGCCAGACTAGACACCGCACTCCTCAGGGCTCGGTACGAGGACGGCCGTATCCGGTTGGGCAAGTGGACACTGTGGAGCGGTGGTTCATCTGGACCACCGTATATTTCATCGGCGTCACAGAAGCAGCACTCAGTGTGGTGGTCCATCATGTTCATTTGTTGAAGACCAGTCTCTCAGTTCCCTCAGAGGGAAAATGGAACCTTGGAACCCAAGTGGTCACTCATTGTACTTGAGGTAAAATTGCCGGTCATAGTGTTTTCACATACAAGGGTCTTTGCAGTTAGAAACCCAACACAGTCAGGATAGTTCTACATCTCCATGCTTCACTTCTGTATCGGTTCTGATAATTGTTGTAGAACACGAGGAGCCGTCTCCTCTGGCATCCTGTTAGCTAGCAAGAGGATGGGTGGCACAAAGATGAGGAGTGGTGCAGTTGCATAGTCCTGACAGTGGGTTTTATGCCAAGGTGGAGTTTCCAACTGTTGGTGATGAACCTGGGTGTGAAAATCAAGAGTTATGAAAACCAAGATAACTGAGAGTTCATGTCCAGCTGTCTAGTAGTACTCTTTAACCCTGGGAATGTTTGACAACGGAGCTGATCAAATATATCTGTTATGGCTCTCTGCCTTCAACCTCTTCAAGGGCCCATGCACACACACCAAAACCTATATATGTAGCCATTTTAATTTCCAATACTGATACCAACTGAAACTAAGATAAATTGAGGTAAAAGGCTCTGTATGATACCAGCAAATGCCAGACATCGCGTTAACAAATTTTCATTACTGAAGAAGAAAACATAACAACTTTATTACAAAAAAATCGAAATAACATGCTAATGCTAATATCGGTCCGACATTATCGAACATCCCATAATGTAAGTGAGAACAGCAAGAATGCACTTCAATTATTTATCACAACCATTAAAAGGACGACAATATGAGAGTATATATTAAGAATAAGATGTTTCCCATTGAAACCAAATTGTCGGTATTTTATTTTCTATGTAGAAATATAAATATTTCACATTTCTCTGAGGAAAGTTCGATAGTGATGTCCATCACTCAGAGCAGCACCGCCCCCCCGCGTCTATGTAACGGGACTAGCTTAGTCAACATCACTCGTGTGTAAACAGAGCAGACTTAAGCCAGAACAAACTATGGCCCTGAAACTCAACAGCACCATTCCAAAGTACCGATCCAACCCAACTCCATCTTTTAAAAATAATCAGACTGAAGCGGAATAAGCCGCAGAAATCCCGGGTTGCTCTGGCTAACAAGCTACCGTTAACACCGGTAGCTGTCACTGACGGTCCACCTCTCTCCTCACCTCGGGACGAAACCGGAACCGCAGTTTTCGCCGGACAAAAAGGACTTGAAGACGAAATTGCCTCCGACAGAGCTGCTTGTTGTCGGGTGTGGGTCCGTACTGCCGTATTCGTTAACTGGGCCGTTTACTACGACTCTGATACCATAAGAAACACACGGGGGGAGGAGCAGGAAAACTTCCGGTCATTTCCATAATAAAAGCAAGATCGTTACGCAGTACGATGACATGCAGCTCGTTGAGGGAGACTTTATTCAGATATTTCACCCTCAAAGCGTAGAGTGTTGGTCTCCTAATGAGAGTTCTAACTAATATTCTTATACAATTCGTAGGCTGTAGGAGGTCTGTTACTAAGCTAATCATAGTTCTAGAATGATCTTTTAATAGTAAATGGTAAACAACCAATGATGATGCTTGGCGATTGTGTAAAACCCGACAAACATTTGTATTAACGCTATTTAACTGTGTATGTTCTTTATATATATATATATATATATATATATATAGTGAGAGAGAGAGACTTATAAGTCTGTGTTAATTGTATTAATATTTATTGAGGTTTAATTTTATTGCCTAACCAAAAGCCGTTTCCTGTATGTTATGTTTACTCTAGTTTGACGCCGGCTCGTATTAGAGGCCATTAAATCAAAAAAATCTGATCCGAAGTCAGTTTCTGGGTCCGGGTATAGATCTACGAAAGACAGCAGCAGATTCACGACCAGCTACTTGACCGGAAGTGATGACCTGCTTAACAATGGCTGGTATGATCACACCTATTAGAATTAAATAATTTTGTTTAATATGCAAAAATAGTACGATGCTCATGATTACTATGTACTATGCTACAGTACACTGGAATGCAAAATATACAAAATAAATCTGTCAGGAAAAATTACGGATTTGTCATGTGATATCGCATCACTCCTTCCTGTTCCTGACACGCTTTTCCTGCTCACGTTGGAAGTTGTGATGGGAGAACCGATGCAGCTACAGTCGGCAACGACAAGGAAGACGCTGCTGCATCGTCACTGACATACCAGCATTGCACGCATGCACACACGTATTGGTGCGGAAAGACAAACTCTCTGTTTACAAATATTGTTTACATTGTTATTACATTACCTGATGTCGACAGCTGGTTTCAGGTCAGGGGTTTAAGAAAATTAGTTAAAATCTCACATGGTATTTTTTTTTCAATAAACGCGTTTACCATAGGTCTATTGTACACAAAAGACATTTTACCTTCAGTTTTACCTTTCGTACATATAGTCTATATAGTATAGTTTAATTCACCTGTTTGTATATCAATAGCAGGTGAGAGGTAACCGCCTAGTTTATTTCGCTTTCGGTGCAATGTTGCCCTCTGCTGGACGTAATATGAAAACGCAGATTTATAGTCGCCTCAGTTGAGATGCTACGAGAAATGCTGGAGGGCTTCACTACAGAAACCAAGACAAAATACAATACTCACATATCTATATCTATTTTAAATAACATATTTAATAGAAGATGTTTAGTAAAATTGAACACCAGGATGAAGCGTCATATCTGTAGAGAAATATAAACAAAGAAGGCTAAGACCTTGTTGATAACATTTTTGTACATTTTCTTAATTTGTTATGAGTACAGAAAGATAGGGTCAACTCAGGCTATACTGTATGGGTGATATTGACAATGGTATAGGGAAAGCTTAGCAGTTGGTAGTTTTTTATTTTAAAGAATGGCGATTTTAAGCTACATTGGAGGAGTATGAGTGCATTTGTCTCGTCTCTCTGATTTTGGGACAGATTGTCACAGCTAATAGAACACACTAGGATTTGTCCTGACTGACCTTCCCAACCCTTCAGGTTAGACCTCGCTCAGTTTGCTGACAAAAAAGTGCAAAATAATGGTTAAACCGATAGCTGGCCGTGATGATTTTCAAAATAAGAGCACTGCGGTCATTATCTACAACCAAAATGTGTCTATACTTTATACAAGTTAATGAAGACATTGTTTTATCTATCTCCCTCATCCTTTGCTTTATATAACGAAATTTAGAATATTATATTGATTTAAACATTCTGACAAAAAGCATTCCCAGACCTTTACTTTTAGAATACCAATCGGAAGCAGTTACTCGGCTGCTACGCCGAGTTGGTGCGGCCTGATCGCTGTCTCTCTGCGGTAGTAGTAGCATCGGTTCTTGTCTGTGTGGCGTTAGGCGAGTTTTAGCTGTATTTTACAGAGACGGTGTCGTACCTTTGGAACCAAGGATGGCTCTGCTTACGCCGCTCTTCGCCTTCCTCTACCACCTACCGCAGGTGTACAAATGGCTGCTGAAGCCGTATTACATCGCATCTCTCTTCATGTCAATCGCCTTCCTCGCTGTTCGCAAGACGCCGGGAGTATGCGACCATTTGTCTACACAGAGAGAGGACGGGAACTCCTGCGACTTCGACTGGGTCAGTTCCGCTACATTCTGTCACCCAGAAAACACACGATGAATGTCCATTTCATTATGTGCTGATTTAATGACTGTTTTGCCGATAAGTGATATCATAATTTAACCAATGTTGTCTTTTTATTTAGAAAGCTGTACACAAGCTATGGTTATTAATATAACCGCCATAACATTGCTTATTACCAATTGTGATACTTATATAGTAGCTATTCTTCCCCATCTCCCCGTGCTCTACTATAGTTATCCCCATAGCCTCGGACAAGGGCGGCGCCATCTTGTATTGTAGTTTTTTTAATCGGGTTTAACCCGCCCCCTTTCTCCAAAAACAGGTGCACAGTCCGACATTTACCGGAAATAGAAATACGTAAGCTAATCTACCAACCTATATTAATATAATGGAGAAAACATCGTTGATTTGATGGACTTTAGTTAAGTTTATACAGTTATTTTATGTGGTTATTAATTGATTTCTCGCGTACCAATTAATGGAATGGAATGTAACTGTTTTCACAGAGGGAAGTGGAGATCCTCATGTTTCTCAGTGCCATCGTCATGATGAAGAACCGACGGGCTAGTAAGTACATTGTTTTTGGTGTCCTAAAAGTAAACGGGAAGTAGGTGTAAACATTTTTTTTATGTCCACCCACTGTTTTGGACAGTAGGCATTTCCCTGCATACAACCAGGGTGAGCACAAGTCCCTCCAAGGTTAACCGTACCATAGTTTGAGAACCAACTATCAAAAAATAACATTATTGTTAGACATGTTCTTGTACCATTAATTGGGAATTAAAATGTTAAAGTTTCTGAAGTTGGCAACAGTCTTTACAGCTTGTTAGCGTCACTGTGTGTTTTCATGTCCGTCTTTCTCTCTGTCTCAGTTACTGTGGAACAGCACGTGGGAAATATCATCCTGTTCAGCAAAGTGGCAAACGTCATACTGTTCTTCAGACTGGACATCAGATTGGGACTTCTGTACCTGACGCTCTGCTTGGGTCAGTTCAGGCGCGGTCACATGGTCACAGATTAGATGTCAAGAAAATGAAAATGACAAGAAAAATATCAGAAAAATCCCTGATGGACATACATTTCAGACTAAGAACTGTGATTATCTTCTGACTACATTTCTGATTTTCCCACAGTGCTCCTGATGACATGCAAACCACCTATTTACATGGGACCAGAGTACATCAAGTACTTCAGTGACAAAACCATTGACGTGAGTAAAGAGTTTAACAAATCTGAGAGGAATATCTGAACATGAGCAGAGGTTTAACTCATGCCCACTCGCAGGAAGAGCTGGACAAAGACAGTCGTGTCACCTGGATTGTGGAGTTCTTTGCTAACTGGTCTCCAGAGTGCCAGTCCTTTGCCTCCGTCTACGCTGATCTTTCTCTCAAGTGAGACATCTTATCAATGACCTTGAGGAAATTCACTCACGTCAATGACTGAAGGTTTTCAAAAAGACTCACTGGTTATTCTACTGTACTGTTTGATTCTGCAGGTATAACTGTGCTGGTCTCAAATTTGGTAAAGTGGACATTGGACGATATGGAGAGGTTTCCAAAAAGTAAGACTTGTCTCAAGGTTTTGGTCTTTTACGGTCTTTCTTCAAAAACAGAACCTTCAGCTCCTCATCTGTTTAACTCTGATTCAGTTTTTCATTCATTTGTTTTGTGCAGGTACAAAGTTTCTACATCACCGCTGTCTAAGCAGCTTCCCTCTCTGGTGTTGTTCCAAGGTGGGAAAGAGGTGATGCGACGCCCCCAGGTGGACAAGAAGGGCAGAGCAGTGTCCTGGAGTTTCACTGAGGTCAGTGTTGTATTACGAATACATGGGATACAACAAAACAGACATATCGCTGATTTACATTTTAACATTTCCATCTCTTTCATCAGGAGAACATAATTCGGGAGTTCAACCTGAACGAACTCTACCAGAAGTCGAAGAAACTCAGCAAGAAGGAGGATAAGGCCAACTTGTCCAAGTTCCCAGCACTCCCTGAGGAAGAAGAGTTTGAGCAGAACCAGGAAGAGTCTGAGACAAAGAAAGATAAATAAAAATAATGGGACTCAGGGGGTAAACTGAAAAAGTCCAGGTTCAGCTCCTTCTCCTCATTGTTCTTCTCACTGATACACAGAAGTATCCTTAAAAAGATTGTATTTAAATACTATTCAATGCAGGGACTAGTACCAGGAGCTACATTCCAATCACAGAAACAGTAACAACATAGAAACACTGGGGGGGTGATGCCAAAATAGTTCCAAATACAGTATCAACAGCAGCATCTGGGGATAATTTGAAACAAAATGACAGAGTTCCTGGTACCAAGAGTTCCCTGTACTATGTGATGGGAACATGTCTTTGACTAAAGCTGTGAAGACTGCTGGTTTAGGAGTCAACTGAGGAGTGACTGGTGGAGGAGCACTGACATGATGCTACAATGTTGCTTTGTTTTTTAATGAGACTAATTTATATTAACTAGTTGTTTTTGTTTATTTTATGACCAACTGTAACATTTCCCAGTCTTTTCTGCATCTGTTGATCTAGTATTAACCCTGGTCCAGATTCTCCAGATAACTGGTTACATCAGCACCTCTTTGTTGGATAAGAATCATATTTAAGTGGAAATGTGTCCATAAATGTTCGGTGAACTTGATTCTTTTGTGAATCGTTGGTACTGCTACTCGCATGAAAACGAAAACCTTTTTTTGATTCCAACCTGAGAAACAATTTTTTAAACTACATTTCTATTCCTTTTTTTTTGTGGTTGACATGTCTAACTTTTGTTGCACTGCATTCATTCCAGATCTAACCTGTTTATTTTCCTTTGTATGTGAAACTGAGGAAACAACCACATTTTATTGTTAGAGCATTAATTAAAAAGCAAACTTACCTTCTGTACAGCCTCTATGATTTATACAAGGTCTAAGGATTTGGTTTAAGGTCAAGTTTCTACGTTTTCACATTGAAGGTGATGAGAAATAAATCAAATCAGAAATGATCACTTACATCTGAAGTCCAGGGGTGAAGATTCCAGTCCATGAAAATGAAGAAACCAACCATATTTCAGTCCCTGTTTATTCTCATGAGATGTTAGGACACAGGAGATTTAAGACAACACAAATTTGGGTTAACTGAAACCAATCACATGGCCCACCTGTGTGACTCAAGCTTTCCTTAGAGTCATTAATAAAAACTCACTTCTCAATAGCTACATTTCCATAAAAATGTATATAAAACAATTTCAAATTAAATACGTAAATTAAATAACAACACGTGGATTATTGAAAAAAAAGTCCATGAGCAGTTGCCCTGGAAAGTTTCTCTTTTAACAATCCTAATTAACAAAATATTTGTTTTTTCTCTTACTATTTGTTCAAATGTAGCGACCCTCTAGTGGCCTGTTTTAGTAGTGCATGCTGGCATTCGTTACAAATGCCATTTCTTTTTAAGAAAATCCACATATAAAAAAAAGTTCACATCATTCTGTACAAACATTGAATCATAGTCACATCAAGGAATAATTCGACAAAGACTTCATTTTCTTTAAGATCTTTTTTTTTTCTCCCTTCCGTTCATTTACAAGTCAGGCAACTTGACGAGCAGCGACACTGATGAGACGTTCACAGCTTCAGTGATGATGAGGCTAACTGATGAGCTACTGTGCTGCATATAACTGCAATCATAACAGGCCGTAGTCCCACATCTTGGCTCCACCTAGTGGACAGATCACATTTCTGCAGTGGGGTCTAAAACTGAAACATTGTGTAAAGAACAAAAACCGTTTCACTCTGCAATTAATCCTTCGATTTTCTTCACTTCAAGTCAGGTTTGAGAGCAGTCGCACAATGTTATGTATATGCACCAGTGGGGAATTCCGACATTGACATTTGCTGATATTGTCCAAATACTGAATTTCCAATTCCGATATCAACTGATGCCAACATATGCAGCCATTTGCCTCCAAAAGTGGGTTATTCGTGTTATTGGATTTTTATTAACCAAGTAAACAGTTGGCTAATGTTTGGACAATCATATTGGCAGACTGATCAAACATCCTGCATGCCAGTATTGTTTAATAATAAAACTTTGCTTAAATGCTTCTGCGGATAGTTGGATTTAGAAAGAAAAGTAACAACCTCCATGAGATCTAGTATTAAAATCACTGCCAAGCCACACGTTTCAACTGGGGTGTTACCAATATTTACTTGGAAGCTCAGGAGTTGAGTGTAACTCTGAAAGAAGGGGTTATGATGCTGAGAGTACTTGGATAATAAAGAGAGGAAAATCTTCAAATTCAGGGCTTCATCTGTGCAGAAATGGCTGTTTGCATAAGAATTATTTTTGGATGTTGAAGGGACAAACCAGAATCTGGGTCGGTACTGACAACTCCTCACAGTGAAAGCACAGCTCCTTCTATTGTGTATTTGGAGTTTAAGAGTTTACCAGGAACAATTTCATAACAACCAGTTAAAGTCACTGAAGAGCTCATCCAATCAAATCGAATCTAATATATGTTGTTCTGATTTTTAACCGGGATTGAAGGTTTTCACAAAATTCAAATCCAGAGATAGTTAAATGGATCACAATCAGTGCTTGCTAATGATGGAACCAAAAATAAAGAAGATATATTCTTAGAAAATCTACAGAAACGTCACAGAAGGCTGAATATACACCTTCTCTCTGTCATCCAAATGAAATTTCCAAAGCAGGTTATAAATAGTTAAAGGCAACCAGACATGTTTCCCACTCCTGCTCTGAACTGAATGTTGTACAGAAAGGTATAAGAGAGAGGTCAAAGGTTTTCTGCTCTTCACCTTCAACTTGTTTTTTCTGTCGTTTTCCTCACTCTCGGCTGTAAAATGAACTCCCTCTGAGCCTAATGACTTCAAACATGATTTGCTTTCAATGGCTGTGATATTTTACCAACGTTAAAAAAAAAGGAAAATCTATAGATGTTGGAAGTCTGCTGCAGTGTCAGAAACTTTCTGAAGGTTCAGGTGTCAAAGCCTAACCCAGAGTGGACTGGTCTCTTGGTCCTGGCAGTGGTCAATGCCTTACATTGCTATAGTTACAAGACGAAACAAGACCATCGATGGGCCCCATGCCGTACCCACTGAGCTTGAAGCCTTACAGAGGAAACGCAATCAGAATTGGTGTCGTTCCAAACGGTGGCACCTGACGTAAGAAGGTCTCGTGTGAACCCAGTTTTCAGTTGGTTCTGTGATTCTCCTGGCAGGTTTATTAGGACAAAACAGTTCAGCGCAGACAACCTGCCGATAAGTACTGAAATGGTTCCACTTTCTCCATCATGTTTACTCTTTGTACAAAAAAAACCCTCCATGAGTTCACCTGAAAGTCAGGAACGGACCAAAGTTCATCTTGCTGGCCTCGGTGCCTGCAGCCGGACTCCTGACTTACACAGATATTTCATAGGTGGTGCCGCCCACACCTGTCACCTTCTTCACCCCAAACCCACCGCTGCCCTGTGGCTTGTGAGCAGGGCTCTGCACCAAGGGCGAGCCGGGGTGGAGCGCTGCCGCAGATCTTGAGGACAAGTCCGCTGGGTGGGAAGGAGAAGAGGGAGAGGAGCGGACAGGGGAGGAGAAGGGCTTAGCGCCGTTGGTCCGACTGAATGGTTTCATTTGGATCAGTTCATCCCTGGACAAAAAGACAGAACCACAAGGATCAGAGTTCAGAGAGTTCAACAGTGGACACCTGACATCACAGAACATCAAACAAACAGCACACATGCATTCACATGTATGAACCTGCAATCAGAACTGATTGATTAGGGTTTTCTGCCAATCTTTTTTCCAATGTCATTCAAATAATTAATTTCTGAACATCAACAGATAGACGATAATGTGTTCATTTATCTGTACAAACTACTTGAGGTGCAATGCTGCCATCTAGTGACTGTTACTTTGACATATCCCCAAAATTATTTTTAGACAGGCATTGTGTTATTGTATTTTGATATCAGTGGGCCAATAATATATTGGATATCCCTAGGTTTGATACTTTGCACACTGAACTGCTCTTTGAGGTCAATATTTAAGCTGAAGCATTAACAGTAAATGAAAATGAAAATATGACACTGCTGTTTCACAATGAAGCTGCACACAGGCATCAGCACAAATGCATCAGCAAAGGTTCTAATGATTCAACAGCGTGTAGTGAAACAGGCAAAGAACACACAGTTAGAAAGGTCACAGATGAACAACAACGACAAGCAAAGGTTAAAGAAGAGTCACTCACAGGAAATCTCGCAGGAGGAGGAGGAAGAGACAAGGAAAGAAGAGGAGAAGGAGGAGGAGGAGGAGGAGGAGCAGTCACTCAAGTAGTCAGGTTGTTTGACGTGCTTTTTCGGGCTTTGTGTTTTGTCCCATGGTTAGCAGCAAACCTCTAGAGTCCAGTCAAACGCTGAAAGTCATACTCACTTCGGTGCTTGTATTCCTCCTCCTCCCATCCCTCCACCACCTCCTCCGCCTCCTCCTCCCACCCCTGCTGCGTTGGCTCCAGCTGATGCAGAAGCCTTTCGGACCAGCCGGTATTGCATTTCAGCAGCGGCAGCGCTGGAGTATGAGAGTGACTTGCCCAGCGGCGGGGCATGTGGGGAACGGGGAGCAGCAGCGGTTCCCAGCGGCGTGTCAGTAGAGCGGGTGCGGTACGGGTAGGCGTGGTGCGGGGGCGCATGTGGGGCTCCGTAACGAGGAGGATGGGAGTTGGAGGAAGACGATGAGGAGTGGTGGTGGTGGTGATGAGAGTGGTGGTGATGGTGGGAGTGGCGGTGATGGTGGTGCAGGGGAGCCTGCGCTGAGGAGGAGGAGGACAGGGGAGCAGCCACCTGATTGGTTGAGTATTGGCACGTTCCAGGGTCACTCACCAGGCGCTCTCTCTCTGGGGGTGGAGGAGGGGAGGAGGAGGAGCGATGGAGGAAGGGGTGATGATGATGGTGGTGGTGGTGGTGAGAGGAGCGTTGGTGGTGGTGGTGATGGTGTGGTGACTGGGACTCCTGTGGATGCATCTCTCTATCTCGATGTTGCGGGGAAGGGAAGGAGGGGGCGTTGTAGTTGCCCAGTGCAGCCGGTGTACAGGGTCTCCCGGTAACCTCTGGGACGACCACACCCTTGTCAAAATCATCGCCAGCCAGTAAGCAGTCGTAAGACAAACTTCCATTGCGTGACGCATGCTGGGATGGCGGCGTCTGATTGGATATGCTCTTGAAACTAGTGGAGGTGGCATCAGAGATGTGGGTCGTGCCTGCCGAGGTGTGTGTGGAGCTTGACGATCGTGACGCTGCCGCCGAGAGGACGGCCGGGTCTGAGAAGGAAGGATATGAGCGGCCGCCCAGGGTGTAGCCGGGGATGCCCCCTCCTCCTCCTACCCCCCGTCCGTTCTCTTGCTTCGTCACTCCGATCCCTCCTCCGCCTCCAGCTCTGTCAGACGAAGCATCCCGCCGATCCAGACTTGGCTGGGAGCGGAAGCCAGGCTGCTGGCTGGCCTGGAGGAGGGAGGAGGTGGAGGAGGAGGAGTCCCTGGCGCTGCCAACACTCTCTCCTCGACTTAACTAGAGGAGTGAAAGAGTGAATAGGGTGGGATGAAAAAAAAAGAGAAATTTTAAAGAGTGTTGATCTAACGAGGATTTCTAAAACAAACAAGTGTATGTTCCAGAAGAATACGTTAAAACGTTAAAATAAAAAAATATTTAATTTTTTTTTTTTTATTTTGGTGCTGGTGTTAAGTAACTAACATCAGTTTGTATATATGCACCAAAAACTACAACTCTCTCAAAGAGGTTTAATGAATGTTTACCACTAGATGTCAACCTTATTACCTTAATGGTTTGTAAAGCGTGGACACCAACTGTGATATTGGGGAAACCTCTGAGAACCTTTTTTAAACAACTCTTACAAAAATCTTAACATCCCTCTCAACATTTTGTGAATTTGCGTGAAGACTATCAGAAAATTTGTAGGATTTTAAAAGCAAACAGACGGGGTTGGTTTTCACTGCTTTCTCTTAATGACAAACACAGGAGAATCTACAGGAAAGACGAACATATTCATGATTGCAGAGATAAACAGAAAGGACAGTAGAAAAGAGAACGGAGTCAAAACAACAAACCCAGAGGAAATCAACAGATATACCTGGAGGGCTGTGGATGTGGACCAGGTCTGGGTGAAAAATTACCATATTTTCTGGACCATAAGGCACAAAAAAAATACACACATATATATATATATATATATATATATATATATATGATCTCCTCATAACTCATTGCACCTTATCTGTGGATTCTGACGTCAAACAATGCTAAAAAGAAATCAATCAAAATGTTTAAGTACAACTTAATGTTTTTTTGAAGCATTAGGGCTACTGTAGTTATCTGACCACTTAAGTTCAAGTTTAAGTTACTTAACGCACTTTATGTATGACAAAAGACAAAAAATACACTGTTCATTGGCAGTGCACCTTATAATCCTGTGTGCCCTAGGGTCTGAAAAATACACAAGTCATTTTCACATTTGTCCAAAAGAACTAAACTAACATTGGAAGATGACAAAATAGTCTGTTCATTGGTTTAACATGAAAAACTGGACCTGAAGCTCATCCACAGTTCCATGAAGGAGACAGGAAACTAGGTCAGAAGTGAGAAGGAAGGGAAAAAAGAAAATAAAAAGCTTTTAGAGCATTAACTTACTGATACTGATCAACAGAAAGCCACTGAGAAATCAAACCAAGATGGCCAACAGGAAATCAAAAAAAAAAAAAAAAAAAAAGAACATTAATGGAGAAAGAAAGCCCTGAAATGTTACTGAAATAGGATGAAACAAAACAGTGATGTAATACATTCACCAGAACACAATAACACATACGTAAATAAACACAAAAAGACTGTTTTACCTGGTTGGCATATGCATGTGTGAGTGCCGTGTGATTCTTGCCAGGACTGTAGGTGGGTCTATATTTGTACATGGTGGGGGTTGGAGGGGCTTTATTCAGCAGACTGCCTTCTGCAGAAATAGGAGAAAAAAAAGAAGCAGAGGAGTGAGTATGGAGAGGGGGAGAAGTTTTTTTAAGGGTTAGGCTTTAAAATCCAAAAATCATGCAGCAATTGTTACAGTTTAGTTTAACAGACCTGATTATATCCACATACAGAGGCTGGAGTCAGAAGAGGACAGGAAAGACGTACAGAAGAACAACAACATTAAAAGCTGTACCCTCTGTGTTTCCTCTGCTGATTCCTGGGAAGCGCAGCTCAGGTTTGGGTGGAGGCGGGGGCTCGGCATCACATGACTGACTCTCCATCATCTCCAAACTGGACCTCGACTGTAAACAATGCATACATATTTAGTTGATGTGTGGTCATTTCTAAAGCTACTTTGCTCCACGGTCGCCCATCCTTCTGAAGACTCTTCTTACCCGATGCAGGTCTCCTTGAATGCCGTTGTCCAGGATCTTGGCTGCCAGCTGAGCCTCCGTCAACTGAGGACGCAGGAAAGGAGGCTGCACACAGACACTCTGTGCACACTTCTTTCTGCCCAGGTACCTGCACACAGTACATTTCAAGCTCTTCATCATAATTAAACCTGGTACCACTAAAACTTTAACCTGCCTTAGAGCCAGCGCCTCCGCACACTATTTAATGTTGCGAACCTTGAAGTATATTAAATATCAAACATATCTCTTTCTGTAATTTCTGTTCAGTGCTTTCTTGTTGTTTTTTATTTTATGGTAACTGTAGATATTTATTAGTGGATTTTTTTACCCTTTTCTTTCAGTGCAATCTTCTCTTCTTTTATAATAATAATAATATATTATTTTGAATTCTCTTCTTATGTATCTTTTATAGCCAACAGGGGGTGACTGGCTTTTGTTTTTTTGTTGTACCATCATCGTTTCTCTTTTGTTTCAGACCACAAACTTAACGTTGTGGAAACAAAACAAAGCAGACGTGAAGAAGAAGCACCTGGGGGCCTGGGAGCTACACAGGACATGAGAGACATTTCTCCAACAGCCGTTGGTAAATGGGTTGACGCCTCCTCTGAACTTCCCCGTGACCTGTGAGAAAGAAAAGACATTTGCACACAATACATACATGTTTATAGAATGAACTCTATGAATTTATTTTTTTTAGCTTAAACTACTGAAACTGAAAAGACTCGTGGTCCAGCAGACAGTGATTTTCCTACCTGTTCATTAGTGGTTCTGCCTCTGGCCACAAGTACTATGTGGAAACCAGTGAGGCCAGCAACAGGGATGAAGAACAGGCCTGCGACGCACATTACAGCAAGGCTTAGATCAAACCTGGTCAAGGAATATGTTCACAAAGCAGACACAATCCAAACACTTAATTTCCGATTCCTATGTCAAATAAAATCAATATAGTTCTGGTAATATTAATATTTATCTCTACAAAGTACTGTATGAGTTATTAAATAAGCAAAATGAGCTGCAATGCTGCCATCTAGTGACGCTTATTGTCACATACAGTTGATTTTCATCAGAACTAACACATAGCACATAATTTGGCAAAATGCATGACACAGAATTCTGCGTTACACTAATTATTGTCTTATAATATATTTTAGGTAATATTTAAAAAGATATTCATGTGAAGACTAAACTTCATGAGTGCACATCTGAAGAGAAAGAGAATTATAAAATGAACTTGACATTTGTCAATTGTTGGGACATAAAATTATGTCTTTTATCAAGGATACGTGACAATGGCCTGCAGGCGGTCAATGTTCTGCCGATGGTAGAGGATGAAGAGCAGACCGAAGCCAAATACGGCCATGATGTGAGCCGTCAGTGACAGTAGGAAGAGGAAAAAGTAACGGTAGTTCCTCCTGCCGATGCAGTTGTTTACCCAGGGGCAGTGATGGTCAAAATCCTACAAGGTTCAAGTTCAGAAAAAATCCAATATTGTGAATCTAATTTATTATTTTTAACTCAAGGAGAAAATTTTTGAATGGTGTTGTTTATACCTCTACACAGTTGTCGCACACCGAGCAGTGGGAGCAGCGCGGCGGCCTGTAGAATCGACAGGTGGAACACCACTTCATCCTGACCTGGATCCCTCTGATCTCCACCGTCTTGTAGAGGGGAGCACGGAAATCATCATCTTTGTCCTCGTCTTCTTCAGCTGCAGAAATGAACACAAACTTTCCACTACAGAGAAGTACAAACCGCTGCAGATCTACACATTTCTACTACTGGTCATTATATTTTTATAGTTATATAGTTTAGGGCCCCGGCACAGGGACAGAGGAAAAAAGTTGTTTGAAAGGCTTTTTTAATTAAATGTCAGTCAAGACATAAAAAAAAAATTTACAATAAAAAGACGGGATGTCCGATGGCATCAGCCGACGGATATTAGCTTATTTTAATATACCTGTTAGTATCATTATGAGTTTTTCCTCCAACCATTTTTTTTACACTAGAAATTGATATAAAAAATGGCTGTATAATTAGATATCAGTATTGGAGCTCATTTAATTAATCTCACCTACAAATGGCTTTGTACAGATACATAAATAAATATGAACAGGTCCATATCAGTATCGGATGATATCAGACTTAGAAATTACATTTCTGGACAATATTGTCATAGGGTTGATATGGGACATCCATACTAAAAATGTCTGTAGTTTTCTCACATCACTTCATTTCCTGTACGGCAAACATTAATATCAGTGCATGAAATAATAACGTCAAGTTCACTGGTGAGTAGCTGCCTCACCTCTTGGGAAGATGCCAGGGTCCATGAATGTGGCCATACAGAAGTTGGCCAGAACAAACAGGAAGATGACTCCATTGTAAATGGGCACGGCCACCGAGAAACACTCCGAAAGCCACGGACACCTGAGGGCAGAGCCAGTCAAGCACAGGTTAAAACCAGAGAAGGCTGTTCCTCGTCCCTGGTTCAACAGTTTTCATAAAGAGGTCTCAAATTATAGACCATGGAATCTGTTCCTCCAAACCGGAAAGCATGGTTTGCACATTGATTCCTGTGGACAGCTAAGATGAAAAAAATGAATGATGGAATGGTCAAACTCTGCAGTGCACCGGCATACTTTGAAATATATACTGCAGTTAAAGTGATTGGGGTGATTAACAGGAATGTCAAAATGAGAGGAGAATGAGGAAAACGTTGGGGTAAAGATTACATCACACTTCATGGAAGAAATGTCTGACAGAAAAATAAAGAGGATGAACTTTTGGTTGTTTTTTGGTGGCATTCTGGATTATGAAAACAAAGAAAAAAAACTCATACTACACCAACAACATAGAGTTCTTGCAGAAGGGTATTTATCCAAGTGTACTCATGCATTAGTTCTCAACCACTGTGCACTGGCACACTAGTGTACAAGGACAGATTGTCAGGTGTGCAGTGGAAAATTTTCCAATTTCTCTTAATTGGGCAGAAAACTTTATTTATGGCATATATATATTTCTTTGCTCATCAACTCACGGAAGCCAGAACTACTAATTACTTTTCTGCTAGGATGCAGCAGATGGCTTTAAGAGCAAAACAAAAAAAAGGATAATTAGAGCAGTTGAATATTTTTCTGTCCATCTTCAATTCCTGCCAGTATATCTGCATTGTCTTAAACTAAACACATTGGGATTTTAGTAATTTTTAGTCAATTTTGAGGACATTTAACTAGAAGATTGTTATATTCTATTTTATATCCTTTTTAAAGAGGGTGGAGTAGTGGTTGAGGAAGAGGAGTGGGAACGGGAAGGTTTCATGTTCAAATCCACCAAACTGCGACGTTACCACTGAGCAAGGCATCGTCCCCAATCACTGCTTCTCCGGTGCTCAAAGTTGACCACTGATCACTTTGGTGATGGGTTAAATACAAAGTGATATTAAGTTGTGTGCAGTGGTGTGAATCACAATGACGAGGAGTTTGCTTTCCTTTTTTTAGCTACACCACAATAAAAATCTCAGAAAAGGTTCTGAGATTTTTATTGTGGTGTAGCTAAAAATGGTTGGAAACCCGTGTTGTAGGTTTTAGGATCTTCTATATTAAATCATTCCGATGAGGACAGAAAAGGCAAAATGTAAAACGTCTTTCACTTGTCACTATGACCTGAGTCAGGACCATAATTCTGTAAACGCTGATCCCGACAGCATGTCTCTTTTGGCAGCGATCACCCACCCATTGTCCAATCTTCCTGATTAAGTCTCTCCAAGCTTTGCCTTTGGTCTCTTTATCCCATCCTGTCTATCAGATCTTCTACAGCTCCATCAAACTGATGAGATTTGTCTGTAAACTCAGAGAGTCCAAATCTGGTTTCACTGGACCACAGAGGACAGATACTTCTGAAGAATTTTGTGGATACTCCAGTAAATCAACTGACATAGAACAGAACCACGTTCTGATGCAACAACACTGTTAGAAACACATGCGTTTGAATATCAGACAGATTGTTAATTGTTAATAGGCTTTTGTGACGTGTTTCATTAACTCGCGTGGTTAACAACAAACCCAGTGGAGAGACACAAACAATAACAGATTTGTAGAGACAAAAAAGAAAATCTGTAAGCGACAAACGACAGGATGAAGAGCTTTTGTCAGGGTGACAGATGCTGGCCTAATTTCTCCTCACTAATCTAAAGCACAGAGCTGCCTGCCAAGGATATTACCAAACACACAGATTAGATTTTCCAACTTATATGACCACAAATACACAGACAACGGAAAATTAATGTTTCACCACAGGCACAAAAGCACTGTATTAGGGGAGTCGTGGAAACTGGTCAAATAGTGATACAGGGAACTTTATTTCCAGTATCACAAATACGGGAAATAAAGTGTTCATTCTTGTACCTTTTTATGGTAACGACCAAAAAAAAAAAAAACACTAATCATTATGGCAGTATATTCTTTCATTTTAGTCTCTTCTCTGCTTTTGAGTCAAACTGCATTTAAAGTACCTATCACTCAAAGAGTGTTGAGTTTATTAAAACTCTAGTAAAACTAACATTGATCTAAGGAAAGCTCCGGTTGAAAGTTGAAATAAGTCTTACAGAACATAAAAACAGACTTCTCTCTGACACAAGACAAAATTGACTATTTTATCAAAAATAAATGTATACAGTTGTTTCATTTTTGCTCAAACACTAACTTTACATTTACTAACCGCTACAGTTTTAGGAAATAATTACATTTTTGTGCCATGTCACTCAACTTTAAAGTCTAGTGCAAAGAGGTAATCTAAACTCTTTTTTCCAAGGATACCTTTTAGTTATGTTTAATTCACTTTTCACAAACCAATTTTCACAGGCCTGTGCAGGGACAATACAAGATGTTTAAAAATATATTAAAAAGATTTTTATACTTTTTATAGTACTATTTCTGCAGTGTTACTGAATGTTATAAATGTAGTAAAAATAAGGTGAAATTTTTGCTCAATCTTTGGGGCTGATGGTGGGTCCTGCAGACAGGCCAGTAGAGGACAACTGTCCTCAAGCATATGTTATTTTAATGTGTTTATTTTATTAGCTGACAGGTCAGGACTTGACTAGAAACTTTAGTTTTTTTGTGTGCATGCAGATGTTAGACTTACGTAAAACAAAAGAACAGCGTGGTGGAACCAACCAAGAAGAAAGTGGCTGCTGACACGGGGACGTAGCGGGAGGGCCGCAGGGGTCTGTTGGCCGGGACGACGGAGTGTGGGAGGGGTGATGAAGATGGACCCCGCCCTCCGCTCTTACTGCTGCCTCCTGGCATTACTTCCGGCGTGTGGTGTTTTTGTCATCCACAGTAAAGTTGCTTTTACTTTTATTGTGTACACAGAGGGAATGTAGTGAGAGTGAAAAAATAAGATGCAGAAGAAAAAGGGTGTTTTGATAAGAGACTAACTGAAAGAGAGCGAAGTAGGAATTTTTGTGTTGATTCTGATAAAATCAGCTTAAAAGGTTCTCACACTGTTGGAAGGTGGGACTCATTATTCAGCCACAGACTGAGAGGTTCAGGCACATTAACACCACTGCTGTAACTGCATTTCCCTCAACGAAGTATTGATTGTAAACACAGACCAAGGTCCAACGTCACAGTAGTGATAATGAAAAGACTGTATCTGACAAGACAGGAATCACGTCAAAAGCATGATGTGAGGGCAATCATAAATATGGCTGTTACTTAGACGTTGGACCTCTAAGATGACACATAAATAAGTTAATTATTAATGTGCGTTAGGTTGATCTGCCAGCTTCTGGACTGTGACATTGGTAAGGAACCTGATCACCAGAGGTAAACTAGTTTTGGCAGCAGGCAGATCGGCGAGAAGACGCAACTGCTACAACAGCTGGAAATTAGGTGATAGACAAGAGAATGCGAACTAAGGTGGTGTTTGACCGCCCCCTTTCTTTTCAAACTAATCAAAAGTGCAGATAATGAATATAGGTAATGTAGTCTAAAAGAGTTTTTACCACTGACAGATGAGCAGTGTGTGCATCTGTGACAGCAGGACTTGTAATAAAAAAAAGTCTCTTTATCTTTCTGTGTTATGGCAGGAAAATGTAAGCATTAGGTCCAGGACTGAGGAGTCCGTATAGTGGAGTAGCCTGCTTTTCCTGTGCATCACTCAACCCTGCTGGTGGCTCCTAGGGACCACTTCACCTGCTGGAAGCAGAGGGTTTGTGAAAGCAGGAAGTGACAGAATGGTGACGTCCAAAGCAAATGGAGGGGAGTTCTGTTGAATATCCATCTGTTTCCATGTGAAAATTTAGCTTTTATAACAGTATCAACCCGGAGAGCTCAACCAGCAAAGACCATGCAGGAAAACATAGTCCCTTCCATTGGTGTCCTTGCTTCGCTCCGTTGGCGGAGCATTCCAGCAACAAAGCTTTTTGTCTTCAGAAATTTCCAGGGACTTCCTTCCTTCCCGCGCAGTGCCTGGCTTGGACTTTCCAACGATAATCTCCTAGGTACTTTGGCCCTTCCAGTGCAACGGAACAAAACAGAAACGAACAACGGGAGAGTGTAGTCTTAATGCGTGAAGGAATTGTGTGCTCCGTGCTTTTCGTCTCAGGTCAGAGAGTATCTCTTCTCCAGCCAGAACTGTTGTGGTAGTGATATAAAAAATGTCTCTGCTGGTCAGAACACAAAACCTAAGGAGGAGAAAATGTTTGGTTAAAGCAGGCATTCAGCCCATATTTCATACACAACACAGGAACAGGAAACTGGAGAAATCAGAATGTTTACACATCTTTCAATAAATGTATATGTCCATTATATTGCTTTATTCTACAAGTAAATAATTTAAAATTAACATTTTAGCTGAGCTTGTATATGATGATGAGATAAACATCAGTTTTGTAGAAAATTGTAATTGCACTGGGCTATTTAATGCGCAGCCCATGTCTGACCCAAACCCATAACTAAGCAGTTTTAATGCTTTTTGGTAAAGACACCATCAGCACTTTCAATGAGGCCAAGAGACAAATTAGCATAAATTTCACTGAACTCTTACTGTGTCGTAAACACAGCCAATCCAAGAATCCTAAACAAATTAGAGTGCTTCAGTATATTCTAGTAAAAGGGGAAATAAGAGAGGAAGGAGAGAGAGTGTTTTAACTCAAGAACTGTTGCCAAGTAGATAAGATCCCTTCTGGGTGACCAGTCTCTGTAAATTGAACGCCCAAATGCTGGAGACAAGATAAACATGCTTCAATTTGTCTAGCCCCGAGAATGTCCCCAAGAAATGTGCCCACAGGTTTCCACACAGAGCTGGGTATATTCTGGAAACCATGGTGGATGGATATTGGTCAGGGCAAATAACACAAAGCACTAGCATGGACTGTGAATTACCAATATGTATAAAAACAAGTTTTTATTTTCAGCTATTTATGGGGATAAGGTCACACTGTAGTCCATTACACACTGTTTGCCTTCTGAACTTGCATTTAATCAGAAAAAAAACAGAAAACATTGATATAAGGTAGAGTTAGTCTGTAACCAAAGCGGGCACCGGGAAAACGAAGGCCCGGGGCCCAGATGGGGCCCGTACAGCTTTATATCAAGGCCTGCGAAACTGCACTAAATTATATAATTGTTTTATATTGTTATTATACTTCTTTTATACTTATACTTCCTTTTCCCTGCAATACCAAATATTTCCGCATCGATAGTTTAGAGAAGGCTACATGCATATTAGCATCTTAGCCTATGTATGGCTTAAACATGTCATTTATCTGAGTTGAACACATGACTGCTCCGTCTATCTACTCCCAACCTGGCCCAGGAGTTTAATTTTAGGACAAATTGTAGCCAGTGGTTCTGAAAGTTTGTCCATGCCTGTTTTAGGAACATTGTCTGTAGCAGTGATTCTCAACTGGGGGTCACGTCCCAAAGTTGGGTTACCAACCTGTTTTAATTGGCCTGCAGAATAGGCCAAACAATTAAAATTGTTTAATAAATGCACTTTTGAATTGAGCATGACGAAATCTAAATACGACCAACATGAATATATTAAGCACTGGTGGTTGTCATATTTGCACTTTTTTTTTAATTTGTAATTTATTTTCATTTCGAGAACATGTTACTGAATAAACCCTGCGAGTACAGTCATGTAGTGCTACTAAAGCTATGTTAAATAAATGTGAAAAGTTGAAAATTTTTTGTGGGCCGCAGCTGGTCATTAAGGGGTGATGGTGGTCCTGAAGTCAGACCAGCTGAAACACATGGCCTGAAGGACAGGGCTGTCAAACTCATTTTCACCAGTGGAGTTAAATCTGCAATGCAGTTTCTCCTTGAAGGGGTCATTAATTACTAAAAAACTAAATTAATGCAACTTCTACTACTGTTTCAGTGATTAATTATTATTTATCTGTGTTGCTGTGCTGTAAAATTGTCAAAATATAAAACTATAGTAATTCATTAATTCATCTTCTTATTATGCATTACCGGGTCACAGTTAAAGCAGTTTCTACAACTGCCACCCAAATCACACTGCACCATACTGGCAGCTTCTCGTGGGTGATGCGACATCTGGAAGTTACGTGTGCCAGGACAGTGCCATGATCAGAGCAGGCAACCTGACAGCTGGTGGATAAGAACCTGAGGAACCTTCAAGGATCTGAGGAACGTTTCCTTAACAACAACGCCACAACTGGGGCCAAAATAATGCTTCATAGGGTTACAAAAATAAACATAAAATCAGCAGTGCTTCTGGACTTTATTACGAGACAAACACTATGACTTGGGGTGCCACACTGGGCCCCCGGGCCTTGAGTTTGACACGTGCTGTAGTATGTGTTGCGGCCCCTTCAGGTGGCACATACAGTGGTTTATGCTGCTGCCGCTGTCTGAGAAGATTAGGTGTACCTAATGAAGTACACGCTATAGTGCAGTATAGTATAATAAGTGTAGTACACCAGCCTTCTTGCATAGAGAAGCAGATACATTACCGGAGCATTTGTAATATTCTTGACTGACGCTGCTTATGCAGCCGACACTGGGCTCGGATAGAAACCTGGGTGTGGACGAGTGATGAGCAGAGATGCTGCTGCTGCTGCTGCTGCTTACAGACCCGGTGAAGTGAGCTTTACAAAGACGATTAAATGTGTAATTCAAGCCTCTCATTAAACCTCCGAAAATAATAACTAAGACAAAGGGTTAGGGTTATACTAACAAAATGAACAGTAAAATGAAAATAAAATGAACGTCCAGTGGGTGGAGAAATATTTCACACTATTACATTTTTGTCGGGCTTCGTTATAGTTACTTAAAAGTAAATGAAAAAAAAAGGAAATATAAATATCATAAAACACAATTATATGCATCACATAAGGACACGTTTAAATGAACGTTGGCTGCATTTAGTGCAGCGTTAGCATCGCTGCAGCTAACCGCTACCTCCTGGCTAACAGACCGTCTCACCTGACAGACGTTCCTCAGCCGTCTGTGCTGCGAACGCTGCGTCCGTTCAGCGCAAACCGCTTCCTTCGAAATGACAGGGACCCATACAGATGACACGTAGCGTCCGTTCGGGCAGGGCCACGTAGTTAGCCCTTCTACCCAGCGGCAGCTAGGCTAATATTCGTTGAGATAAACGGTGGATTGAACTCCCCATGGCTCTGATACACGTCTGTAGCCCAGTCTCATTCAGAGCCGCTGCTCTAATACTCGGCTGCAATATTCTCCCGGATGCTGTCAAATGACGTCACAGCGAGTGACCATGGGCCACATTGATCTCGTTATTATTAACGTACAGTATATGATGTGGGCGTAGGGCCATCGTTAGGAATTTTTCAATGTCATTTCATTCCGTTCGTTTTCGTCTTGTGTCGTTGCCTTCACGTGATATCGAAAATACGCAAGTTGCACAAATGTATGGAGGTAGAAGAGCCTCAAAATGAATAAATACACAATTAACGATTCACCAATTTATTTTTACTATTTACTACTGAAAATACATTCAGGAATTCTTCAAAATATATACAGTGAATTCTTTTAATTACATTTGTTGATTGTGCTTGTGTATTTATTCTCTTTGAGGCTATTTTGGCTTCATACAAATACGGCTTTAA
Source organism: Paraplagusia blochii (assembly GCA_016785265.1). Lineage (NCBI taxonomy): Eukaryota > Metazoa > Chordata > Actinopteri > Pleuronectiformes > Cynoglossidae > Paraplagusia > Paraplagusia blochii. Next base: position 144,154 of record JAFBJS010000210.1, on the reverse strand, counting down.
CTTTGTCTTTCTTAGAGTTATGAGAGCTCTGTAAGTCTGTGTTTTTGTTGTGAGTTCTTATGTTCTAAGATTTAATTAATTGAAATCATAGAAGACAACATTTATCTGTGTTTTTAGTTATAGTTATTCAGAGCACCTTTAACAACTTATAATATTAATAGTTTGTGTACAATGTATTGTGTACAATATTCAAGGATTCATTTTGGAAAATTGCTGCAAAGGAAAAAAAAATAATTTCCTAAATTGACAACAAAAAAACAAGCAAACATGAATTCAGAAAATTGTATGTTTTTGTCAGGATAGAACACATAAACACATGATAAAGCGCACACTGTCACAAGACAATATACAATATTATGGCCATTTTTTTTTTTTGTGGTGGTACTAAAATTTGAGTCCTGGGCCAGGTTAGGATCAGAAAGATTAAGAATCCGTGTGAACTAAGATAAATGACAAATAAAGTCATGAATAACAAATAAAATACTTCAATACTTTTGAGTCTCTTCTATACTATTTATTGACCAAACAATGGCTCTGTTAGGAAAAGGAAAAAAAATAATGATAATATAAATTATTAGTATAATTTGGACAAGTTTAGCATCCCAAATTAAAAAGCCAACTGGGCCTCATCCAACCCCGGGCCTTAGTTTGCCCAGGTCTGCCCTAGATAGCCATGATTATCTATAGTGACATTTTATCACTGCAGTTAAAATTTTAAAGCTTTAGTAATAAGAAGAATAATTATTAAGCAGAATCTTTCATTTCAGCCTCAAAATAATCCAAGTGGACCTTTATCTTTTAACAAAAATGTATCAGGTGTAAATATAGAGATTCCACATTGGATTTATTCAAAGGTTGTGCACTTTGATCTCTTGTCACAGAGCTCGATCAATTAAAACACAATAGGGATTTAAAATAATGCTTTTAGCAGAGGTTTTTATCAACTTACAAGAGGAGGATTAACAATTAAGCAGGTGTTTCCTCTGGGAATTGAACCCAGAGGTCTCTGCTCTGTGCTTCCAAGGAAGCGTTAGGGAACAGGGATGCGATAGAAAAGGAAATTATCCTTTTGGGTGTACATCCAATGAATGTGCAGCAGCAGAATATACATAATCTACTTAAAATATATAAGTAGCATTTTATAACATAAAAAACAAAATCCTAACTATATCAATGATGGTACTATTTAGGCGAGGGTCCATTGGTTGTGTTCCTACTGTTCTTGGTTTGAGTCTGTGATTGGCTGAGGGGTGTGTTGTCACTGTCGTGTCTTGCAGCCAGTACATCACGCACTGCCTTCGCTCTGATAAGGTTTCTTCTGTGATAGAAGAGATAACCCGGCAACAGGAAGCCAGTCAGGGAGAAGATGAGGAGGCCAAGATTGATCTGTTGTGAGAAGACGCAGGTCACTGCATCCACTGGACTGTATCTACAGTACAGCAGCCACACTAGAAATCTTCCACTCTGGTTTGGTGTCAGCATGAGAAATTAGCCGTTACACTATTACGATAATTTTTTAAAAATAAATTCTCACTTGACAAAAAAAAATCCCAAACACAAACCATTTTTTTAATTAAGCCAAGTGATGAAGGCCTGTTCACTGTTCTGAAAACACATCCACTTAATGAGTAATCACCAATATTCTATTGTGGCTATAATAAAATACTCTCACATTACCTATATATACACCTAATTTCTTCTTTTCCTTTTGTCAGTGAGTCAACATTTTCCATCTCCCCCTGTCCTCTGTATCCTCAACTCTGACTCCAACTACCTCCATGTCCTCTCTCACTCCATCCATCAACTCCTCTTTGTCTCCTACCTGGTAGCTCCATCTCTAGGATCATTCTTCTACCAATGTATCCACTGTCCCTCCTCTGAACATGTCCAAACCATCTCAATCTGTCTTCTCTAGCTTTTTCACCAAATATCTGTGTTGTCCCTCTAATCACCTCATTCCTGATCCTGTCCATCCTTGTCTCTCCTAAAGAGAACCTCAGCATCTGTTACTCCTCCACCTCCAGCTCTGCCTCCTGTCTTCTACCTATTCCTAGTGTCTTTCCCTTCACCTTAGCTGACTCTCTTCTATTAACGACCACATAAAAACAAACATTATTTAATAAAAAATAATGGCTAAACCCTGAATATGTTTATTTTTTACCCAGTAAGGATCTCCACGCAGAGGTCCCACCATAAGGATGAACAGTGGCTGTTGGAGTAAAGCGAATGCGGCGCTGACCATCGACTGCATGCCTGTTAGTGTCCCAAAGTGGTTGGCAGGATAACTGGAGAGAAAATAAATAAAAATAATCTATATATTTTTTAGAGTAAGTAATGAAGTTACATCTAAGAAGCTTCCCTAGTGCCACCAACTTTTCATACTCACACGGCAGCATAGAGGCCTCCACAGCAGGAGTGAATGAAACCTCTTACTATGGTGTGCAGGACATACGACACCATCTGAAGGCAAACACATCATCAGTAGAAACACAGACCCTTAACCTTACTAACGGGTACTTTACCGGATACCTGTAGAGGCAGGTTGTCAATCAAGGAAAGGATTCCAAACATGACCAACAGGATGTTGGTGAAGATGAATGCTCTCATGGCATTGGTCACTTTCTGGATTTTTCGGTCTCTCTTTGGGGGATTGGATATTCTGCAGGAAGTAAAAAGTCTGGATGAAAAATTGGAGTCTGAAACAGTATAATATAATAATTTAATTTACTCATTCTCCATTTTCCTTTTGTTTTTTTATTTTTAAGATTTTTTATTTTTATTTGAGTAACTTTGTAAGAAAAAAATTAAAATAAAAAAATTAAATTCATTAATTAAAATTTCCAGTCTCACTATAGATTATCTTTTCAAATATATCAAATAAAAGTTTTTTGTTCCAGTGATAAAAAAAGAAAGGTCTGTAAATGTTTAAATGCTCTTTCTTGAAGTGAGTCACCTCTGTTGTGTCTGTGTGTTTGTATTCTCCTCTTCACACTCCATCATTCTCCAGTCCATGATGTAGCCGATGGACGGACAGGTCAGGAGGCAGAGTAGCTGCATCACGCCGAAGATGGAAGAGTAGAAACTGACTGTTGTGGAAACAGAGGCAGACAGTTGGGAACTGCAGCTGTCAGATGTGGTTTGTCACAGAGCATGAAATCCTCACAGATAGAAACAGTTGAAGCAGAGCCGTAGTTAACTGTATATTTACACCACCCTTCAGCCTCTCACATGTTGACACCAGATCTGAGACAGATGAGATCATTCTCACCTTGTTCATTTACCTCTTTCTGTAGTTCTTCTGAGGCTGTAAAAAAGAAAAGACCAATACAATTAAGAAAGGCTATAACTAACCATTCCAGTCTCACACAGTGTGTACAGTGTGATTTGGGTGGCAGTCATAGAGACCTGCAACCAGCAATGGAAAAGATGATGAAGATGAATGAATGAATGAATGAATGAATAAATAATGGTAGTAAACCATAAAGTTACGTGGGTCAGAACGGTGATTGCTCAAAGGCAACCTGACAGCGGGTGGATTGAACCTGTACACCTAAGGACACATGTCCACTTCTTTAGGCACAAGGCCAGCAATGCCACCATCCTCATATTCAATGGAAAAAACATTTACAAAACATTATCTGAACATGAAGGATTTGTTGGATTGTAAATTAATATTCTTTTAGTCCTCCAGGCTTAAGAGTGAGCAGTGGTCAAACCCAGGTCATGGCAGCCTGAATGTAGGTGACATCAGTGGATTTTCCCCATCCAACAGTTTCATTCTTCTTTACAAAGATTGCAGTTTGACCAGGATGTTCATGGTAACCTCACCTATAGACCCAGGACATGTTGTTTGGTTGAACTGGCCTCCAGAAAAGAAAGGAAAGATGTGGTTCTTACGGTTGGGGTCTCCGCGAGAGACCAGGAACTCCACCATTTTATTCATGGCACCCATGAAGAAGATGAGTCGCAGCTGGGTCATGGCCATGGTGATGAGACTCCAGAGAAGGATTGGGGAGCAGATGGAATGACACAGAGGGACAGAGCCTGGAGAAGAAGAGGAAGATGAGGTTGATTAAATGATCTCCACATCAGTTGTGACATGGTCAGTGTTGGACAATCATCTTCTCACCCTGGACTGGACCTTCAGACACCATTTGATCTGGTTCTGGTCTCCTTCCATCCATCATGTCCTTCATGAGGGTGACATGAGTGATATACCTGTCTCCAGTCACCTTGTCTTCTGTCACTAAACCACTGAGCTTTACTGATTTACTGAGTGAAAGACAGAACAGCAAAAGCAAATGAGTAAATAACTATTGAAAAACTCAATAATTCATGTTACTTTATGAATGTATTGCCTTTAATTGGATTACTTCAATATTACAAGTATTACTGTGTGTAATCCTGCTCGCTGTGCTTCCACTGACTCCCTTCATTAAGCCCTCATTTTTATTGCTCCATTACTTGGTTTAATAATTTTAAGCACTGCATTTATTTGATTCTCTGATTCTCTTATTTTGATTACTTCACATTTTAGTTACTTACTGCCCTTTGTTCTCTTTATCATTTTCATTGTTATTCTCTTCCATGTTTCCCAGCATTTTCACCTCTCCCTGTGATTTCTTTTACCATCTCATGTCAGATAAACCCCGCCCCGTGCAATATTCTGGCCAGCCCACTGTGGGGCAGCAGAGAGCTAAGGGTACTGACGTGTGTCTGACATCCTCCGGTGCAGGGAAGGACACGGAGGGCCAATTCAGGAAGCAGTTAAGGAAAACCATACAGGCCATTGCAGACCAGGTCCACATGATGGTGTGGAAGGGAACGCCCAGGTCATAGATCAGCTGGAAAATCAAACAGGAAGAGAAGCAGGACATTGATTTAGGAAACAGGAAAGGAATAGATGTCTGAGAAAATGTCTGAAAACTTTTTCCTATTGTCTGAGTTACTTTGACACCGGGGAAGGTGACGGCCGATGAGGCGTACGAACCGATCATGAGGGAGAGGATGGTGGCCCGGATGTTCCCGAACATGTTGGGCAACTGTAGTATTAAAAAAAAGTCAAAAAATATAATAACTGTCCAGAAGTTGTCAGTCCTTGCCATGTACATGGTTGTCATTCTGTTTTCACAAGTTTTTGCCAGTTTTTTCTTTCAGACTAACTTATCAAAGTTTACACAGCTGTTTTGGTTACACACACAAACACACACAGAGGTTGACATGTACGACTGATAAAGCGTTAGAAAAACAATGTTCTTTGGCTTCATGTTCCAGGAAGGCAATGAAGCTGGTGTTTTATACAAAACTTTTGAGAAAATCTAAAGCAAAATATAAATCGTTTTTAATTGTTGTTTATCACACCAGGAAATATGAGTGTAAACCCCAAGGAAACATGATGCGATGCCATAGCCCAAACAATTCTTGTGAACTACCTGAGGGTCGCAACTCAGTCTTTGGAACACAATGGTATACCACATACTAAAGTAGCTGAGTATTGTTTTTTTTTTCTTTGGTTGACGTACTTAAAGCACAACACTGACACCACAGGCCTAATGTAGTACTACAATAAGAGCAAATACAATTGTGAAATTGATGCAATTCTGTGTGGTGTCGTGTGTGAGTGGGAATCCTACTGTGAGTGAAGTGAAGGTCAGGCAGATTCCTCCAAAACCGTTGAAAGAGACGGCGACGAAGATGAGAAAGGACAGAACTGTTGGATGAAATGAAGAATATCGTCGATATCATTTTGCTAATTTCGCTTTGCATTTATCAGGACTGCAAGTCTGCAAAAGCAGACAGTTTCCAGAGTTTTATCAAAGCAGCAAACGTTTATATGTACAAGAGCAGGTTTCATGACCTTATGTGAATTTTAAAGTCTCAGTGTTCTTGAGTTTGGCCTCACCTTCAGGGTTGTAGACAGCAGCAGCCATCATGGCACAGGAGGCTGCAAAACAGGAACTGAAATCCATAAACACACAGGGCGACTAATGAAGAGAGTGAGATGGAAGAGCGTGTACATATCTGAATCTACAGTAGGATCAAGATCAGATCAAGATGTTGTCTTCAGTGACCAAATACAGCCAGACAAATACAGATAGAACCCTTAATTTCCCAAAAGCTTAACCTAAAGATAACTTTCATATCCACTAGTAAAGGTCTGACCAGGACGTTCACCCTCAGACTGTCCTCAGTTGATACCTGCCCACCAGCCTCAGTGGTCTTGGTCCATATCGATCCATCAAGATGCCCAGAGGTAATGTGGCTGCGCTCAACAGAAATGAACCAATGGTGAAGCCCAGGTTCAAGATCTCCTCCTGCTCCACGCAGCTTCTCCACGTGGAACTTTCTGGAGAAGTGGTATTAGCACCGAGTGTGTCATTACCTGAAGAGGGAGGGAGAGGGAAAAGATGAGGTTCAAGCTGTGGTCTACAGACTAATGAAGGTCACAATGGACCACAGGTCACTTATTCCCTACAGAAGATTTAGTTTTTACCGACACAAACGTGGGAATAGAAGCCTTCATTCTTGAGCATGATGAGAAGCGAGGCCCAGCCCAGCAGAACAGCAGAGAAGAGCAGGTTCTCCAGGATGGCACTGACAGCCATCCACCACCTGCGCCTGTAGGCCTGAGCCAGACTGGGAGCCATGGCAGCTGGATCTGCAACAAAAAGCACTGGAGACTTGGAAGACTGTCCCAATACTGCAGACCTGTCAAACTAATGCCTGCTGTTGGGATTTTTAATCTTGTCTGCCATTTTACTATTTATTTATATTGTTATTATAATTTTGCTTTTCTCCTTTGACTTTATCTTGGTTCCCATAAATTCTCCAACTATGTGATCCTGACCCAGCTCCATCAGTCTGTCTGTCTGTCTGTCTACAGTGCCACCACCAGAGGACAGAAGTTCCCCAACATTTTGCCTATAATCTCTTCGTCAATTCATAAAAAGAGCTTCAATACTGCCATCTAGTGACCTTTACTTTGGTGTACAACCATTTTTCCCGAAATGCCTTTTTTGTGCAATCTAGTCAACTGATCATGATCCTAACAGATATTATACAATTAGGCGAATATTGGTTGGTTGACATTATCAAACATCCCTAGTTACTGACCACTGAGAGCGTGGTTTGTCGCAGTCGTCTGTCGGAACCACTTCTGTCTGTTGTCTACAGTCAAATATCATCAGCTCTACAGTCAAAGATCATCAGCTCTATCTATAAACAGAGAAGTCACAGTGACGGGTTGAAGTGTCAGATGGATGGAGTGGACGTGACATCAGCTCATGAGTGTGAATCCTGTAAAGGAAGTGAGCGAAGTGTCACGGAGTGTGCAGGAAGATGACACCTGACAGCTATGATGTTTCTCACCACGTGACCTTCAGATTTAGCTGGACTGGCAGCTATCGAGTGTCATCTACTGTATGAAACCACACACACAGACAGACTCATTTACACACACACACACACACACACACACACACAGACTCACACACACTGTGAAAGCCCTGTATCTGAGTCACATCCCTAAGACGAATCAGTGAAAGAACTGCTGCTCAATTATTTGAATATTAACATGGACATATGTAATGCTATCTATCTGTCTATCTGTCTGTCTGTCTGTTCACATGTCTATCTATAAATCTGTCTACCTGCCAATCTATCGTTCAAGTTTTTTATTTTTTCCAAAACCATGTGTTGCCAAAATTGTTGAACCATGTTTTCACTCCAGGATTTGACAGCAATAGGAGAGAGTCTGCAGGTTGCAGCCTGTTGAAAGTTTCCTGCAAGTTAATGTTCTACAAGAGAAGTTGGAGACCTGGTCAGAATTAATGTTCTGCTGTTCTCCTTGAGGACTGCTGTTCTCCTTGAGGACAAAAACGCAAAACAGCGGGAAAGTTTAATGCTCCTCGTAACAGGTAAGTGAGTGAAAATGCATAAATGGATGTATTTTTGTACACTAAAGCAGTAACAAAAACTGACCACACGAGGCAGCAGTTGAGCAAAAACGACTGTATCCCCAGTAGTTATAAACACAGTTTTTTTTCATGGACTTAATGCATCAAGCTCAGATTTTTCTGTATAATTTATATGTGGCAATATTTTCCATGGCCCAAAAATGAACCATCCCAATGAACCATCCATCCTTTTTCGTCTGCTTATGTGTCACCGCCTCACGGGGAAAGCAACCTTTCCTCTGGGTGGTGAGTCCAATGGAAGGAACCAACTGCCCTAACAGGGATCTGATCTTGCCCGGGAAGTGAACAGCGGAGTTCTACACCAATGACTGAGACAATGACTTTGGGCCAAAGAAAGATAAACTGTTAACACTAAAAAATAACTCACTGACGGAAAGACTTTTCTTCAAATCCCTACTGTACTTTACAGGTGCAGTTCTGACCTCAGCACTGACTGACTGTGTGTTCCTTCAGTCTTTCCCAGAGTAACACTCATGTCCAGCAGTGAGATCAGTGAATGACTTACAGAGGCAGTTGTTCTCGTCAGTGTTTACGTCCCAGAAGGAATAATCCAACTTTGATTTATAATCCAACTTCTTGACTTACTTTTTGTCCTGACACCTCTCTGAGTGTGTCCTTCCCTTTGGCCATGTGGTTCAAAAAGTATTCACTCCCACACCCACTCTGTCTGAGTCCAAAAAGAGCACGTGCACACACACACACACACACACACACACACAACCGTACAGACACACACTGGAAACAGGTGCAGCTGTGGAACAGGAGCACTGTTGTTTCTTATTTACGGTTAATCACCAGGCTGCCATCTCACTGACGTATATCGAAAACAATAACATAATCGATAATAATAACGTATTCAGAAATAAAGTGTTTGGACAACATTGTTTCATTTAACTTGCGTTTATTTGTCATTCAAGAAAATAAACATTAATTTACAGCAACATGACAAACGCGTGACTCTTCAGTCTTCACATCGACACACGGTTACACACACTCCAAACTACAGCGTAATGACATCACAGACACATACAGCGTGAAGAACAGTGTGAACGAAAACAAGTAGAAAATAGGGACAGTGAACAGAAGAAATAAGAATAAAATAAAAAAAAAAGATGTGACAAGAGGAAAATAATAGTAGAAGGTATGAGGTCTGATTGGTGTGTGAATGCTATTTTTAGTTTATTAGTTGGAGGGAAGGTAAACTATTTCTAGAAAACACACATCAGCCCTATGTTTTTAGATGGATCATAGTTTTATTCTATTTTATGCAGACAAAACCACCTAAACCTAAACCTTGGGAATGCATAAAATAAAAGAGAATAATAAAGAACAATAATATTATAATTATATTTTAATAAAACAATATGTATTTAAAAAAACTATAAAAAAACAGTTATTTTCTCCTATGGAGAAATTGAATGTCAGCAGTAAAGACAATAAAAAAGACAAAATAAGGACACTGCTGCATGGAGAAAGAACCAGAGGAGAGGAGTAAGGAAACATTACTGGTACATGGATACAAACTCATGGAGGTGAAGTATAAGCGGATGCCATTTACATCATAAAGCAATTTACATCATAGAAACTTTTTTTAAACAAAATAATAGCGTGGGTCACATCAGTTTTTCTCGTTGAACGTCCACAATAATAAGAAAAATAACAGTTTCTCCAAACATTCTCTCTTCAATTGACGTGCACCAAAAATGGTTTTGGGAGATGGGAGAACGGCTGTATATTAAAGTGAAAGTCACTAGATGCCAGCATTGCAGCCCATTTAATTAATCTCACCACTCACACAGTGGTTTGTACAGACAAATAAATATTAGCCGGCATACATCAGTATCAGTTGGTATCAGTATGGGAAATTAAGTGTTTGTTATAAATGATATTTTTGGACAAAATTGAATATTGGCAAAGAAACAACATCGGACAAAACTAATATATTTGGTTATCAATAGAAACTTAATAGCATTCATTGGACAGGTCTGTAATTCCGTCATGTTTCTAAAGCATTTTTGTCTTTCTGTGGTGGTTTTTAAAACTCAAAATCTGCTAGTTGTGCAGCAACAGAAGAAGGTGCAGTTTGTCAAACCTATGGTGAAAACATGTGGCAGATGAATGAGCTGTGGTTCAGCTGAAACCAGAGTGAGTGCAATACAGTCGACTGCTCTGCGCCTCTTCAGTCACATACACACACAATGTCTGTAAAAGGTGCTAGATGTAGCATTAGTATTAGCAATTTTTTTTCTTCTTTTACTACATGCATTTAATTTAATGGTGGTAAAGTGTTACCACTTAGTGTTACATCTTAGTGTAAATCCATGGCCTTAAAGAAAAAAAAACAGAGGGGAAGTGAACATATTGATCCAGCAGAGGGAGCCCAAGAGCAGGCAGGTAAATTCAATATCCAAAAAATAACTTTGGATACAGCATTATAGTAAAATAAAAAATTTCCACAGTAGTGGAGTATTTACTTTTGTTCTACCAGTGTCATGGTGCCTTGACTGTGCTGCTTATTTACTGCAGCACATGACTGATCTCAGGGACTGGAAAGGTTTGTGTTTATTCTGATGTGTTGGTGGGATCTCGATCTCAGAAGTCTATAAAAATATTTTAAGAAATGTACGTTTTGTCTAACTTTTCCCTCTTTTTTCCCGAACATAAGTCTTGCCTTGTGGCTTAGAGAAAAACAGAGGCAAAACCTCTCTTACTGACCTCTGGTGGTGAAGTAGTGTACAGTTCACTATGGACAAATCCTGCCCTCATAGGCTCCATCTCTAAACAGTGTGTACTGTATGTACATAAGGATTTAAACTGTGCGTATTTCGGAACATTTCTGTTGTGAAACGTCATCATTTTTGTCTTTAAGGCAATTTGTTTTCAGGTAACAATTACTGTATCCACATGTTCACACTGACTCGCTAATATCTGCTGTGACAGCAGTGACAGTTGAAGTGTATTGATGAACAGAGTAAATGAGCTGCACCTTTTGTTATTTAAGTTAAAGTCATGTCCAAACCCATTCTTTATGTTCTACCTCAGATTTTCATTTTGATTGTCTACATGCTAAACTTTCCAATTTTTCAAGCTCTCATCCACAGTTATTGTTTCTCCCAGGTTTCACACTTCTCCCTGACCCTCACCTCGTTCACTCCTTACCTACCATTACCCCCAAAAGATGTTGGTAATGTCAGAGTCCAGACTAAAGATCCAGAAGACCAGTGGCACTGAGATGAGGATGAAGGACCAGGACACACCTTTGGCAGAGTGACACAGTCGTTTCATCAGGCCACTGACCAATCCTGTGTTCGCTAGTTCCCTCTGCAGCTGCTCCTCCTCCACCGTCTGGTTGTGAAAGGGAAGCAAGTAAAGTTTTACCCTACTTAGAAGAACTTGCAATGACACTTTTTAATGTTATATATGTTTGATAGTGAGACTAGATTGGCAGGCCAATCTAAAATGCTTAAACAAAAATCACGTTACTGTAAACTGTCTTGAAAAGCTTCAAACAATCGTTAGCAGCAGCAGAGCACAATCAGAGACATATACTGTTGTTCTTCAATGTTGTCCTCAAGTCTTCTTGATTTAGTTTCAGATAAACAGCTCATTGTTGACCTTTCAGTTCACGAGAGTTCATGCATTCAGAAAACATAAGGGCTGTAGGTTTGCTGACCTGGATCTGATTCCCTGGGTCAACGTAGTTGCGGGCGAGAAACTTAAGTGCCTCGTCTAGGAAAATAACAGGAAGTGACATCTTCAACACCACAACCCACTGAGACCAGGACAGAGGACGAATCTGGAAGATCATCTGCGGATGTTGACAGATGGAGGATTAAACTGCGTTGTATATACCTGTATATACGGTAGATATTATTGTGTCTGATAGGTAATGTGTTGCAGAAACACACACCGGCAGTGGGTCGACGTAAAGGATGAGGAAGTGTAAAGCCATTGACAGACAGATGGCTCCCACCAGCCACTGGTTTGACCATGGAGGCATTTTTAGCAGCGACTGGTTTTCCGAGAGACTAAACAACACAAGAACACAGCAGGAGTGTGAAATAAAACCAATTTTCCTCTAGGATCATAAAGGCATCACTAGCCCCATGGAGTTGCAATTTTCATCTCAGATGGTAAACTTCTTGAGTCACTCGTCTTGTGTGTTTTTCTTACCTGTTTAAGGCATTGCACATCTCGATTGTGACCAGGACAGACAGAGCCATGGTCATGGGGTAAGGAGACTCAAAGACTGAACATTGAACTCCTGCAAACTCAGCGCTGCCTTCGCTGCACTGCAGGTAGTGGGACTGTAGGAAACAAAGATACAGCATTGATTGATACATAGCAATGTTTTATCTATTAGAGAACACCAAGGAGAATACTCTTCATTAAACTACAATGTCAGTTGGTCCAGTAAACCGACAACAGGTTTCCGGACCAATTAACAGCCCATTAACTTTCTGTACACATGTCTATACAACTAGTCTAATAAGCGACGGACAAGAAAAATGGTTTCACGTCAGGAAAACAGCAGTGACATGAAGATGTTCATACCAGCTGGTAGTAGGAAACTTTAGGTCCATCATGGGCTGCAATGAACCACCAGGCAGCAGCTCCTACTGTGGCTGCTCCCACATAACCTGCACAAGAGAAGAATCAGTCATGAATTTACTAGCTAACTGCTAACTTACTGACTAACTCTGCGCTATTTCTGAGCCAACAACCATCTTTTGGCTACTTTGCAGATTTATGTTTCAGATGTTTAATATTGAGGAAAAAAAACAATAACAATCTTATCCCTAATTCTGACTAATAGTGTTCCATGTTTTTGGTTGTGGTATTGTTGAAAATCCCAACTTCTGTATACAGTTAAGTTAATGTACACGGCCGGTGACTCACAGCCGATGATGAGGTAGCGACAGAAGAGCCAGCCTGAGATCAGAGGCTCTTTGGGAGAGCGAGGAGGACGGGACATGATGTCCAGGTCAGGAGGGTTGAAGCCCAGAGCTGTGGCAGGAAAACCATCAGTCACCAGGTTAACCCACAGCAGCTGCACTGGGATCAGTGCTTCAGGCATGCCCAGAGCGGCAGTGAGGAAAATACTGGAGAGGAGGAAAAACATACGGAAAGAAAAAATACTGTATGTTGAAGGAGCCATAATCAAAAATCAAGATATTTGTTTTCTCACTCACCAGACCACTTCTCCAATGTTAGAAGAGATCAAGTATCTGATGAACTGCTTCATGTTGTTGTAGATGGCTCTGCCTTCCTCCACAGCTGCCACAATGGTGGAGAAGTTGTCGTCAGCCAGGATCATCTCAGACGCTGACTTGGCCACCGCCGTGCCACTGCCCATGGCGATGCCAATCTCTGCCTTCTTCAGAGCCGGGGCATCATTCACGCCGTCACCAGTCTGCAAAATCAGAGGAACGTCAAGACTCAGTGCTTCATAAACGTCCCAGAATGAAGTCTGCTGCACGGATGCTGTGCCCACCATGGCGGTGATGTCACTCAGACTCTGCAGATATTCCACAATCCGACTCTTGTGGGTGGGCTCCACACGAGCGAAGCAACAAGCCGTTCTGCAGGCCTGACGCTGCAAGTGAGGGGGTAGCTCATCAAACTCCCGACCCGTCAGGCCCCCGGTGGCCCTGTCTCCCCCCTGCTGCTCCTCCTCCTGCTCCGTGATGATGCCCACCCTGCGACAGATGGACAGTGCCGTCCCTTTGTTGTCTCCTGCAAATAGAAGAGACTTGGCCTTGAGTATTAGTTTAAGAAGTGATGGACCTTTTACCTTCCACCAATCAAAACCAAAAAAAACCCACATACAAAATACATACAATGTATTTTTAATAAAAACAAAGAAATAAGAATGCCTGAAAAATCGCTTCAAAAAAAGGGGGTAGCAATCTCCACAACTGCTACCCAAATCACACTGCACTGCACTGTACATTCATGTGGCAGTGAACCCTCTCAAAGCCAATCTCCCTGACTGGGATTGGATCTTGCAAAGGAGGTGAACCCTAGAGTTTCGCATCAATGACAGGGAAATTGCCTCACGGTCATAGTGAAGGCTTTTCTGATGAATATGAGGCAGAAAAAAACTAACTAAAGGTTTGTTTTTCAAGAATTTGGAAGCCTAAACGTCCAATTCTGTGATAACCCACAAACTGTTTCCATAGATTTCAGCTGATTTGCTGTTTCCTTTTTTGCTCACATTTTTAGGTTAGATATTAGTAACATTTTATAAGTTGAAGGTAATAATTATTTAGCATTTATGTTTTGTACCATTTTCTTCAGCCAGCCTTTATTTTCTTACCTGTGATCATGATGACACGTATGCCAGCCTGGCGACACATCCGTACTGCGGTCAGCACCTCTTTCCTGGGTGGGTCCAACATTCCCACGCAGCCAACAAAGGTCAGGTCCGACTGGTAGGAACGATGAGCAGTAGTTCATGTCAGTGGAGTTATTTCTAAGAAGTTATAGACGAGAGTGCTCTATTGTAATCCTTTTTTCCTTACCTCATACTCGGAGAAGGCAGCCGAGTTCTCCAGGTTGAGGCAGTGGACCTCAGGGGGGGTGTCTCTTGTGGCCATGGCCAGACAGCGAAGCGTGTCTCGCCCAGACCCCCACTCCCTCACCGTGGACAGCAGCTGCTCTCGAACTGCAGAGCTCATAGGCACACGAGTCGAACCACGGACCCGGATATGAGTGCATCGTTCCAGAACACTCTCTGGCGCTCCCTGCAGACAAACAAGAATAATGTAAAAATAAAAAACTGGGGTTGGAAATATGTTTTTGCTACTACACCTCATGATCTGGGTGGATGTTTTAACTGACCTTAACAAACATCTTGTTTCCAGACGCAGACCTGGTGAGTTTGTTATACGAGCAGAAGACAGACATGGACTTCCTGTCTCTGGAGAACTCCAGTGTGAGCTCCTTCCTCATCAACTGTTTGATCACCTAAAAAAGAACCAACACCCCGTCGTATCTGTGACAGTCATTTGTATTAAAATGTTCGTCCTGTGACAGGATGAACCACACTGACAGTGAATCACTCACGGAGCAGCACGCTGTTGCTCTCTCTGTAGGACTCAGTCTTCTCAGGTCAGTGTCAAACACGTTCATTTTCTCAACCAGACAGCAGAGGGCGGTCTCTGTTGCCTCGCCAACTTTCTCATACACACCCTTAGCCTGGAATACACACAGACAGTTAGCAATAGCTTTGTAATGCTTGTTTGACAGGGAAATCTAGGCTATTTGCCTTAATCATATTAAGAAATAAACACAAAACAGTAAGCTGACTAGTAAGAGGATTAGAAAAATAAATGAGTTTAAAATACTTGAATTGTGGCAGAAAAAGCTAGGAGAAAAGTTGTTTAAAATACCTACAGGTCAATCAAAACACAACAATATTTCTGTCAATGTAATATTTTTTTTATAATCATATTTATAATTAGCTTTTTTAAAAAAAAATAGTCAAATGATGCCTGATGTAAAGACAACCCTAATTACATCATCATTGCAATGTTCAGTATAATTGCCCTTGAAACACATCCACGGAGACAAATGAGCTCCAAGTGAAGAAAACAAATGTTCACAGCCGGTGTTTTCAGTCTCAGACCTCATTGTAGTCCAGAGACGAGTCGTTGCACAGAGCACAGATGGAGGCCAACTCCACCAGACCCTCATATCGACTGCACTTCACCATTTCACCATCTTTGTAGCTGTGAACACAGACAGACAGACGGGGGACGGTGGTGGACAGCAGAGACAGTGAGGATGAGGAATGGATTAAGGTTTGTTTTTAATCTAACATGTGTTTATCAATATAGAAAGTTAATTACAATGGGATTATTCATTAGTGGTTATTTATCTGTGAACAGTTAGTGTAAATTCCTGATTTTAACAGTGTTGGTCCATGAAAATTACAACATTAAATGATGGAGGAGATAGCTCTGTACACCAGTAGTCCCCAATACCCAGGCTGCGGACTGGTACCGGCCTGTGTGTCAATTACTACCAGGCCACACACATACATATCTAGATGCTTTACTTTGTCACAAAATCAAACATCTTTGAAAATATTTATTTTTACCAGTGAAGAGATGGAATAAGTAAAGACAATTCCAGGAGTCCTACTTGAAATATCGACCCACACACCAGGCCTATGCTGCATTATATGCGGTTATGCGAAGACAATGAAGTCCTAAAAACGGCTAAACCACTTGGAGACCAAAGGTTCTGCATTTGAAGAAATGTGCAGAAAAATAACAATCTACTTAGGGCCCATCCCTTAAGAACCTAAATACTGATGTTTCAACTGTCCATGGTTCAAATATGTTGGGGACCACTGCTGTACATTACATTGTGAATTATCAAACCATCGACTGTTTAAAATCAGGCTTTCAAAAGAAAGAGGTTAGAGACACTCACACTTCCCCTTCAGGGGCGTAAGTAGATCCAGTCACTGTGAATTCACTGAGACGACAGTGTTCCCCCGACACACTGTCAACTACACACATCTGTGCACACACACGCATAAATGGGCACATGAGAAGAACATGTTGAGGTAAGAATCACAGCTGGTTTAGTTGGTGGCACAGAGAGATTATTTATACCAAGGATCCTAAAAGTGTGCTACCCCCCTCAAAAACATCGTTTGGTTAACACTGATGAGATCTCACCCTGCACACTGACATCTGGTTGGTGGTCAGTGTTCCTGTTTTGTCTGAGCATATGACAGAAGTACATCCCAGTGTCTCCACTGACGGGAGGCTGCGAACAATGGCATTCTTCCGGGCCATCCTCCTAGTGCCCAGGGCCAGACAGGTGGTAATGACTGCTGGGAGACCTGGAGGGAAAGAAAAGCACAATAAACTGTATGAAGGTGGTAGTGAATTAAACCATCTGTGGTAAATGACACCATGTTTCTGCCACAAGAAGTGTATGACCTTCTGGAATGGCAGCCACAGCCAGTGCAACTGCAATCTTGAAGTAGTAAACAGCTCCTTTCAGCCAGCTGCCTCCATGAACTGGGTCATTGAAATGACCCACGTTGATGGCCCACACTGCCACGCAGATGACAGTGATGACCTGCAAGACAACACCAGGGGAACCACAAGTCAATAATATGGATACATGCAGTATTTGCAAGAGATATACCAAATATTTCGACACCAAATATTATCAGCCAAAAAGTGCATTTTTTGGGCTGAAACACACACAGCTAAAACAGGAGGTTTGATGTAGGGATGATGTAAAAACAAAGCCAGTGCAGGCTGGTCTGAAACATGTCTGCACTGTGGATGTATTTCAATATATCAGAGAAAGTTAATGATTTACAAAATACATTTTGAAGAAATTTCAAGAATGGCCAAAAAGGTACACTGGGACAGTGGTGGTCTAGAGGTTAAGGAAGGGGTTCTGGAGGGTTCAATATTCGAATCCACAAATTGCCAAGTTACCACTGAGGTCCACTGAGTTTCACTAAACCTGGCACCATTCACACTCACTGCTCCACAAGCGTGATGGGTTAAATGCAATGGTCACATTTCTTTGTATGCAGTGGTCATCGTGATATTGTGGTGATCATAATATCACAATGACAAGGAGTTTTCTCTCCTTCCTTTTCTATACTCAGAAAGTCTGTTGGCCCACGTGTCATTGAGATCCATATGGCTCCTTGTCACAACTCTACTTGATCTTTGTTTCAACGTACATTACTTGAATGCAGAAAAAGAGCAACACACACAAGAAATGATCCAGGCTACAATGAGTGCTGAGAACCTGCTAGAAGACAGCTGCGGCCAAAAATCAGAAAAATTATCTCATATCCAAGATGTTTCAAGATAAACATGGACCTGCCTTTGACAGCTGCTCCCCGAACTGATCCAGCTTTTGTTGTAGTGGCGTCCTCTCAGGGTCCGTGGAGGCCATCTCATCCCGGATTTTCCCAATCTCTGTCTGCACCCCTGTGGCCACCACGACCCCGATGGCTCGTCCTGCTGCGATGTTGGTGCCCTGAGAAAAACGGTCATGATGGATTCACTTATCTTTCCAATACTATTTCGAGTTACACCTTTTTAAATAAATATATTGATTACAGTTTCATAGAAAACACTTTGACTGTCTGTCTCTTTCTTTTTTCTTCAACTGTCAAACTATATCACCCATGGTGATTGCTCTTGACCCAATTGCCAGACAGGCCTAACCTAAGGAAGCTGGTCAAGTGACAGGAGCAGTCAGAGCAAACTCTTGAGCTGAAAGGGAATTTCCGAGTTGAAGTTGGTACCCGGTGATGGGGAGACTCACAGAGAAGAGCATGTTCTTCTTGTCCTGGTTCACGGCTCGAGGGTCTGGAACAGGGTCAGTGTGTTTCAGGACAGACACAGACTCCCCTGTCAGGATGGACTGGTCCACCCTCAGTGTGGTGGATCTGATTGACGTCAGCCTGATGTCAGCAGGGACCTTATCGCCAACTGTTGAAGTAGTAGGTTACCAAGGGACAGTTACAAAAACAGAAGCAAATACCACGACACACTCGACAAATCAGCAACACACTGACGGCCCTGATAAAAAATTTAAAACAATACACTGAGAGGAGCAGAGACAACAGCTCTGTAGTACTGTAGTAATAACAATAATAATAACTATGCAGATCTTTGAAATAAAATGACTTTTCACATAGGTTGTGGAAATTTGTTGTGCATAAATAAGATTATTTAACATTTTCCCTCCCTCCCTTCTGTCATCAGCTAGTTCCCATCATGCTCTGTTGATTTGTTGCAGGGACAGTGACACACGAATTAGTCTGTTTCTAGTTTCTCAGGGGCCTAAAATAGAGAGAAGCAGCGTGTCTGGAGGATTAAGGAATTTTTTTATTTTTGGCTCAACATAAATGTGAACTGTATCTGCTCTAGTAACAAACACAGATGATTCCCAGTTGATATGCTGTAACCAATGTCTACTGTATACTGGGCAGACAGATAGTGTCCATTTTATTACGTCTCACATCAGACAGATTTTGGTTTTCTTATGATGATAAAGTCATCTCTGAATTTTAGTGTACCTGCCACTTCCACGATGTCTCCAGGAACAATGTCCCGTGCCCTGACTCTCTGGACGTTCTGTTTGTCCTGCCGGTAAACTTTACCCATCTCTGGTTCGTACTCCTTCAAGGCCTCAATTGCATTTTCAGCATTTCGCTCCTTGTGTAAACAATCATCACAGGATACGGGTTTTAGCAGAGAGGAATCAGACTTGATGATATAAGTCAGACATTTCAAGGTTCATCCACACCTTACACAACAGTCAATGATGTCTGGCAAAAGACTACACTTGAAACTCACACTTATGATGAATAAGAAACATTAATTACAGAAACTTTTACCTGCCAAACTCCAACAATAGCGTTTGCAATAAGGATAAGGAGGATGACAAAGGGCTCAACGAAAGCTGTTATAGTTCCCTGACCTTCTTCAAACCAGGCCAGTATCTGAAGAGTCAGAACACAGGGTAGATGATACAAAAGACAAAAATTAATCAAAACACGTTGTTACAATAACAATGCCAGGCATTGAACAGGTATTGTAATACTGAAGTAATCATATCTGTCGTGTGGGCAAATAGAGGTTAAAATGACGCTAAAATATAACAGATCAAGCTGTTTTCTACTGGGGTCTGCCACTTGAAAAAAAAACTGGAATACCAACTTGTTGCTGAGGTGCATTTAGAGAACTTTATGAGACATAAAGAAAACAAACCTTCTAACTTACAAAGGATATACATGCAGCCAGTAGAAGAATGCGGACCAACAAATCCTCAAATTGTTCCAGAACCAACTGCCAAAGAGATTTACCTGGAAGTAATAAAATAAGATGAAGATAAAAAAGGCTGATTGTCTGATACAGTAATAATCCATAAATTTTTTACATATAACATATTCAACATATAACTCACCTTCTTCAGCCGGTAGTTCTTTTAAAAGATTTAAAAAGAGAAAAAGTATTTAGAGATAAAAAGAGGACATGAATGCTTTCATTACATGATAATTATTCCAGTTAGGTGTCACAGCACAGATGTTTTTAATCTAAGTACATGGATAAGAATCTGTAGCATTGAAATACTGTACAACACCATGTAAACATTTACCATTTGGTCCCCATCGCTCTCTGTTGTTTTTCAGCTGTTCGCAGCTCAGGCCTGTGGACTCATTGACGTTGAAGAAACCCAGAGCTTCCTCCACAGTCCTGGTGTGAGCGTTATCCATCACTGCAGAGGAAGAAAACAAGACAGAAAGACAACGTTTGGCGAACTTTTTGGTCTAGTGGTGGAGTTGTTTACATAGGCTACCACCGACTACACAAACTGTCCTGCAAATAATACCGTCCTCATGACACAAGCCAGAAATCCTCCTGGTGGTTCACTACAGTGGAGGGCAGTGCTTTCTTGATGTATTTTCAGCTAACGCCTAGCTAAAAATAATACACTACAAAATCCAAATATATGTGACTTTGTGTCCCTAACCATAATATGAGTGAGTCTTCGCTGATTGCTGACAAGTGAGACATTAACAGACCATTAACTAACAGGGGAATTACTCTTGAGTACCTTACAGCCAAGCAACCACACACGCTGAGAGCCCTGCAGAAAGAAACAGCCCCAAAGGAGCCGTCGTAGCCCACTGTCCACAGGGTGTGTTCTGCTGACTAGAAGAAAACTTTGTCAGCTTTACAATGCATGACACTGAAACACAGGCCCCTATATTAGGCTGTGCAGGCACTAACTCAGTTTGTTTTTTCACATGTTATTATTATTGATACACTTCAGGACACTTCAGTTTTGACCTAAATAAGGAAGTAACACTAGAAAACACTAGATAGATAAATTAAATAAAATTAATAACTGTTAATAATGCCTATGACAATAAACTTTTAACAATAATAATCTTTGTCCTTTTCTTGTACGTGTCCCCTTCTCAGGGGTTTCCACAGTGAGTCATCCTTTTTCATATCCCCCTGTTCTCTCCATCTTCTACTCTGACTCCTACTACCATGTCCTCCCTCACTACATCCAGTAGCTCCATATCTAGGATCATTCTTCTACCAATGTATCCACTGTCCCTCCTCTGAACATGCCCAAACCATCTAAATCTAGCTTCTCCAGCTTTTTCTCCAAACCTTCCTGTCTGTGTTGTCCCTCCAATGACCTCATTCCTGATCCTGTCCATCCTTGTCTCTCCTAAAGAGAATCTCAGCATCTTTAATTCCTCCACCTCCAGCTCTACCTCCTGTCTTGTGCCTATTCCTAGTGTCTCTAATCCATCCATCATGACTGGTAATACAACTGTCCTGTAAAACTTTTGCCCATTAATAGTGTCTTAAATAATATCATTAATAATAATAATAATAATAACATCTGCTAAAAGCAATGCCATGTAATGTAATACAATGGGCTATTGCTTAAAAACCTTTTCTTCCAAAGTCCACCGAGAAACAAACATTTAGTCTCCAGCTGATGCCTAATTTGATAAATAGATTATAACATATATATGTATATATATATATATATATATATATATAGTGACAGACTATGGTGACAAAGCGATTTCCTCTTTCCAACTAAAACCCATGAATACGGGTCTTGTGATAGGAGATATAAAATGTGTAAAAGGGAGGCAAACATTTATTTATATTTACATCACGAATTATGACAGAATTTCAAGAAATAAAAGTACAAACCCGGCCCGGGAGCCTACACCTGCTAGCAGCTAATTCGCTACAGCAGCTAACGTTAATCCTACGGGGGGAACAGGTTTCTTACCGGTAGATTTGACCGTTCTTTCTGATTTTTTTTTCTCCGGGTCGTTTATGTCTCCAATTCGGTGCTGTTGTGTGACAGCGACGCCCTTATATTCTCAGTAACGTTCCTCCATTGACAAAATGAAAAAAAAAGACTTATAAGAAAAACAGTTGATCCTTTAGTTGACAGTTACAATGATAGCTGCTCAAAGCAAGGAAAACAGGTCAACGCCTTTGCATTTCGATCGCAATATAATGTAAACCATTCGTACACCTTATGTTTCTGTGAAAACACCGAAACAAGGTGTTTCGCAGGCGAGTTTTTTACAATATGTCTGAAGATTAGTTTGAGGAGACGGCATAGTATTTACTCTTTATCCTTGATCCTGACAGCGGCATCATGTGAAGACTGACTTTATTACAACAGGCTTCAATTCCGGTTGAAAGTTAGCAAAGTAATGGCTTGTATTCAAAATGCACCATATCCTCGCTCAGTGGAAAATTGGCTTATGCATTTGATTTTTATATTGAATAGTTTAATTAAACCTCTAAAATGTACAATAATTTCAAGTGACACCGTTTTTCATTTCAATCGTTTTTACAACATTTTGAAGCTTTTATTTTGTAAATAAAATAACTTCCGGTATAACGCTCATAAACCTCACGCCCCTTTCTTAATACTGTGGCTTTGTAATAATCACAGTTAAGGTTACATATGACCAGAAATGGACCAATGGAGATTCCAGTAACTTAGAGCGACTCGGTATATCAGCCAATGAACTGATAGAATCGTCCACATCGAAAATGGTATGACGTAAAACAGCTGTCCCACCTCTGGCATTTTAGTTCAATGGGTGCCAGGTGCGTCTGCTGTCGCTTAGCGGAAAACCAATCGGCAGTTAGCTGTGATTGTCGGTTAAAATGGTTTGCCAATCAAAAACAACAAAGGCGGGACGATTCATATTGTTGTCCCCAATGTTCAATATTATCTAAATATTATCTAATACGCGGAAAACAAGTAACACTAAAATATTATAGTGCAAAATTTGTAGAGTGGGTGAATGACTGGTCAACACAAGATCTAATGAAGGATCTGGAAATTATTCTGTTCATTTAGTTACTCCGACAACATTTCTACGAATTAACACTAATTTTAAATAAGTAAGTTCTAAGTTTTATTTTTAAAATGTTCTTTTATTCACCCATTCATAAATGAATATCTATCAAACACAAAAAGAAGATCGGGATCAATTTTCGATGAACCCGTCAGCGTAAACGTCTCCTATAGATTCCACAAGGAAAAGGCGACATCTGCTGTTCATTAATGAGTATTACAAAAATAAAACTTCTACCGGTGATAATTTCTGATCATGAAGCCTTTGAAAGAACACCTTCTAAATTATTCTATTGCGAACGAAATAATTATTTTCTTTATCGTATACAGTTATTTATTTCCTTGATTATTTGTCTTACTTTATTTATTATTTATTTGGTTTTCACTCTTAGTTTTTGATGAAAATTACTCACATTGTAAATTGTTTTGGAGAAAAACTTTAATGCACTGTAATGTATAGAGTTAGTGCACATTATCTGACACAGGATTATTCCTTCAGAATAGTCTTAGGGCTCTTGCCTACTTTTCTCCTCAGTCCGTCCAAGCAATTCTCTCCTTTCTTTTCACATCTGTATTCAACCCTGTCTCAATGTCAAATATTTTCTCTGTTACATTAAGATGATAATTAAAATACCATACACAATATAATTCCTCTTTTTATTCCTGTTTCACTTCAGAAACTCTGCTTTGTTACAATAATGTGAAGTTGATTTTAGTTTTTTTTTAATTTTCAAGATAAGCACATGTGATGTAACAGGAAAGTCGATTGTTAACATGCTGAGGAGTTCTGGGTTCTGTCCAGATCAGCAGTGCCTGGAATGTGAATGAAGAACCTCCAAGGTCTGTGAGTGAAGCTGCACCTCCAGACCAAATAAGGACAGAAGCAGCAGGAGCAAGAGGCCAGCTTCTCTCAGAGAGATGAGAAGAGGCTGCTCCTCATCCTCAGTCTGGATATAAATATCTGTGTTTGTTCCAGTGTGTGGTCCACGGACAGCTGTGACTCAGAGCCAAGACTGTTCAGTATTTCACTCAAACACCTGATCTTTGCAAAAATGTTCAACAAAGCTGAGTAACTGATGAGTTTGTGTTGATAGAACAGTTAGGGTTCAGTTCTAAAAGCTTAACAAATGACTTCATGTTGGGGAGGGGTCTCTCCTCTCTCCTCCTACTCCCCACCCTCGTCGCCCTAAGTGTCCATCACTTCATGGTCCTGTGCCTTTTAGCTTCACTTCCTGAAGTGTGCACTTCACTGTCTGTGCTGTTGTTTTTAGACAGCAGTGGACATTAAAAACTCATGCCTCTCACCGTGGTGCTGGACGGGCCTGCGCCCTGGGGGTTCCGTCTGACAGGAGGAAAAGACTTCAACCAGCCGTTGTCCATCTCCAGGGTGAGTGAGTCATTCATTGGATCTGTTTTTGCTTATGTAAAATAAATATTAATTAAAAGAGGTGAGGTTCACTGATCATAGCACTGTACCGGCTCCAGAGGAAGGCTCACATTATGGTGCAGTGTGATTTGGGTGGCAGTTGTGGAGCTCCACCTGAGACCTAGTATGAATGAATAAGCGCTGTTCAATAATATTGGTTAGCTGATATATTTTCTGAATAAATAATGAAAATCTAATAACACAAAGTCTAATTATATATATTGTTGTCGGTTGACATCAGAATCAGAAATTGAGTGGACAATATCAACAAGTTACTCACAGTTAATATTAGACATTGCTATTATAAACCTAAAGTTCTTATCTCCACATTTTGCTGCACTTTGTCTGATGTTTGTGGGCATTGATCATGTTTCTCTGGTACAAAAGTCAAATGTTAGCGAGTTTAAATCCAATCCTGGTCTGTTGTGGTCCAGTCCAGTCTGTAGTTACACACTGTCAACACTGTGCCTCCGAGGCGGGGGATAAATTTGTGTATGGAGTGTATGGAAAGTGGTGCAGGATCTGCACCTGTGCCACAATGAATGCAAGGCTTAGATCCAAATAGCAGCTTACGCTGCTGCACTGACATGTGCTATGACACATACACACATTTTACCAAGTGGATTTCAATGTGACGTATTTGGGAGCATGGAAAATATCCTGATGTAGTGATAAACTCCATGTGAAAACATCTCCTCCTTTGCCCTGGACTGGAGCCACAGTCACAGCAAAACTAAAGAGAGAAGTTTTCCAACAACTTCATATGTTTAGACAAATGCATCTCCATCCTCCAGGGAGGGACTGACGGCGGCACAGACACTGAGAGGAAGGATTACTCTGTATTCTGAGAGAAAAACTTTAGTTCATACCAAAAACAGATCAATACTAATGTTAATGCTAATTGTTTTGTGTTGAAATCTTCATATCCAGACTGAAGATTTCATGTGTGTGTTTCAATTACTATCTGCAAATGTATATCATCATTTCCCGGGTATAAGATGGCATTTCCTGTTGTTCTAAAGTGGTGCTGAAATAACATTCATCAGCTGGCGTTTGAGAGACACTTATTTGTCTCTTCTTTTGCCTGACAAACCGTCAGGCCATTTAATCAGTTAAAAGCCATGTAACACCTGACCTTTGAGCCGTTTATTGTCTTTTTTGCCAAAAATGATGCTAGGCCTGAGTTCGTTGCAGCACTGAGAAACACTGAAAAAATACTTAAAGAAAACGCACCATCACATCCATCTGACACCGAACCTCAATCTTGTCAAATGCTGCTTTCCCACTGCTGTTTGAATGGCTTTTTTATATTTTCAGCTCAGCATTCTGAACCGGGACAATGATGTCATATCAGGATTAAGGATCATTTGTGGTCTCCATTCCCAGCACTGAGCTGCAGCAGATGTGAGGTGATCCAGTGATGCAGCTCTGAGTCTATATTTAGGGGAAATACCTCAGAAACGTCAGAGCAGCGACAGCGGCGTAAACCCTCAGAATATATTCACACCTGTTGTGTTGGTCGACACTGAGAGGCCCACATGAGGAGCGTGATGAGAGAAGATGAAAGAAAGGCAGGAGTGCAGTGATACCACATCCCCGAGTGTCAGATGAGACCTATAACTGTGTTTCCCTGCCCTTTAAAAATGTAGTGTTGCATTTACTGACCAGTTCCAAATAAATGGAATTGTTCATGCAGTGAACTCAGAGACTTTATTACAGTGCCAGTAAAGCCAGTGTCTCCCTGCACTACCATGTTTGGTCAGGAACATCCTTGTGACCCAGCAGTGTTCCCAGCTGGTCCAGGAAAGTAAACACAAGTGATTATCATCTTTTTCTTCAGTGCTCGGTGGCCTTAAAGGGACACCCTCGCACATTCACACATACTGTACAGATCAGCATTCTTGATCTTAGGCTTAGATCTGCTGTAAAGTTTCTGCTCATAAGCGGCAGTGAGATTGCAGTCAGACATGGACTGGATGATCCATCCTGTGCCGTTGATGCAGATTTTCCAATTACAGAAGACTGCGTCAACAGTAGACTATACAGAATGTAGTAGAATGTATATAGAATACATGAAAAACATTTGTACACAAGCTGTATCATATTAAAAACTTATGGAGCAGACAACAACTTCTGACTGTTATTAATAAAAACATGTCTTTAATGTTAATTGGAGGAGTTTATTGGAGGAGCCAGATTGAGGTGATTTGGACATGTTCAGAGGAGGAGTGAATAAATTGGTAGAACATACATGCTTTGGTGCTATGACCACAGCCTTAAGTATTAATTAATCTTTGCACTATCCAGGGATTTGGGTAAATAGCTCTCATATCCAGGATGACACTGGTCCATTATTTCTTTCTTTTTAAACAAAAAATCAGGGAACAAAAAACAAAAACAGAAGCAAAAAAGAAACAGAATCCACATAGTGAAGCAACAAAACCCGAAACAGAAAATAACTGAGCTCTGTCTGTATGAGAGGACACTAATAAAACAGCAGGACTGCAACAAATCCTCAGCTGTAAATCACTGCTGGCTGTAGGAGTCCTCGTCACTGCACTTTCCTCCGCTCTTATTTATAGGCTGATGGTCTAAATCCAGAATCAACGTAACATCCCAGTGTTCCACAGTTTCCTATGTCCTGTAATGCAATAAGG
The DNA here is from genome assembly GCA_016785265.1 of Paraplagusia blochii. Taxonomy (NCBI): domain Eukaryota; kingdom Metazoa; phylum Chordata; class Actinopteri; order Pleuronectiformes; family Cynoglossidae; genus Paraplagusia; species Paraplagusia blochii. The sequence continues at coordinate 117,173 of JAFBJS010000210.1, read as the reverse complement.
TCCAGCAAAAGTCATGACCTGGTTCTTGTCAGATCAAAGGGAATCTCTTGGTACAGTATGAAGACGTCTCTGGGTCCGTGACCTTGGTAACGTTCTTGGGAGTCTACTTCCTTTGGAATCACATCCTGGCCAGGAGGACACATATTCCATCTGGAGATGATCACTCAGTGGGAAACAGTGTGTGTTTATTTTATCTCCATGACAGGAGACAGCGTAAATACTAGTCAGTGTCTTCTGGTCCACATCAGACTATGGTCAGATTATCATCCCGGCTGTAAAATCAATATGAACTTCATCTTCACGCAGCAGTGATCTCGGCAGAGGATGATGAAGAGGAGGCCAAGATGATGAGGTGACAGTGAAGTAACCCTGAGCAGGTTTCAGTCTCAAAGCAGCTTCTCTGGCTTCTTTATGTTTTCAATGAACTGTAGTTGATGATGGAGCTCAGAGCAGAGATCCTTCAGACTGAAACTCCCTCCTTAAATCAAGGGTTGGAGAGGAGACCTCTTAAGCCTTACGGGTAACAAATATTTTTACAAGGATTTATTTATTGTGTGACTCTCGGTTAACTTCTCATTTATTCAACTTCATCCTCTTGTTGCGGAGTCGCAAGGGCAGCAGTCTCTGCGACTGGCACCCAAATCACATTGCAACATGCTGTCATCCATCCTGTGGGTGGTGAGACAACTAGAAGTTATATGGGTCTGGAAAGTACTATGCTACTATTCAGGTGAAAATGAACTTCCATCCTCCAGTTATCTTCTTTTCTTAATCAACTTTATCATCTTTCTTCAGGTCACTCCCGGGAGTAAAGCCTCCATGGCTAACCTCTGTGCTGGTGATGTCATCGTGGCCATCGAGGGAGTCCCGGCTGCAGACATGCTGCACTGTGAAGCTCAGAACAAGATTAAAGAGTCCAGCAGTCAGCTGCACCTCACTGTGGAAAGGTCAGACCTACAGACGTTGGACAAAGACAGACAGACAGACAGACAGCACTGACTCACTATAAAAACATTTAAAGCAACAGCTGAGCTGTAACCATGATCCTGGGGTCAAACTGTGATTCCCATCATCCATGTTTGAAGGCCATATGTAAGATACCAAATTTACACTTTATGTATGTGACAGTAATACGTCCAAATATAGTGTATACAGTGTTATACTGTGTACAACAAATATTAAGATTCCCAAAATATAGTTGAGATACAGCTAAAAGTCCCTGAAATTCCTTCAACATTCTATTCATTGTAGAAATTAATCCAACTAAAACACTGATCTGGGTTCAGTATCACCTTTTTGTTGAACACCAGACATTTGAGAAAAATGTCTGATGTTTGGGAAACCCCACGTTCACTGAGAATTAAGAGTTTCACTCACATTTCAACCTTTTTTTAATTATCAGAAACTTTTCAGACTATAAGAAACACTGCTCAACAGAATACAACATAATTTTCACATGCACACATACACTATTGTTTCTGTGTTTTATGTCAGCCACCTACATCATTTTTCATTATCTTTATTTGTAGAAATCATTCTTAAAATAGCACAATTACTCAACAGAGAAAGCCTGTAAAGAGTTAGTAATACTCTGCAGGTCAGTCTATATATGGTCTGTGGTTTGGCCTCAGGGTTGAACTTTATATTCCCTCGTGGTTCTGTATTTCTGGTTGTAGCACATTTAAAGGAGAACCCTGGAAAATGCGTTTTTACAGAACACAGTGTGTTGATTTCTTATGTCATTTTCATTTAATAGGAATGAATCAAGACTGTGGTCACCGCGTGTTATGGATGGTAACAGAGCTCATCCCTATAAAATCAACTTGGAGGCAGAACAACAGGTTTGTTATTATCTCTGAGAATCTAAATAATCCATGTATATATTTTATACCTGGTTCCACTTATGTTGCATTTGTTTGAATAAATATAAAGACAACAGCAAAATATCTCATAAGAGTTTAATTTCACTTCTGATATCAATCAAACAATCACATTTTATTTACATAGCCCACATTTACAAAACACACTTTGTGACATGGGGCTTTACAGGGTTGGTAACATCCTCTGTCCTTATACCGTCAGCCAGAGTAAGGAAAAACTACCGAAACAAAAACCCTTTTATCAGGGGAAAAAAGAGAAAGGTTGAAACCTCAGGGAGAACCACAGGTGACGGGTCCACTCCCTGGACGGACAGACGTGCAGTGGATGTTACTCAGAACATGCAGTTTACAATTTCAATACATAAAAAAACAATGAAAAGTAAGAGTTCAAGTCCTAGTTGGTCTTGGTTTTGTCGATGACCGAGTCCTCGCTTCTGTCTTGTGCTCGTCCCGTGCATCAGTGGCAGCAGAAACTGTACAAGAGTGGGACAAGTTACTTAAGTGAGTGAAATTTAGGACCACACAGTCAATGTACTTATTATATGTGCAAGATGAAATGAAAAAAGCCCCCCAGCAGTCTAGGCCTATAGCAGCATCTCTTGAGACTGCTCTAATCGTTGCGGATTATAATTTAGGCTATCGGCTATACTATAGAGGTGGGGCTTAAGGCTCACTTTGAAAGAGGAGACAGAATCAGACTCTCTTACTGAGAGTGGGAGCTGGTTCCACAGGAGATGAGCCTGGTAACTAAAAGTTCTACCACCTGTTCTATTTTTATTTATTTTATGACCAGTAGACTCAAATTTTGGGAGCAGAGAGATCTATTTGGTTGGTATGGGGTAATTAAATAACATACATATGGTGGGGCTTGATTATTTAGGGCCTTAAATGGGATTAAAAGTATTTTAAATTCAATTCTACTTTTTACTGAGAGCTAGTGTAGCTAAGCCAAGATGGGGGTTATATGTTCTCGTCTTCTGGTTCCAGTCAGTATGTGTGCTGCCGCATTCTGGACCAGTTGAAGGCTTCTTAGGGATTTCTCTAGTTCTCTAGCAACAGCAATGTACTGACAGAAACTTTACCATGATTGTATATATGTGGGATAATATTGGTTAACCAATATCATCAGCCCAATGTAATATAATAACATATATAATAATAACATATAATATATATTGCAATATATAATATATATGTGAAAATTGGAAATGATGTTTGCTCCACTGTCTCACTCCATCTCCTCTCAGGAGTGTAAACCTATTGGCACGGCTCACAACCGCAGAGCCCAGCCCTTCGTGGCAGCTGCCAACATTGATGACACCCGTCAGGTGGTCAGTACATCCTACAACACTCCCATAGGACTTTACTCCTCGGACAACATTCAGGACGCCATGGAAGGTCAGATCAGAGGCTTTGTCCACCCCAAGCCTGAGAGGTGACTGGCCCTAACCCTGGTGTGAGAGCGTTCAGTTTGTCTGAACATCAGTGGCGTCAGTCAGACCAATAAAGTACAACTCTATACAACTGTTTCATGATTATATGGTATGAACAGCTGAGTTTTGTGTATATGTGTGGGTGTCTCAGTCCCAGGGCACTGACCAAGATCGAGGAATCTGACGTGTACCGGATGTTGCAGAAAGACCAGGAGGAGGAGCATAATCAGCCTCGACAGTCTGGTTCCTTCAAGGCCCTGCAGGAGTTTATTGACAGTGATGGTGAGTTTTGTTTCCACCCAGCATGATAAATTATCAGTAGTAATAACGATGCGTCTAATACTTTCAACCCTGTTAAATGGAATGTTTTTATTCTTTTACTGTCTCTGAATTTGCCTTTTTCCCGCTATCTTGGCGTTGCCCTCTTTTCACTCACAAGGAGGGTGTTGTTGTAATTCTCAACCTCTAGATGTCACTACAGCTACAGTGATTATAAGCTACCGAACAATAGCGTTAGGTGACGCTGTATGTTTTTTAATTTTATTTGTACGTTGCATGACGGAAGACTAAACTCATATTTATTTAGTGTAAAGTATAAAGTGTAAGAGTAATGTGTTTTCTGTATGAATAACTGAAAAAGAGACTGTTTAGCTGATGTTTCTGTTGACATAATAACAACGGATAAATCTGACATAACGTGACGTATTCTTCAACTACTAATCTGTGTCAAGTGGTAAAAATCCACCGTCCATTTGCTGCCTCTTATCCTGGAGAGTAATTGCCTGGGATAAGTGGTCTAGAGTGTCTCTGAAGTGTTTTCTTTTCACGCCTCTGAGCTAATCACATGACCCGGGCGGTGTCGCTCATTCTCCAACAGGGACGCGTCCGATTGTGACGAGGTCGGTGAAAGCCCCCACCACCAAACAGACGCCGCCCACAGGCAACCTGCAGAAACTGCCCGTCTGTGACAAATGTGGGAATGGGATTGTGTAAGTAAAAAAAAGAGGAACACAAGGAAATGAAAGGAAACACCAACCAATCTCTATAGCTTTTTTTTAAATATAAATTTTTGTCTTAATAAAGTGAACCCAAAAAATAATATGCAGGATATGTCTTATTAATAGCTTGATGTATTTGTCAAGCAACTATCAGCCAATAATTAGAATTTTTTTCTAATCCAAAAAATTGTTTTGAAATATCTTCTGTCTTTGCCTGCACTGATTTTTAGTGGGACAGTCGTCAAGGCTCGTGACAAATATCGTCACCCCGGTTGTTTTGTGTGCTCCGACTGTGACGTCAACCTCAAGCAGATGGGCTACTTCTTTGTGGAGGGCCAGCTCTATTGTGAGACCCACGCACGCTCCAGGATGAGACCACCTGAGGGACACGACCTGGTGACAACCTATCGGTCCACATAAATTCACCATTGAATACCAGGGACAACAAGCACTGTTGCACAGAGACACATGTCAGTAGCACTTACCTACATCTGAGAGATCAGTCATCTGTGTTCAGTCAGTCAATCAGCAGGTTCCTCTAAAATAACCAGTCTGTTTAGTACAGGGATGTTCCACAGCTGATAATTAAACAGGCTGGACATTCTTTTCATACAGTCTCACAGATTCTGACATTTTCAATAAAGGTCCTCTGTTGAAAATATAAAAAGACATTGTGTTTCATTATATGTCTGTAAGAGCAAAGTCCATGCAGCAGTTTCTTTACCTGATTAGGTTTTTAAAACACTGAGGAACAATATATGTATCATTTTAAAATCTGAATGTATAATTAATAAGCAACTACAGAGACATAGTAGGATAATACCCTATGAAGTAGCTAAATCCTTACAGTCTTCCATTTGTAACTGTTCCTTTAAGGGAAACTTCATTACACAAAAAGATGGCAACAAACCAAAAAAAAGTTCCACTGTGACCTTCAGATGGATATTCAGCAGCACAATGTCAGCATAATTTTAAATTTAATATTTGGAAAACAAAAATAATATTTTTCCCTCCTATAACGAAAATCTAATGAAGCAATGCCAGGGTTTTGTCAGATGACCTAAAAATAATTTTTGAGATAGACGGCTGCATATAAAGTTAAAGTCTTTAGATGGCAGCATTGTAGCTCATTTAATGAATCTATTATAATCAGAATAGTAATAATCAGGGAATTTTATGCAGAATGCAGGTGCCAGCAACTCATACAGTGTTTTTTGACAGAGAAACAATAATAATAATAATGAATAAATATCACCAGATCTTTATCAGTACTGGTTGATGACAGAATAGAATATTAAGTGTATCACAGTATCAGTATCTCAGATATCAGCAAAAAGTAAATATCAGACAAGGAAAAGAAATCTGAAATCCTGATGTTTAACATGAGAGAAAGATGTGAAGTGAATGATGTCTGGATTGAACTGAGCTGATGAGATAAGGAATCATCTTCTGGCAGGGTATTTATTTTTATTATAATGAAATTAGCTTTAGTGACTTGTGGTCCATTTAGGAAGATAAAAGAATGCTCTTTCTTCTTGTTCCTCTTGCCACATGACTTAATTATTTTACAATAGAAATGTGCTTAATTAAAAGAATCAATATTCACTCCCCAAATGAAATGTCCTTAATATAATAAGGCCACTTACTCCACTGAAAGGCAGCCATGTGGAGTGACTTGGGTCTCTTTCATCAACAAAAATAGAAGTAAATTTGATTGGTTAGAAAATTATTGTCCATTTTTCTTATTAAGTGAGTACCCCACTGAGGTCGCTCTTTGAAAGACAGCACAGCAGCAGCAGCTGTTCTACAGACTCAGACAGTAAGAAAATCTGTTATTGATTTTTTGCAACAAACAAGCCAACTTTAAATGGAGGCATTCATTTTGAACAAAGTAAGTCAGAAAATACTTGGTAAACAGCACAGGTTTTTTGGAAAACAAACCCCAAACAAATTAACAAAATGGAGTGTATGCCCGTACACTCCATTTGCCAACAGAAAACCTGCTTATGTTGAACGCATTAATCAAACATCAGCAAACATCAGCCTTCTTCTCTGTCTCAACTCTTGAAACAACAACACATATGAAATGTCCCTGCTGGAACAGAGAATAATGGGAAGTAGAAGACCTTCATGTCATATGGCATTTTCTATATATACTGTATATTCAATATGGAAGGACAACACATATATGTCACACCCATCTACATCATTATAGTAATTATGATGTCGATGGGGTGGGCAGCAGTAATGTCCATCACCTGGACCTGAAACCTAAGATCTGAAACAATGATGATAATCTGTCAGAATAAAACCAAACGTAGCAGTTTTCTCCCCATGGTTTCTACTTTTAATCTAATGCACCACTGCAGTATGATTAGAATAACAGGAAGTGTCATTAGTAACATGGAGAGTCGAAGCTGTCGTGGACAGGACGCTTTTAAGGGAGAAAACAGGGAGTCATGAGAGGGAGTTGAAACACTGCTGATCTATCTACATATCTAGCCATCCATCCATCCAACAAACCAACCAACTATTCATCCATCCAACCAACCAACTACTCATCCAACCAACTATCCTTTCAACCACCCAACCAACTACTCATCCAACCAACTATCCTTTCATCCACCCAACCAACCAACTATTCATCCAACCAACAAATCCACCATCTATCCAACCAGCCATTACACCATCCAACCAACCATCTAGTCATACATCATCCATCCAACAACTAACCATTCATCTCTTCCATCCATTAAACCAAAAATCTTGGGTTTGGGTTTAATTATAAAAAATAAATAATAAACTCTTTGTTTGCTGCCATTTAATATCTCCTTTCTTGAGTTTATTAATTTAAGATGCCAGATTCCATTCATTCAAGTCAACATATGTTCAATTTGCTATGTTATTTCAGCCATTTAATCCCAAGAGTTAAGAAATATTTGAGGTATTTTTGTGTGTCTTTTTTTCAGTGTGATCAATTCTTGCCTATGATTTGGACATTTAGACACATTGTACTGAGGGAAAGAAACATCATTATATATTCAACAGCCATACACAGTAACGGGTCATTTACTTTCTATGAAACATCTTCCCTATATTATTATTCCACTTAACCAAACATCATAACCAGCGAACTGTCAACTATGGCACAAATTATACATTTGTTGATTTGCACTTTTTACCCACGCTGCCCTCCTCTCTTTCTCTGTGTCTGTTTTTGTTGCACTGCATGGTTAAACTGAATGGCCATTTGCACATGCACACCGACAGAAAGGCCGACCTGTAGTTAGCGTTCATCCACCCATACAGGATGGGGTTCACACACGTTGAACACATGGCCACAATGTGGAACAGGGTGAAAAGCAGTTTGAAATGTTTCATAAGCATCACACTGCTTCGATCTATGTCTATGGCCAGCTGTAACACGTGAAAGGGCAGCCAGCTGATGGCAAACACCACCACCACGGTGACCAGCATTTTTGTGGTCCTCCTCATGCGCTCATGACGGTCGTTTCTACCTCTGTACGGCCTACCCTTCATTTTTCTCCAGATACAGATGTAGGCAAAGCAGTTAATGGCCAGAGGGAGACAATACTGAACAATAAGCACAGTGATGGTGTAGATGCTGCTGCTTCCGGGCCACTTCTCAAAGCACAACTGCAGAACTCGGCCCTCCTCTACATCTATTGTGAGATACTCTCGAAATATGGCTAGAGGGCTGGCTAACAGGGCGCTCACCGTCCAGGACATGATGATAACCACACAGCAAATATCTTTAGACATCTTGGTCTCCATGTGGTAGACAACGCTGCGATAGCGGTCCAGGGCGATGACGTTCAACGTGATGGTGGACACGTGCACGGCTGTGGCTTGAGCACAGGGCAGAATGAAGCACAGCACCCGGCCAAACTTCCAGCCGTAGAGCATTTCAACAAGGGTGAATGGTAGACACAGTATGTTGACTAATAAGTCCGACACGGCCAGGTTCACGATGAAGAAATTGGTCACAGTCTGCAGCCTTTTGAACCTGTAGACCACGTAAATTACCAAAGAATTCCCAGTCACTCCAAACAGTATGATTAAACTGTAGGCAATAATCAGAGCAACCTGGACTCCAACCACATCCATGCTGTTGTTTAGGTTCGTATTGCTCTTCTCAGCTGTTGTATCTGCAGCCGAGGAGCAGCTGTTGGTTGTTGCTTGAAGGAGTAACTCCTCAGCTTCAGTCTTGTTGACCTGATGGGCGGCGTCCATTGTTGATGCAGTCAGGAAAGAGTCCTAAGAAAATATGAAGCCAATACTTAAAAATAGACATTTTCTCTGTCTATCTATCTATCTATCTATCTATCTATCTATCTATCCACCCATCCATCCATCCATCCATCTATCTATCTCCTCTCTAGCTTCTAAACTACATTAAAAGCTAAATATTTATCATGTCACACTTTTCAAAAACTGCTTGTGCCATTGCAATATGGTGCCAGAAAGGTCTCAAAAAGAACACACACATGCAAGCACAGAACCACAAATTTTAAATGCACAAACAACGATTCACACATCGAAATACATTTGTGAATTCCTTAAAATACATGCATTCAAATCGTATGGAGCCAGAATGGTCCCAAAAAGAAACGTATTTTGAACAATTCACAAATGTATTTTGACGTGTGAATCGTTGCTTGTGTATTTAATATTTAAATACATTTGTGAATTCCGCAAAATACATTCGGGTTCACGCTCGTGCATTTATTCCAAAAGTACATTTCTGAATTCCTCAAAATTCGTTTGTGGATCCGTGCTTGCGTGTGTGTTCTTTTTGAGACTCTTGAGAATTCTGGCTCCATATTTCTACTGTATATCACATTAATCTTGACTTTTTATTATTGATATTTTTTAACTAGATTTTTCCTTATCTTTCCCTCTGGCGGGAATCCATGTTACGCCAGGGATTCACCTTGAGGATGAACGGGGTACTGCAGGTGTAGATTTGAGTCATAAATTGTGTCTAGTAAATAAACCACGTGCCGAAAAGGTTTTAGAACGCCCGAGAAAACGACATAAAACCATGTTTTCATTTGACATTTACAGGGGGACTGTCCCTCATATTCATCATCAGCTCAGAGATGACCACAGTCGTTTATCAACACACGAGAATGACGACTTTTATTTGTTCCTCATAACAATGTACTTATGTTCAATCTTCTAACTGATCGTCTTTTTACTCGATAATGAAGCTGACGAGTGAGTTGATAAGAGAAGTCAACCTGTTTCTTATCGTGTCCAGTTAAATTTACGCGATTATTAACGGTTAGCGGATGCTATTCATCAGTCCAATCAATGGTAACAGGTAGGAAATTGGTGTTAAAGTTATTAAAGAACTGAACTACACATTAGGAAATAGAGTAAACACAGCGAATGTGAAGCTGCGCAACAACTCACCAAAACCACAAATTCAACCCGTCCAGTCCACGAAGTTCACATCTGGTGAAAAACCAAAGCTTCTTCTCCGACGGAGAGACGATGAAGCAGAGTGGAAAAGAGCACATCGGTCAGAGCGCGTAACCGACGGATCACGACCAGAGGCTAGAAGGTCTGAGCGACAGACGGAGGAGGAGGATGGACTCACAGGAGGAGACACACACGGCAGACAGGCAGATAGACAGACAGGCAGACAGGGAGATGGACAGACAGGCAGATGGACAGACGGATAGACAGACAGACAGACAGACAGACAGATAGATAGATAGATAGATAGATAGAAAGTAAATGGAGTTTTTTATACAACATAAGAGTAAATCTCAGCTGAAATATAAATGACACCACATTCATTTCCTTTTATGCATTATTGATCTATTTCAAACAGACCATTGCTCATGAACTGTAACTACCTCTGCACTGAAGACCCTAACGTCCTAAGTCAGGGACGGCACATAATTGCAGGGTTATAATATTGATGCTCTTCTTCTGGGTTGACCAGTGATATATGAAAACAAGGGAACAACAGATATTAATCCCATTCTTGCTGAGTTGGGCAGCTCAATTCATCATCCTGAGGAGCAGAGACTTTATGACGCAAAGCTGCATCAGACCTGTATGTCAGGAATACTAAATCATAAGTTATTCAAAGGGGCTATTGATCAAACCTGTCCTGTCTTTAACCATGCTGTAGATCCCTGCATCACTTCTCCAGTCATTCATTATAACCAGTGAAGAGAAATGGCCTTCCAATAAATCTGACCTAAGGTCAGATGTGCTGCCCATGAGTCCACATTTGAATTCTTATTTTAGACCTGAACCGAACTCCAGGGGTCACCTTACTGAGACTGAATCCTGGTTGGGACAGTCGGCTGATCAGCCCCAGGAGGTTTAGAAGGGCTTCTTATGGTGCAGTGTGTTCAGTAAGATCGACCCAGAAATAGTAAATCAGACCAAGATGGATGGCTGGACTTGAAGAGAAGCCTGGTTAAAATATTAAAATCCACAGAGAGGTATGAACAGATGACTGGTGTTTTAAAAAAAACCAACAGGACTTTTTCTTCAGTATCCAGAATTCAATCCACTCACATGCTTTACGATGTGTTTGATGGGAAAAGAGCTTAATGGACAAAAGTCACCATTATAACTGCCTTGTCTGTCGGGAAATGTTCAAGATTATCAACTCATTGTCTCCTGGATTTTAATGAGTTGATCCTGGATCTCACACAGTCACTCACTGATCAACTTAAAGTCTGAATCAGGTGCTTGGCTCCATTCCCATCTACAAATGCAAAACAGCGTGTCTGATACACTTGAAAATTAAAAACAAGTGAATGCCCCCTTTTATGTCCCCATAAAGAGCAATGTGGATAAATGTCCATGTTGTCCCAACATTTTTGTTCTGTTGCGTGTCACATTTGCCTTTTCCTCCTGCCTTTTTCCTTTTTTCTTTCCTGTCGTCCTGTGTTCATCAATAGCTCCATCAAGAGCAACTAGATAAAGCACATGATTCTTGAAGAAGAGAGCTGAGAATTCCCCTTATTTAAAAAGGTGAAATGTTTTGAAGGATCCTACTAGATCTAGTTCACCTTTGTGGAACTAATTTTGGATAGTTCATAACTTCCCCAACCTCCTTATCATCTTAAAAACTCATTTTCTTTTGGAGTTGAATTCCAGACACAGAAGGATATTGGAAAACCTTCTTAAAAACCATCCAAAAACAAAATCAGAAAAGAGGAATGTTTTCACCTCAGCAGGATCAGGTGGAGGAAGTGTTTTGTCACAAATACCTGAAATGGCATGGCAAGAAGGGAAAACGCTGATTCAGCAACTGGTGAGAAGACAAACCAGCTAGACGCTTTTGGCAGACTCTGGTCATATAAATACAGGGGTGGACGTGTTGAAGGGTTACTGTATCACTGAGATCACAGAGCAAGGCAAGGAGTACGACTCAACAGAAGTCAGGGTAGAAACCACTTCTTCTTGGAGCTTCTTGTTGTGTTTGCTTTTCACAGTTTTAACCACATTTTCTGCTCATACTTGAATATTATGAAATCACTGTTTTTTACGATGAGAACCAGTTTAAAGACAATTCTGGAATGTTTTCTCCTCTTGAGAGTATGGCTTAGTAAAAATAAACAAATAAAATATCAAATATTTTAAGAATGCAGGGAAATATTAAAGTTCTAAATGGTATCTCTCCAAAGAAAGCACAAATGTTGATCTTGTCCTGGTCTGTTTGTCTGTGAATTTTGACAAAACAAAGTTCCCTGTCACCATCTGAAAATTTAAATCCCTTCAGTCAGTTCAGTTGTACATCGACTGAGGACATTTTCTGTGTGAGAGAAACTCTGACTCCACTGTCTTTGACATCAGGCAGTCACTGTCATGTCCCTTTATCCAAAATAAATCTTGATAAATTCTGATCATGCCTACTTTCAAGCCAGTAATCTTGATGTATTTAAACAAATTGAGAGGTGGACTTGGGAGCACAAGATTGCTGGTTTAAATCCACTAGCTGCCTGGTTGCTACTCCTAGGTGCCGTGAGCACAGCACCATCTTGAGCCACATAACCTCCGGTGGTGCAGTGTGATTTGTGTGCCAGTTGTGGAAACTGTTGCCTCTGCAAGAGTAGTGAAGACAAATGAAAGAATACATTTTTTAAAAAGTACACAAACAGTTCATGTCCATAAAATGCATAGAAAATTATATTTCATTAAATATGAAACTCTCATAATTGATAAATCTTTGAACTATGCAAAAGTAAGAGTTCTCCACGATACAGAGTACAAGAGTCTCATCAACGGGTGGTTGGGGCTGCTACACAAGACATAAATATACAGTTTAAATGTTATTTATGCGTCAAAATAGAGCTTAGCACAGCATCGCTTCTGTCACCGACCTGCTGAGTCAGTGCAGATTCACAGGTGCTACAAAACAGCACAGGGTACAAATGCAGTGCACTCATGATATATAATTCAGCAAGTTAAAAAAGATAAAAGTAAAAAATAAAAAGTATCAACCATTAGAAAAAAACACATAAAAACAGAGTTAAACAGCTAATAAAATCTAAAGTGCTTTGGGCAAAGCCACATTTCCAATTAACAGCTATTTAGGCTGCCATCCAGATAGTGAATGAGATAAGGAGGGTCAGTAACAGTGCCAGTGGACTCATGCAGTCCAGACACAGCATGATCCCCACTCCACAGACAGCGGTTAAGTAGGAGCTCATCTTGCTGCAAACAATCTTCCTCACGGCCGTGCAGAACTGACAGAAATAATAAAAAAAACAAAACATGTCATTATTTTACTGTTGAAACAATGACAGATCATCAAGACATTCACGGCCTCTGTGATACACACCCAACAATAGCAACAGTGATTATTCCAGTTCTCATTTGAGCTCTGCCTCATAAACATTAAAGTGAACAAGTCGCACTATTGGATACAGGATGAATGAAATCTAGTAGTAACACTAGATGGTACTATTGACCTCCTGTCTTTTCCCCCTTATAGATTATCTTTCATGTGTTGCCACAGTAAGTCATACTTATCCATCTCCCCCTGTTCTATGTATCCCCAACTCTAACTACCTCCATGTCCTCCCTCAGTGCATCCATCAATCTCCTCTTTGTCTCCTACTAGGTAGCTCCATCTCTAGTCCACTGTCCCTCCTCTGAACATGTCCAAACCATCTCAATCTGGCTTCTCTAGCCTTTTCTACAAACCTTCCTGTCTGTGTTGTCCCTCTAATCTCCTCATTCCTGATCCTGTTCATCCTTGTCCCTCCGAAAGAGAATCTCAGCATCTCTAACTCCTCAACCTCCCGCTCTGTCTTCTACCTATTCCTTGTGTCTCTAATCCATCCATCATGGCTGGTCTCACCACTGTCCTGTAAACCTTTCCCTTCACCTTAGCTGACTCTCTTCGATCACAGATCACTCCAGACCAGTGGTTCTTAACCTTTTTGGAGCTACCGAACCACACCAGTTTCATATGCGCATTCACCGAACCCTACTTTAGTATACGGTGAGTCGGTGTCTTTACTTCCGCGGCAGAGGCTCCACCGAACCCCTGAGACCCCTAGGGTTCGATCGAACCCAGGTTAAGAACCACTGCTCCTGACTCTTTTCTCCAGCTGTTCCAACCTGACTGATGGATTAATGTGGACCCGATACCCTTACCTGGTACGTCTGGTAGCTGATAGCCATGCCATATCTGCAGTACATGACGTAGTGTTCACAGTTGTACCACAGTAAACTGTAGCTGACGGAGCCCAGGAGCTTCTCGGCCCTCTGGGCCACCTCCTCCTCCTCCAGGGGAGACTGGCTGCAGACCCTGTCCATGTGGTTGACCACGATCTCAGCCCCGTAGGCGAAGTTCTCCACTGAGTCCACTCTGACGCTGGCCACCTTAGCTATGACCCCCAGCAGGAGCCGATTATTCGTTACCATTTCCGCGATTATTTTTTCATTCCTCGTAAACGCGGGCAGAATGTCCGGGATGAGGTGAGCCACGCGGTTATCGCCCAGGTAAATACCGAAGTGAGTGAACAAAGTCCTGGGAACTTCTAGAAGATCTCCCCGTCTGTAGCGGGACAGGTCATACTGGGACTCCTTCTCCTCTTTCGGCTTGGATGCTGCAAAGAAGAAGCCGAGCAGCTGATAAAAGATCATGACGACCGAATTGACCGCAGCAGAGTTCCGAGTCTGGGACCAAAAAGCTCGGTGCGAATGCCCACCATCTTATTTTATGTCCAGCCTGGGATTGGCCGTGATTAGCGGGATTAAATGTTGGTCAATGTCTCGGTTTGATTTTGACAGAGAGGGAAAAGAGCTTTCTGTAATCACATTGTTGTGTGGCAATTACAGTTTTGAACTCTTTGTGCTCCACACCGGGGTCAAGGGTTCCTAGGTAGAAAGCTGCCCTGGCAACGAGGCAAATCCTCACCAATAAACAGCTTTTGTTCCAGAGAACTTTGCCTGTCTGCAAATGGTGGGAAAGTTGTCATCGTTATTCAGCAACTTTTCTTAATTAAGGAAGAAAAAGTCGTAAAACTGTAATAGATATTTTGTGTATCAAGCTAATGTTTGATCTAGTCAACTTCCTGTGGATGCCTGCTAACCGCTAGGGAATCAACTTATATTTTTGTGACTTTTTGCCATTGTTTTCTTTGCACTGTACAGCATTTTCACTAGAATATTTCCCCTTGGAAGATTCAAATTCACAACTACTATATATTATGTGACACTAGACCGAAATAAAAGTAGATATTGATTTGTGGAGGTATGGTAGCAGTGAGTGCTAAGCCACAGGTGAGCTCAATCATGGTAACAATGCTATTAGCAGGAGTTGAGACCAAATTAAAGGAAATTAGGACAAAGACTGTGACAAAGTTGAGGAGTTATCTTTGAAATATAAAATGTTGTATATGATTGCTTTTGTTGTAACGTAATTTTATTTCTACACCTCTTTTTCTTTCTTTTCTTTTCCTATCAGCTTTTTTCCTTATTTAAGGGTTGTCGCAGCGAATCAACGTTTTCCTAACCAAAGTGCGGTTGCCATTGTTCTGAAGTATTTTCCTGCCCATAATATTTCCCAACACTCTGTTTTAAAGGTGGTAGCATACTTTTTAAGATGTTAAACAACCATAATATATATCTAACACTTTAGCATCTAACAGCCTGCACTAGATAAAATTAAAATATTGAGTAAAATTTCAGAAAATTCAATCAAATGGCAGCTTTATACTGGGGTTTTCACTGCTAAACAATGATGTTTAGTAATTTTCAGTAAAGTTAACTAGGATTTCCAGTTATATTACAATAAATAACAGATAATGGTTAATATAATTGTTTAGTTTGTCAGCAGTGAAATTACAAACAGTTTCAATTGTAAATTCACAGGTAGTTCTGTAAACCAATTTAGATATTTTACCATATTTTTCATACAGAATTATTTTGGCAACTGCAGTTGCCAATTTTTCCATTATGAACAACATATTTTAATACTGTGTATTTAACTCAAGAAAATATTTTGTCTTAACAACAAATTTTAAAAATAAATTTTTACGAAAAAACAATAACCAATAACCAAAGCCGAGGGAAGATACTAAGACCAACCTATATAAGTGGTCACTCTGGGTACTGTAAAGGTTTGTGGCTGGATTTTAGCAAGGAGACAGGAAAAGTTGGTGAAGCAGTGAACGCTGAGTGTTGAAAATAAAAGCAACTCTTCCAATCCACCTGTTGTTCTGTGGAGATTCTCAGAAATAGACTCATACAGGATGCACAAAATACAAAAAAATGATTTATTAAACAGTTAAACTTCTCATTTTAACAACATAATTCTTCTTGTAAACTGTAATATATTGACACATTAAGGCAAATGGCGGTCTACGGCGGTGGTTGTAAGACTTAATAAACACAATGTAAACACAAAATGTCAAGTGTAAAAAGTGGCATTAAATGCACCAGGGGACAATTGTTGGGAGGCGTCCAGTTGTTTTGTTGTTTAGTTAATGACTTTTTTATCCAGCCATCCATAAAGTGAAGGAGATAAGCATTGTGGGTATTGTAGTTGTGGAAGCCATACCAAAGAATGCTGCACAGAGAAGTCCCAGCAGTCCTGTCACAACAACACTGCGACGGTCCCTGATGATGGACTTCAAACACTGACAGAACTAAAAACGAAAAGAGTTCAGTTTGAGTTTTTCTGAATAAAGACATTTTTGAATTTCAAATAATCTCAATAAAAATTTATTGAATCATCTCAGGCTTAGAATTAAAGTCAGATTACAACCTTGGGTATTGTTTATGGAACACACATCAGAAGCATTATTACTAATGAAAGTGCTCCCAACTCTGTGAGAACATTATTAAATCATTTTTAGCCAATTTATCTTGTTTATTACTTTAGGACAATGAACATCAGTCAGAAAATAAACAGATTTTTACCTTGAATCTTGTTTTTCTATTATTCAAATTCGATTAAAATATATTTATACCAACCAATAAATTTATTTTATAAAGTTTATGGGTTTATTAGATTCAGATTTTTTACTTGGTCCACGTGTCTGCATTGTCTAACACAAACTGTCAAACTATGGCCTTGGGCCCAAAAGTGGCAATTTTTTTTAATCTGTCCACCTCAAACTTGGCCAGATTATATTTTCGATATTATTATTATTATTTTATTTTATCCTTTTTTCCTGCTAGATGGAATAAATTAGCTGAAACATCCTTTTAGTCTGGCTTTAACATGCTATTTTCTTAGGCCTATTCTGCTTTGTTTTAAGTTTAGTAATATGATGTACAACTTTATTAAAAAAATTAATCATGATCATAGAGGTTGAGATTTTTGTATGTGCAAATCACTTGATCCAGAGGGGGACGCTGTTTCGCTACCTTCTCTGTTTGCCTGCTCGCTGCCTGTCCGTATCTGCAGTGGGTGACGAAGTGTTCACAGTTATTCCACAGCAGACTGTACTTGATCTTCCCCACGAGCTTCTCCGCCCGTTCGGCCACGTCTTCATTGGGAAAGGCCTGCGCCTCCATCACCCGATCCAGGCGGTTCACGAAGATGTTGCAGCCGTAGGCAAAGTCCTCCAGGGTGTCCACGCGCACCGTGGCGCACCTGTACATGGAGCCCAGAATCAACCTCTTATTGGTGACCACGGAGCTTGTGAGCTTCGAGTCGTTGGTGAACACGGGGAGAATGTCTGGGATCAGGTGGGCGACTCTGTTGTCGCCCAGGTAAATACCGAAGTGGGTGAAAATGGTTCTCGGGACCTCCAGCAGGTCCCCACGCTGCGGATGGTGTGGAACGCGCTGCGCGCCGCGCTCCCCCTGCTGTTCATGCTGCTCCTCTCCAGGGAGACTGGACTGAAGGAGCTTAAAATGACACAGGAAGGAGAGCTTCTCCACCAGGAATGTGAGCAGCTGAAACATTCTGGTCTCCTTCTGGTGAAATCTCTAGTGAAATAAGAATGAGTGAAAGAGGCGAGCTTTTTATCCTCGAGGACGCAGAGTAGAGCGCAAATTAGGCCACGAGAGGCTTTCTGCACGTGTCAATCCTTCTTCCAGCTTTTGCGTGTTTTTTCCTTCTGCATCATTGGTGAACACATGTGAAACGAGGCACTGCGTAAATCCTCCCTTTCTGCCTTTAAGCTGCAAAAGATGAAGTCTAATAGTAAACTTCAGCTGAGGAGAAAAGATTGTGACTTCACTTCCTGTGCATGTGAAAGTATTTAACATTCAAACCAATGACTGTGTTATCATTCTCATTAAAGAAATATACGGGGAGATATAAGATGATATCATCTGCCAGATATGAGCATAATTATGTGATGTCACTAACATTAAGGAAGGGAATTCCTTGTTATTGTGATTAGGTTTTTGCACTTGGGAGCAGTGAGGTGGGTTTGAACTTAGAACCCTCTAGAACCCAGTCCAATTCATTTACCACTAGGCCATCGCTGACCAAAATATCTGCTGTTCCTCCAATAATACATTTCTGACAACACAATTCCTGTGTTTGTTTAAACAATTTCCCATGTGGATCAATAAAGTCTGTCTAAGCCTAAGATTATATAGGAATTTTGATGTTGGCAGATGCAACATATGTTACACTACCCTCTCCCTCTGGGAACACACTGCAATTTTTGCAGTGCAGTTTTTTTGAATGAATCACATGGGTTGTCATGTGCTCACACAGTATGATCCAATGGTGGGATGGGGCTCACAATGTGATGCATGACACCTGTAGCCAGAACTTCACTAAATGGAATGTAAGGTAATATAATCTAATTCACTGTAAATAATGTTGAGCAAGAAGAAGAAGAGGGCGGCAGTGTTAGCCTTCTAGTTAAGGGAGGCTTCGGGTCTGCCAGGTTGTCACTGAGGTGCTCTGAGCATAGCATTGTAACGACCCACATAACTCCCCATAGGCTCACCACCCACAGGTAGGCTCACAAAATAGTTCAATGTGATTTGGGTGGTGCAAACTGCCCCTGCATCCCGGCAACGGACATAAAGATCAATGAATGAAAGAAGAAAAAGAAGGATGGTCTGTATATGGTCTGTTAGTTCTGCCATGCTGCTCCCTGTTGTTGACTTGGTTTCTCCTCTCTTTCTATGTTGGTGCATGTGCAGCATGGCATGGTGGCGGGATCGCAGACATCATCTACTCCACTTAAATATTAAAGTGGAAAATATTGTTAAATATTCATAAGAAATTAATATTATTAGTTCTGACCTTTAAGCCTCTAAGATGACATTGTTTAACTTTAATGTGCCAGTAGTCATTTCTATTTAATTACTGACACAGGCTGTTGGTAATAAATCATTATATTGAGTGTCAGTATCCTTCATTCCACACAGAAACATCATCATGTTTGCAAATGTAAATGGCAGTAGAACATATCCTGGTGGTCTTCTGAAATATCTGATCATCATGGGGGATTATATTTATTCTTCATTACTATTCCCTTGGTTAAAACATATTCTGTGCTTCACAGTTTGCAAAATACAAGTGGAAAAACATTTATATATAACATGGATTCATATGTAATATAAATATAAACAGATTTTATCCTAAAGATTCCTGTTCCCTGCCATTTTGTTGTACTGGAAGCTGGCAATGTTTTCTTTTGATACTGAACGCAGCAAAAGACATCTCCAACCTCAACATCCATGAATAATAGATTCCCTGGTGAACATTTTGTATTTTGTAAGTCCAAACGAGACAAAAACAAATAAAAAACAGCCAACTGTTTGTGTCCCATTTATTTCCCTGACTTTATCGGCATGAAATGGCTTTTCCTTTGCAGAATATTCTTCCAATTAAAACCAAAAGCTGATTAACTCCTGGACTGACATTGTGAAAGAGCTTTGTTCCAAACAAAGACCAGTCTGTTCTGTCTCTGTAAACAGCAGCGGTGTGCTGGAGGTTGTAAACTTTCTCAGATGGAGTGTGTAACAAGATAAATAAGTTCTCCAACTTGATTACACTGGTCCCCACAGCTGTGATTACACATTTATTAACTTTACTTTCTATTTACACCCAATGCATTTTTTTTCTTTATCCAAGTAGATTTCTGACCCTGATACAATTAAACCCTCATAACTGGGACAAATTCTTCTTAGTATTTAATTTAGGCCACACTCTTTGTAAACATGGGATGAATAAAAGCTTCCCTAAAAAAACCTGACTTTTTAGTTTTTAACTTTCGCTTCAAACAAAAATAAAAAACAATTATTTGGATAAAATATATTTCATTTGTTGTTTTAAATCTCGGTTGCAATAGTGTTCTCTGGTGGTTAAAATAGAGAAGTACACGCCTGTGTCATACAGCTGCATTTGTGAAGCGCATTACGTTAAATAATAATAAGAAAACACACCAAAAATATTTATTTAAATGTTTCTCGGAACAAGTACACCTTTGAAAAGAACAAAATATATATTTTTTTTAAACAAAACTACAAAATGTAATGTGTATACCGGCTATACTTTTATGACAGACACGCCTGGAAGACACGACAGGCCCGTGATGCATTTTACATATCAAGAAAATAACTACTGAGTAGTTTATAAACTACTCAAACGACTTTTGTGTTTGTTTGTTTGTTTTCTGTGGTCAACGGTTTCCCTGTAAACACAGCGACTTCTGCTGTTGCCACAGCAACCGCCGATCCAAACACAGGGCGGGAGATGACGTCAGTGATTCGTTAATTTAACTGTCATTAAGTTTGAGTTTTCACTTTTCTTTTCTAATTTATCTCCTTATCTTTTTATTCGTTTTTGCCCCAGATTATTTATTTTCCTTCGTTCTAATGCTGTTTGTTTTCTTATAGTCCCAATTTCTTTAATACGAGTTTTTACTTTAATTTAATGGAACTCATTATGATTCTGTCATTTTTAACTATCAAACCAGTTTTCCGCTGAGTCGTTTTTCCACTTTCTTTGTGGCGACGTGTTTTTTTTTAATAAAAGTACTTTTCCCCCTTTTTTGTGGAAGGTTTGGAGGAGGAGAATCAGAGGGAGAAGGAGGAGGCGAGTGGAGGACAGTTTAGGAACAAGATGGCTGTCCCAGGACTGTAAATCTCACTGTTTTCTTCTATTTAACCCTTATATTTGACGCCGACGCTGGCCCCGCGTCAACATCGTCCGAATGCAAAGTGAAGCGCGATAAAATTGCGTCGTTTTTAAAGAAAAAAGTTCGATTTTCCGTCCGCGTTTAAGGTTCGCGATTCTTTTTTCCATTTCTTGAGTGTTTTCTCAACTTTGGAGAAAGTGGAAACTGTCCTGGAGCCAAACGTCAGGAGGTAATTGAAGTCGTTAGCCTATTTATAGTGACTTCAACTGCATGTGGGCTGTTTAGTTATTATTTCGAAGTTTTTGCGAAGTCCTTTTTGTTTTAGGGTGTTATCCAACAGATGGATAACACCCTAAAATGAAAACCTGAAGTAGCTTTTTTTGTTTTTGTTCTCGGAGGTATCGTTTTTTTCCTTCAGATGCCACACGTCCGATACTTTTAAAACTCTACCCCAAACTATGAGCTCATCCAGAGTTAGACCACAGCAGCAGCTGCCGCTGAAACTGGACTCAAGCGAGGGCATAGAGATGGAGAACATTCAACATCAGGAGCCGGGGCTCGGCGGTGTCCCGACGGGTACCCCGTCTCCTCCGTCCAGGCAAGCATGGAGCCGAGACAACCCAGTCTTCGAACCCGAGGATGAGATCATGGAAGCCGACTGGCCTCCGGCGAGCCCCGGAAGGAGGTCTATGTCCACGGCCTCCAGCGGCAGCTGTAGCAGCGGCCTGGGCAGCTACAGCGGCGGGGCCAGCAGCCCTCACATCCCTCGGGGAGGAGTTTACCCGAGTCCGACGGTGAACAGTCAGCAGCAGGAGAGGAGAAACCACCGCAGCTGCATGAAGCAGATCTTGCAGAAGATCCGCAGTGAGCAGCTCTTTTTGTTCGCAAAAGTTATTTAAAAAATGCAGTTGTGTACCCCAACATTTTCGGAGTGGATCTTGAATTAGGACATATTTGTTAAAATATATTGAAATATTTACATTTCTATAATGATACTATTATTTATGTTGACTTTTTATATTTATTAGGGTTACTATGGTTATTAAAGTCCTAATGTGATCTAGTATAATTTTATCTAGTCAAATGCGACTTGTTCATAATCTAGGAATTCAAAAAAATTTAGTCTCCCTTCCCTCTCTGGGACTATGCCAGGCACTGCCAACCAGAGGCTAAAATAATAGCCTTCTCAATCCCATCTATTGGGAAAACGTGGGCATTGCCGGGAAAAGTGTAATTACAATATAAACCAATTCTTTGATTTGGATGAACATGGCGGGCCAGAATGCAGAGCTGAACGAGCTGCATCTGGCCCCTGGGCCTTAGTTTGCCCATGCCTGCTCTATTCTCTTGTTTATTTTTCTAAATAGTTGCGTAACAATAGTTATTTTTACAATTTTTGTCAAATATATAATGTATTCTCCAGCATACTTTTACAACAAAATTTCACATACTAGTACATATTATATTGTATATAATATGAATGAACGTTAATATTAAATGTGTTATATTTTTGTTGTTGTTTGTAACATTAAACCCTCCTCTCTTGTTTGCAGTCCTGTGGGGTACAGAGCTGATGGAGGACAGTGACAACAGCAGAGAACGATATCTCAGGAACGTTCTGCGAGAGATGCTTACGTACATTGCATTTCTAATCACAATATGCATCTGTAAGAAACTCTTCACACAATCCCCACTCCTTTCTTATACATAAATAAAATCATTTTTGTTTCATGATACAAAAATGTTTAATGTTAAGATTTAATAAATTCACAATTCAGTGTTGACACCAACTTGTAGGAAAACGGTATAAACAGTGGACAGGATGACTTGAACTGGCATCCATTATCAAAATCACATTAATCAGATTTTTTGCTGGGATCAGAAATGCTGAACGGTGGTTAAGGGTGGTTTAGTAAATGTTTCCTGGCAGACTGGGCTCAGGTTTACACTGCCAATATGAGCTTTTAAGTTTAAGAAGTTGCTTTCAGAGCTGTTTTGACAAAATAGGGTTTGAAACAATTACTAGAAATGGAGTGTACAGATGGACAGGAATAGTTTCAAGGAGGTCATAAAAAAAGCTGTTAACGAACCAGCTGCAAGAAACACAATTTATTTTACTTATTCTGACTATTGGTGCTTTGGTGTTTGCAGTGACCTACGGGATGGTGAGTACTAACATGTACTACTACACCAAAGCGATGTCTCAGCTCTTTCTGGACACACCACTGTCCACTGGGGAACCTGTCACATTTAGGCAACTGACCAGAATGGAAGACTTCTGGAAGGTAAAAATAAATACATTACTTGTTCCAATTTTTTAAATCAATAACCAACCAAGATCTTTTGGCAGTTAACTATTTAAAAATACAGTTTCCAGAAAAATAATCAATGTCTTAATCCTCTTTTCCATACTTCTAGTACACTGAGGGACCATTCCTCAAGAACATGTACTGGGAGGTATGGTACAACAACAAGAGTTTGTCGGAGAATCACAGTCTCATCTACTACGAGAATCTGCTTCTCGGGGTGCCGCGTCTCCGACAGGTTAAGGTTCACAATCAGTCGTGCACTGTCCCTGAAGACCTGAGGGTAGAGGTGAGAGATTGTTACAACTTGTACACCTCAGCCAACGAGGACACCAATTCCTTTGGCCCCAAGAATGGAACTGCGTAAGTTAATTTGTTTTGCTCAGAAATAACTGACAGGCAATATATCACTAATAGTTACAGTACATCATGAATAACATTCAACTGACAGGTCAAAGCCGATGTATAAAAAGAGTAACATTCAGTACATTAAAGTATCTTCATCTCCTTTGGGGTTGTCCCTTTTTCAAAGGTTGCCTCAGCCAGTCAACAATTTCCATCTCACCCTGTCCTCTGTATCCCAAACTCTAGCTCCAACTACCTCCATGTCCTCCCTCACTGCATCCATCAATCTCCTCTATCTCTCCTACCTGGTAGCTCCATCTCTAGGATCATTCCTCTACTAATGTATCCACTGTCCCTTGTCTGAACCTGTCCAAACCATCTCAATCTGGCTTTTCTAGCATTTTCTCCAAACCTTTCTGTCTGTGTTGTCCCTCTAATCACCTCATTCCTGATTCTGTCCATCCTTGTCTTTCCTAAAGACAACCTCAACATCTTTAACTCCTCCTCCTTCCTCCTAAACCACACATCATGGCTGTTCTCATCACTGTCCTGTAAACCTTTCCCTTTCTTCAGTTGTTCCATCCTTTCTGCACTATTCCTCGCCTCTCTTCCACAGCCTCCACTGCTCTATATAGATATAATATACAATATTTATATATGTATAATATAATATATTAGTATAATAATATATATAATATATAATATAATATATATTTTCCAAATAAAAAAATATATTGCAGCATCACCCAGAAATGTTACTTTTAATTACGTTTCCTTGCTGTTATAGTGACCGGATCTAGTATTAAGAGGTGCTGCCCAACTACTTTGTTCTGGCTATCATGAGCAATAGACAATAGAAACCACAGCTGAATGTGCATGAGCTTGCATGGCTTTGTATGTTTTAAAGAGGACTTTCATGCATTTAAATGCATGTAGTCCTGGTCACGGTCCTCCTCTGTTAGAGTAAAGAATATTATCTCATCTCATTCACAGCTGGGTCTACACACCTGAAAGTGAGATGAATGGAAGCAGTTACTGGGGTCAAGTTTCAAATTATGGTGGTGGTGGGTACTACCAAGATCTGTCTCGTACAAGAGAGGAGTCAGCTGGCCAGCTGCGCTTTCTCAAAGACCATCTGTGGCTGGACAGGGGCACCAGAGCGGTCTTCCTGGACTTTTCTGTCTACAATGGAAACATCAACCTCTTCTGTATCATCAGGTGAGGTTGATTAATTGATCATCCTATCTTCTGGTTATCTATATTACAACATGTTCATGGTTATTTAAGTATCATGAAGAGTGAAGGCGAGTTCATGTTCATCAAATATTGTAACTGCCAAAAAGGCTGGTTTTTGCCCATGCGCTGTATGTTTGACATCCCTGCATTTAAGCATTTAAATACTTCACAACAGACTGTTGGCAGAATTCCCCGCTACTGGTGGGGTGGTGACCTCCTGGCAGTTCCAGAGTGTGCGATTGGTGAGATATGTTTCCAGCTGGGACTACTTTGTGGCCTTGTGCGAGGTGGCATTCTGCATATTTGTTCTGTACTACGTGGTGGAGGAGGTCCTGGAGATCCGCATCCACCGCCTTCATTACTTCAAGAACCTATGGAACTGTCTGGATGTTCTCATCTTAGCAGTGCGTACAACTGTTTCCATCTGGCAGGCTTCATGCCGTTTCATTTGTGGTTGAAATATCTCTTTCTTTTTTTCAGTTGAGTGTTGCCGCCATTTTAATGAACATTACCAGAACAGCTATGGTTGGTAGTCGCCTCAGAGGACTGGTGGAGAATGACAGATCTCACCCCAGTTTTGAGTCTCTAGCCAATCTGCAGGTCCAGTTCAACCATGTGGCTGCTGTCATTGTCTTCTTCTCGTGGGTCAAGGTAAAACATCTTTTCACAACGACAGCCAAACAGCAAATTTAACCTATAATAGTAAAAGTATTTTCCCAAATCACTACAGCTTTTCAAGTTTATCAACTTCAACAAGACCATGAGCCAGCTGTCCAACACAATGTCCCGATGTGCCAAGGACCTGGTTGGCTTTGCCATAATGTTTTTCATCATCTTCTTGGCATACGCTCAACTGGCCTACCTGGTGTTTGGAACCCAAGTCAGCGATTTCAGCACCTTTCAAGCCAGCATGTAAGGGCATTGAACAGATATAAGATATGAATATGAGTTCTCACAGGTAACCGCTGATAAGATGTGTTGGTTTTTTTTTTTCTTTTGCAGTTATACACAGTTCCGTATCATCCTGGGAGACTTTGAGTTTACTCAGATTGTGGAGGCAAACTCAGTGCTCGGACCAATCTACTACACCACCTTCGTTGTCTTCATTTTTTTCATTCTGATGGTGAGCCTCTTGTTCTGCCAGGTTTTCCTGGAGCTTATGTCACTTGTTTTGACAAATCCTGTCTTTCTCTGGATACAGAACATGTTCCTGGCTATCATCAATGACACATACACAGAGGTGAAGGATGACATGTCCCAGCAGAGGTCAGAGATGGAGATGACTGATCTCATCAAGAAGGTAGTTATAAATATGTACCCAAAGTATAATTTGTCATTGGGTCAATTTTTAAAATAATAAAAAATGCATCACCATTAACAATTCTTTTCTGTAAATGTCATTTCTTGTAAAAAATGTAGGGAAAATGACCAATAGTGACACAGATTTTGTTACAAAATCTACATTTTTTCTTAGGGGTGCAACAAAGCTTTGATGAAACTTAGGCTGAAGAAGACAACTGTTGATGAGATCTCGCGACTGGAACCTGGCACGCGCCAGGTTCCAGTCAAACCGAACTTTGATGAACTCCGTCAGGATTTAAAAGGGTGACCAAAACGTCTTATAATTCACAAATCATTAAGGTTTTGCTTTTTTCTTTCACATTTTTATGTCTTGTTCTCTCTTTTCAGAAAGGGCCACACTGATGCAGAGATTCAGGCCATTTTTGCCAAGTATGATCATGATGGTGACCAGGAGCTGACAGAGCACGACCACCAGCAAATGAGGGACGATTTGGAGAAAGAGAGAGTGAGTGACGATGTCACGCTCTTCCTGTCTTTGTGGCAAATCAAACTAAAGAAAAACATCATCCCTACATAATGTATAAGCTGCAGATGCTCAGTGCGTTTCTGCTCGTATAGGAGGATTTGGATCTGGAACGCAATTCGCTGGCAAGACCCAGTAGTGGGCGCAGCTTCCCTCGTACCCAGGACGACTCTGAGGAGGACGATGACGAGGACAGTGGTCACAGCTCTCGTCGCCGTGGAAGCAGCTCGGGAGGTGTATCCTACGAGGAGTTTCAAGTGTAAGAACAATGGGTGTAATCCCTGTTGGGCAGTTATACAATTAGAACAGAGGAGTTATGTTGAAAAATACTTCTGTGAATCCTTTTCTCTTAGATTGGTGAGACGCGTGGACAGAATGGAACACTCTATTGGCAGCATTGTGTCCAAGATAGATGCTGTCATAGTGAAGCTGGAAACAATGGAGAGGACCAAGATTAAAAGAAGAGACGTTTTAAACAGACTGCTGGACGGAGTTGTGGAGGTGAGCCACAGTTGATGCACTATTGTTGTTCATATCACAACAGATTTATACTTATAATATACAGATTTATACAGTACTTATAAAAACTAAAAAAAAGGCCAAAAAATATCAATATTGTCAGTTGAAAGCTGCTTCTTTTCAGTGAAGTCTAATCAAAGAAAAGTTTTTTGCCATCCTGCCACAGGAATATTATACACAAATACATTTCATTTGTATGAAATGTGTTTATTTCTAAATAAATATTTGTTTTAAAATGATCTATTTATCTGTACAAACCAGTATATGAGTTGCTAACAAGTTGCAATAATTAAACAGATTCATAAAATGAACTGCAATGCTGCCATCTATTTACTTTATACATGCAGCAGCTTTTTCCCCAAAACTATTTTTGGAGCATACAGTTCCAGGCAACGTTATCATATTTTCATTATCGGAGAAAAAAAATGGTAATGCTTACAGATATTACAAAATAAGATTCATATTTTCAGACATCCTCAGTCCTAGTGCAACACTCACAAGTTCACACCAGTAAACACTTGTTTCCATCTGACAGGATGAGCGTTTGGGGAGGGAATCAGATGCCCACAGAGAGCAGATGGAGAGGCTGGTTAGAGAGGAACTGGAGCGCTGGGAGTCTGACGATATGGGTTCTCAGGTTAGTCATCCGCAGACGTCCACGGCCGTAGGGCCCCGCCCACGTCCTTCCTCCTCACTTTCCACAGAAGGCCCTGAATCCTGCCCAAATGGAAGTGGACACATGTAATGTGTCCTGGTGCTCGCCAAAGTCCTGGTGCTCGCCAAAATAAAAACTCTATTGGAAATTCTCCTTTAATGGTACAAGAAGCCTATGATGCAGAACAAAATAATAATTGTTGAAGTTGTTTAAATTCATTGACAAATTATAAATGAAGTAAGAAGACAAACTTACCTCACCTGAGATACATTTGTACATAAGTGCACTGAAAGTGTGAGGCTCTGCTGTGGGACAGACACCTGTGTTTGTTTACAGCTCGTATGAAGGGTTTATATTTCAGTATTCAATCACAACATTGGACCAAAAACACAGGGTGCTGCCATGTTTATCTGTACTCTGAATACACGGCATAAGACTTTTGTACTATATCAGAAATATGCTCATGTGCTTCTGATCACTGTATCCACACATTTAAGCTTATCAAGAAGAAAAGTCAGCAATGTAACAGTTTTCCTTTCAGTGTTATTTTGGTGTTTTTAATCTCTTTAACATACACTAGGTCCAAGTGTGGCACTCTGTGTCATGTGTACTCACACATCTGTGCATCAAATAAGCTTGTAATTGAATAGCTATCATTTTATGATACGTGATATATAACTTAAAACAAACTTCAAATTTGGAGTGCGTCAGATGTTCATGGGAAACCCATGCAATTATATGTATGTCCTTTTTTCTGTCTTTCTATTTTTTTACGCCTTAAACTTTTTTTTTAAATCCTAACTGCCAATAAAAGTGTTACTAAAAGTGGATTTTGTTTTGGTTTCTTTCACTGGTTTTATGTTTAAACATGGTTTGGATCTGTTTTGTCGGTGCATAGTGACAGCCGAAACAATTAAGTACACTTGAACTGGCAACAGATGGCAGTGAAACTTAAGAAAAGATCTTTTCTGTCTTTTTTCAATTCCTGCAAGTATATTATTGATATGTACAACTAAACATGACAAGTCAGTAAATATTTAATTACAGTAGTAGAATAAAGTAGAATATATCATATCATCAGTTTTAAATGAGCAAAAATAATTATACATCAACACTACCTGATTAATTCACACTCAAAAATGACTCATTACTTCAGGAATACATTCCACAAATGCTGAAAAACATTTGTTCTCAATGTGTCCAGTCACCAACGTGTGCATTCAGATCTAAGTTTCTAGGTGAACTTCTTGATGTAACGCAGCTTGAGGTAGGAGATGGTGAAGAAAATGCTGGACATGACGACCAGAGCCACGTGGTTGTGCCACAGTCCCCAGCTGCTGTAGTCCACGTCCAGGTACTTCAGGTGCTGCTCCCCAGTGCATCTGAAGCAAAGCAGTTAGGTATAAACTTCTAATACAAACGCATCAAGGCCAGTGTGTGTGTGTGCACGTGTTTGTGGACTCACATCATGTTGTTTGTGCTGACACTACAGTCGGTCATATTTACGGACTTGTTGTGACCTTGAAGCAAAGCTTCATCACAGAACTTTAGACCCACAAACTCATTCACATTCAAGGCCTTGACAAAGATGAAACAAACAAAAAAAATGAAAATGGTGAGAACATACAGATTGGTATGAAGTAGAGACCTTTGATAATATCCCAAGTTGACATTATGAGTTGGTTTAGGATACAAGGTCATATCTGTAAAAGTGCCTGGGTTTGGCCTAAAGTAGTTTTGGGGAAGAACAGCTGTATATTAAAGTTATAGTCATCAGATGGCAGCATTGAAGTTGATTTAACAAATATCATTCTCATACAGTGGTTTGTACAGATAAATAAATATATATAATTAGGTATTGTGGGAGTGTGTTAATAACTGAATTGGAAGTTCAGTACTTAATAAAATATTGGCATACTGGATATTTGCAAAACAGTTAATATCAGACACCCCAGCATAAATAGAAAAATCAAACAAGGGTATGTTATTGTAAAACTAGTGTGTCTTAAAATGTGTCAGTTCTCATCCCAGCAGGTATCCCATGTGATAACCTCTGTCAAAATCTAAGCATCAGGACTTACTGCTGTGCCGTATCGAGGAATACTCAAGTATTTCAGCCAGGCCAGCCAACTCACAACACCAGGTAGGTAGACCAGGAGACCGGAGAAAATCTGAATTCATAAAACAAGTTACTACCTGAAACAATACAGGTTTATTGGTGCAATGTGAAAAAAAATCTTTAATTTAAAGTACTGTTATTTTGGAGAGCACATAAGGTACTTCTTTATTAAAATTCAAGTGATTATGAGGAAAGGTTTGTATCTCATATGTAAAATAATTTGAGAAAATACTAACAGAAATAAGAGAGTGCATACTGTATCTGCACTACGCATTCTCACCATCATTAAGATAAAGCAGAGGGTCATGTAGATGGTGGCCACAGCCACCACCGTCTGATTGGCTGAGATGGCCATGTTCATGGCTGAAGCGGTGCAGGTCATCAGAGTCACTGTCAGCACGAAGATAAGAAAGGCTGCCGCTGTGAACTTTAGGCCTGAAACACACACGTTCACACATCAAGTCCAAAAAGGTAATCTTATCACAGGAACTTCAGTCATTACTGCTTCCTGTTTCCTCTTACCAATGACAAAATAGACAATTCCGCAGAAGACTGCAGAGGTGATGCTTCGCAGAAGGATCTCAGACAGGACCTTAGACAGGAAGTAGACCGAGGCCCTGTAGTACCCGCTGATGTACTCATGTCTATAGGGAGGAATAAAAATATATATGTATATCTTCAACAGTAAGCCAGACTTTTCCTCAAATCTTGAAAGACGTTTTGTTACATTTTGAACGAAATGTCTTTCACATGAAATGTCGCTCACATCAGAACACTTTGGATTTCTGTACAGATGTTTTTATTTGACAGTGCCATCATGGAGGTAGACGGAGTAAAATACTGTGATCAGATTACGTACACAAACAGTTTCCTCTCAGCTATGAAGAGCTCAGCAGAAGAAATTGTGGCAAAACACTGGTTGGTAGTGATGAAGAAGATTGCCCCCATCCTGGAAACAACAAAACAGGAAGTCATTACATACAGTGTGTTTTGCTTTGTTTATATATGATTATTTGAACAGTCAGTTCCAGTACCAGGCTCCAGATGTCTCCCAAATACAGTACTTGATGAGTGAAGGCAACACGTTCTATAGTCTTTATTTTGGAACTCTATTTTATGTTTTTCCAAATAACATACAGTAAATCTGTGCAACCAAACTCCTGGCATGAGGTGTGACTTGTAGCAAATCCAATTTCATCCTTAAAAAATTAAATGGCAGTTTAATTAATAAAGAAAATGGCAAAAAATTTCTTCAATATTTTACTGTACTATTTGCTCTTCTTTACTCCAAACAGAAAGGAAAATAAATTGACTTGAAGCATTAAGGCACACGGTGTCTGCCATATCCCTGATGCACTGACCGTGAAATAATGACATTAGGTTTTTACACTCCATAAACCTTTGTAGACGAAGAAGAAAGTGAAACAATTAACATTGTGGACCTTCTTGACAGAACTTGTGAGTACCAGGTTGTGACTAATGAAATATGGTAAGAGGATTAAGACTTTAAGGACTTGCTCCACTTTTTCGCACTTCCAACAAAAACCGCCAAGTCTGTAGCATTAGTTTATGTGGGCATCCACGAATATGATGAATATATGTAAATATATTTCTTTTTTGAGTAACATGGCTTTACTTTTATTCATTTATTTCAATTTACGATAATGTTTTCCTCAAATTATAAGTCTGAACAATTGGATTAAAGTATCTGCCAAATGTATTGCAATGTAATTGTATATTATCGTATAAAACATAATTTTCAATTGACTTTAAGTGTATCATTAAAAGCCTTAAGCGTCATCTTTGTATTGTCTAATGTGTTTTTTTAAGTATATACTTTTGTACAATTTTGATATAAACTAATTATCATTTTTATTTTATTCGAATATTATCTGTCAGGTCTGTCTGTCTCCTCTTCCTCCACACTCACCTGTGTCTCTGTCTTTAGTCTCACTCATCTCACCTGGTGCTCTGAGTATATATACCCTTTTCCCTCTCTCAGTCTTGTTAGCTCATTGTTAGTTATTTGTTGCTGTACCTGTTGGTGTTGTTCCTTGCCTGTGGCTCTGTTTTGACAACCTGTGCATGTTTTGGTCTTGTTTAGCCTTTGTTTTATTCTCTGTACCTTCTAGTTTTTTTTGCTCTGTTCATGCCTGGTCTTTTGCCAGTGAGTTTTTTTTGGTTTCACCAGTTTAACTTTGGTAATAAAACACTAGTTCTCACCACTGAAGTTCAGCGCCGCCAGTTTCTGCATTTGGGTCCTCACTACTTCCTGCCACCTACACAACAATCCTTTCTAATTATCATAAATTACTAAATCAAAGTTGACACTGTGTCTGTGGCTAGCTGCTAAGCTACCGTGGAGTCTCTTGATGTGAATGTATTTTTAGGCTTTTTATTTGTTACCTGTTTTGAATTCCACTCTGGTCATCTTTGACTCCAAAGAAGATGGCTCCCACAATAAGTGCAAGTAAAATGCTTATGGTTACCTGTGGAGACAGAAGGTTGACATAAAGTTAGGACTGAACGTCAGCCATTAAGTTACAAAATCAAGGAGTTTCTATGGAAGAAGCAAAGAGACTGCAGTGAAAACACCTTCTTCAAACCGATTCCTCCCAATGACAACCAGACCCTAATTAGGGCAGACGACGGGAGAGAAGTGAAAGCCTCACAAGTTTAAATCCTAACATTTTACACATCATGACAGGAACAAGAGGTTCCCAGGAGGAGGGCAGAAGTTAATAACGCAGAACATTTTTACACCTCATTTCTCTTGGACCCCACTGAAAGAAGGACCGCGGTCAAGTAGGTCAGGATGTTGTCATGTGATGATTACTGGAGCGGACCAAGAACCCTTGGTTTGATATGATATCACTTTAGATTTTTGACCAAAGGGCCAAGATTGGGGTCAGAAAAGTCACTAAAGCAGATTATGGCACTCACGCCTTATTGAGTCCACTCTTTTAGGATTATTCAACTTATCTTGAGGTAATTGGCTGTAAATAACTCTTGAATTGACAACTTTTGATGGTATTTTTGCGTCATGGGTTAAGGGTTGAGAGCATTAATTCAGGTCTTAACAAATGTCTCTCTCTATGGAAAAAACTCTCAGTTCCTTTACCTGCCAGGATTAGGGAAAGATTCGCACCTGAATATCTTGTTATTGAACGCGAGCACAGACTGGAAATGTCTGTAAATGGACTGATGAAGATAGATTTCATATTATTGCATTTGGTCATCAACAAAAATGAAATAAAAACTGTTTTTTCTCAACCACAAAGTTCATGATGAGGATTTTTTTCAGCAATGATTAGAGCAAATGTTAACAAAATGGTTGTTTTGAATGAACTTCCTGTGTATATTCTTATAACAATCCAAGACATTTAGTCTTTTAAAAAAGACTGTAAAAATAAAAAAAAACCCTAAGAATAATGTAATTAAAATATTAATATTATTAAATAATAATTTAATACATAATCAAATATTTTATTATTAATATGAAATCTGTACACATACTGTGGTGGAAAGAAAGTTTTTTTCCACCACAAATGCATTAGCTCTACTGTCTGTTAATGGCAGGATTACTAAATATTAATTTATATAATTTATATGTGAAGAATCAGATACATTAAATACATATATAATAAGTATTTGTTTGTGTCTTGTTAATTCAGACAAAATTGGACAATATTACATCATACTTGTTAAAATTTAATGGTGTCCAAAAATTTAGTGTCCATCCTGGGAGTAGTCTAATGAAGGCATTGTAACTGGGTGTTGGGAAATACTAACCTCAGAAACAAAAGACTGTGGGTTTATCAGGATGTTCTTGAATGTTCTTCTCAGCACCACGTTCATCTGCTGGCAGAAGGAACTGTTGTAGGGTGAATGCGTGTGGGATTTCGGACATGATATGAACTCCTTCTCCTTCGCGATCCGTTCCAGCTCAGACACGGTGTTTCTGTTGTAGCTACACCTGTGGTACTCCTCCATCAGATGCTCCTCAGTGCTCTGCCTGGAGCCACTGAGCTGTTCTCCACCTGAAACAGTGCTTTATGTCATTATTGTGTTTATAAATTATAATGTGATTTTCAGTCTCACAGCATGTGGATTCCATTTTGTCAAGTTGGACTGTTTGGACACTCCAATCATTCTTACCTTCAGGACACTGGTCTTTAGTCACAGCTGTTTTTTTGTAGTTTCCATGAATGACATCCAGAAAGAAGTCAGCTGGGTTGTTGTGGGGCTCACAGCAGTAGCCTTGAATATAAAGATTATTTTATGAAATAGGTTCATAACAATAATTCATCATGACAATGAAGGACAGTGAATATCTTTAGAAATTAAATTACCAATACTGGCAAAGTAGTCCAGGGCGTTTTGAGCAGGACCGTGGTAAACCATGTTACCACTGACCAGCAGCGTAAGGGAATCAAAGAATCTGTAGATGGAGTATCGAGGCTGATGGATGGACAAAATTATGTTTTTTCCATTATTGGCCATTCTGAAAGAAGAATGTTAAAGTTGAGATTAAATTTAGAAATTATTCAACAAAATACATATAAGACACATTTTTTTATTACTGGGTTCACATAATGGGAGGAAAAAACACAAATGATTTTTATCTTAGCGTGATAATGCAAATACTTGGAGAGATAATATGGGATGAGTGATTTTATCAGCCATAACTACTTAATGGAAACAAAATATGTCTGATATTCTTTTTTGGATGAAATGCCATTGTGCTCACATTGTCCAAACCCTAAAAGTCTGATATCAATTTACATCTGTTTGCCCCTGAAAATTAAATAAGAGTCACAGGTTTAATTCAGCAAAATATGAACATTTTGTTATCAGAGAAAAGGCATCAATGACTTAACCCACAACAGTCCAGAAGACGCAGAAGTCGATATAAAACATAGGCAAACCTTTGCAATAGCTGATACATGCTAATATCACTTTAGCCATTTATTTTACCCATTGAGAACATCAAAAACCAATAACAATGTCGCCGAAATTATATAATTATGCTAATTTCAAACCAATAATGTTGGTCAGCCGATGCTACCTCTAATTTCACGGCAGTATAAGGTGGCCCAGTGCAATGGCTAATAAAGGCTATTATCACATTAGCCATTCATTCTAGCCAATTAAAACATCCACCATTATGTTTACATAACTTTTTCCCAGTTGAACATTGAGTCATGTTTTAACAGTTACATTAGGCAGGAACACTTTATGGAGTTTATGGAGTTTTTTTTGTTTCTCTAAAAAGGTTTTTTATTTCATTCTTGTCGTGACACAAACACACTTTGCTTTGACTTTGCTCTACCTCCGTAGTAACTCCAGAACAGAATTAGCAGTGGCAGCGTCCAGTCCTGAGGTTGGTTCATCCAAAAAGAGAACTGCTGGTTCATTTATGAGCTCCATGCCGATCATCGTTCTCTTCTTCTCTCCTCCTGAGATTCCCCTTATCATCTCTGTGCCCACCTGCAGAGAACACCCACGCAGAATTATAGCAGAGGTCAAGAAACCCTGGCTGACATAGTTGGACATTGGTCTTCATGGACCTTTGAATCAGCCACATTAGAGAGTCCCAGTTCCTCGATGAGGAGAGTGACTCGAGCCATCTTCTCACTCTGAGCCAGTGAACTGGGCAACCTCAGGGCTGCAGAGAAACACAGGTTCTCCCTGACGGTCAGCGTGCCCATGATCACTTCTCCCTGACAGGAAGACAAGAGGTCCATGTCTCAAGATCACACATGTACTTTATGATAACGTTTAAAATGTTTAGATGTAATATTATCAGTTATTAAGGTTTGGAGAAGCTAGATTGAGGTGGTTTGGACATGTCTTTTGTCATCAGAAGGACAGTGGATACATTGGTGGAAGAATTATCCTAGAGATGAAGCTACCAGGTAAGAGATTAAGAGAAAGGCCAAAGATGAGATTTATGGATGCAGTGAGGAAGGACATGGAGGTAGTTGGAGTTAGAGTTGAAGATACAGAGGACAGGGGGAGATGGAAATTGTTGACTCCCTGGGGCAACCCTTGAAAATGGGACAGGCTGAAAGGAGAAGAAGAAGTAATATAATCAGTTATAATACTGTACTTGCACCACGTAGCCACAGAGATGCTTGAAGTTTTCAGGCTGTGGTGCTCCATCAATGAGAACCTCTCCAGAGAGACCTGAGGGATCTCTCCTCGCAGCTAAAACATCTAAGAATCTTTAAAAGAAAAAAAAAACATCTTATTACAGAAGGAAATACAGAAAAACCTTCCTGTTTTTTTGGTTTTGGAGTTTAACGCATAACTCACGTAGATTTTCCACTTCCACTGGGTCCAAGGATTGCATTGATGCCAGGTTTCATGATTCCACTGCAAAGATACATCTTGGTACATTCATTAATAATTTCAATTAATGTAATGGTAACATTTCCTATTTTTTGTTTTCTGTGGTTCTTTATCATTTTTTTATGTATATATTTAATTACTATTAAAATTATGTGTTTACATTTTAGGAACTTTATTCTACCATTATAATTCCTGTTTTGTGAATAAATATTAAAAGAATGAATAAAATATTAAAATAATTTATTTGTTTCTTTGTTGTTTCTTTGTCACATTAAGCGTTTTAATCACCCCGAGGCTTTTCTCTTGGTTGAGCTACTTCCGGTCTCATATAGGTTTACGGAAAATTATTATCCAATCATATTATAAATCTCATGCGTTACAAGGGTGAAATACGCCTGAGATGTTACCTTTAACCAATCAATTTTTACGTTAACGACACCTGTCCTTATAAATATGACGTTGGTGATTTGAGTGATTTGATTGGACGGTCAATGAGCACCTCGTCTCGGAACTAGCTAACTGTACCTGGCGATTAACAAGCGCGAAAATTAACTTTTCTCGGCGTCTATTTCTTCTGTCGAGAAGAATGGCCTTCTTGGGTACATTTAAGCAGGAATTTTGGTGAGTTTGTCTTTTTAATAATAATAATTGATTTATTGAGCCGTGTTTGTTGCTTTAGTAACAAAATAGCGGCAATGGCTACTCGAAGTATCGAAGGATATCGACCGGTTATACAGTGCTACATTTTTGTACAGTATAACTGTTTTTAGAGCCTCAAGTAAGTTAGTATGTGGATATTTTAGGACAACACGTCCCAAGAGGCTTGAAACCGTTGAACCGTGTAAAAGTTAAGACTGTTCTTTATAGTCCAGGGGAGTAACAGTTCTGTACACTGACCTGAGATCAGCCAAGATCTTTTTAGTCCTAGGACTCTTCCATCTGAAGAGGTTACTTTTCATCAGCACTTCGTACTGGATGTGGTGGAAGCTCAGGGTGGAGCCACATGTCGGCTGTTTATGGTGGATGGATGTTCCATTAGTGCCAACATCTTCAGTCATCGGGATGTTGATGTGACCGGTTGCTTCCATTTGTCCTGTTTCAGAAAATAAAAACATATATTAGATGAGCATAAAAGTCAAGAAATGCACAAAATAGAAATGCTAAAGTCCGTATTTAGATTTATTTAAAAACCTTACTAAATTCTTCATCTCTTTTTGATTTGTTGATTTGATTTCCTCAATAGAAATGTAAATTTGTAAACGCCCTCATTGGAAAGGCAGAAAAAAGGTTTTAAAAACTAAAGATTATTGGTTTCAGTGACTTACCGAGCGGTTAGGAGAAAAGGGCTGAGAAATTATAGGTCCTGCTGCAGCGATGAGGCAAGATACAGAGTAGAAGAACCAATATCAGTCTGCTCAGAGTAGCAAAGAGCAGTGGACACAGTTAAAGACCACATGGCTTTAACCCTTTAACCACTCCATCACACCAATTACAACTAATCCTCTGCAGATGAAACACAGTCAAAACCTTTGACCAAAGGTTGTATTATTATAATTCCAATTGAGCTTAGAATCACACTGTCACTGTTGAAAACAACAGCAAAAAATTAAACATAAAGCATGGTCATGCAAACTTTAACAGTTTTTTTTTACGATTGTCAGGAGTGTTTGTGTACATAAAAAAATCCTGGCTGTTAATTTGTAAAAATCACAGATAAAAGCTTGAACATTATGCACATAAAACATGAAAAACCAATTTTATGAGTAACACTAGTGCTTTATAATGTTTCCTTACTATGTTAGTTCAGCAAAGCAATTAGAACATGTATTTACTACAGTCAAACATACTTATATTAGCAAACACACGTTTCCGATGTAAGAGAGGATGAGAAAGGGCAGGGTATGTAAAATAAATGTAATGCAAATAAGTAAAACTAAAGTCTTTCGTTGTAATTGCCTTATTCAAACCAACAACACCGCCCCCCTGTGGTTTACCAGTATTCCTGGCCAAAAAAAAAAAATTTTTTCTTTTTTTTCTACATTTCCTGCAAAAGGGAATTAAGAAGTCACACCACTGAAGCAATATAACCAACTCAAATGACCATGGTTTTGTTGTGCCATTAATTGTTTTAATGAAGTGTCACACAACATGAAAAAAATACAGCAATATTATTACACTAACAGTCACATTTGGGTCTTATTTGCAGGTAAGGATGTTGTTGAATGACAATGTTGGAGATAGAATGCGAACATAAAATACAGTAAACGACTTAAACTTAGAGAAGGTTTGTCAAGTGGATGTGTTGATGTCAAATGCAGCCCTCATACAACCTAAAAGAACACTGGTACATTGGTTCAAAGGAAAATGACGACAACAGAAGACTTTGCACGGAAAATGTACACAGATAAATAAGAATGAAGTATTAAAGCAACAAGTAAAGCTGCATTGTAGATGTTTAGTGATTGACATGTGCAGCCGCTGTAGACCAAGACAACAGCTCCACAGCGTCATTTCTCCTCGATCTATAAAGAAAACTACTGCACATCTTCTTCTCATGTTGGGCAAACATTCACAGCGTCATAGATGGCTCTGGGCTAACACAGTCACAGGGTGCTGCATTAGGTGTGCGTCTTTCTATTTGGGAAACCGGTTCTACACAAGCACTCAGGAAGAGGTCCCTTTGACTTCAAAAGACAGGCGATAATAAATCCAAAATGTTGGATAAATGTAACACAGAAATCCATAAATATCATTATTTACATGATAATCTACATTGCTGTACC
Organism: Paraplagusia blochii; assembly: GCA_016785265.1. Classification (NCBI taxonomy): domain Eukaryota; kingdom Metazoa; phylum Chordata; class Actinopteri; order Pleuronectiformes; family Cynoglossidae; genus Paraplagusia; species Paraplagusia blochii. Next base: position 78,149 of record JAFBJS010000210.1, on the reverse strand, counting down.
CTGATATGCACAGACAAGGCCAGTTTTTAACCACAAACTTACATCTACACACCCCCAAGCAAAGTAACATTTTTCCTGTCAGTTGTTCCAATTTCAGCTGCTATTTACATCAACAGCATGAACAAATTACAATTACACAGTTCAGCAGATTTAAAAAAAATTTTTAACAGCCAATAAACACAACTGTGCAAATGGGCACCACTGCTCTGCATGCTTGTAGCAATTCAAGTAAAAAAAATGAAAGAAAAACTTTGTTGTGAGGAGCTGTAGTAAAGCTGGTGTTATTGTTACAAAAGTGTTTTGGATGAAGCTATGTTGGGACTTGGATACTTTAAACCAGTGATTTTCAACCAGTGTGCCACGGCACCAGATCGTCAGGTGCATCGTGGTAAATTATCTAATATCACCTAATTAACCATTGTTGTTTAAAGCTAAACTTGGCTGATCTTGCTTTGGGCAACTTTTGGTCATCTGTTGCCAAGGAGTTCCCCATTCTGGCCACCAAAGCTGTTTTGACATTGTTCCCGTTTTCAACCACATATCAATGTGAGCTGAGCTTCTCAAGCTTGACTGCAATAAAAACTGAAAACAGAGAGAAGCTGAGAGCTGTTGAGTGTGTGTCTTTCCACCATTCCTGCCAGGACATCCAATTTTCACACTGTGTGTAATTTAATTTAAAAACTGTATAATAACCTATATGTATTATATCTACATAATACATATGTTAAATGTATTATATGTATGTAAAACATATAATACATGTGTTATTATATATTATATAATAATATATAATGTTAAAATGTTATTTTGGTTGGTGGTGTGCCCCAGGATTTTGTAAATGTAAAAAATGTGCCGCGGCTCAAAAAAGGTTGAGAATCACTGCTTTAAACCACACCTCTGCTAAAGGAGGCTCTATAGTTAATAGTAATTTGAACACTGCACAGCCATTAACCACTGAGGAAACAGATGAGTTGAAAAATATCTGATGCTGTGCCTAGTACAGGATTTTAATATATCCCAAATTAAGCTCGAGATAAACTTGACAAAAAGTGCAAATTTAGTTAAGTGAGACTTAAATTTGGACGAATGGCATGTATAGTGTACCATGTGTTCAATTTCACCTTAAGTAGAATACACTTATTAATGGACGAGTCTAACCAGCCACTTTTAATACCTTAACTTCCACCTTTCAGGACTTGTCAATGGCTTGCTAGAGTACGCCTTGCATAAAGTTTATTCAGTGCAAATTAATGCCCCACCCCTTCGTCCTCCAAGGCTGTTCATTATCATGGTTCTACAGAGGACCCTTTAAAACCCTAAAATAATTTGGGTAAAGGACAAATGCGGACACTGATTGTATTGCACATGTTAACTCGGTCCAGGGACCAACACATTTCACCATCGATTAAGCCCAGCGTCCGCTAGACACAAAACTGCGACTGAAGGAAAAGCTGGAGTCCGAGCTCTTGTATTTTCCCCAAGCTCCAAAAGGCACAACAATGATTGTGCTGTTGTCTTCTGTGCCATACTGAACAGCCTGAAGAAGAAAAAGACAATTCTCATTGACGATATATTTTCAACATAGACCAAGGAAATGTCTGGTTTTTCGAATTGCAATGTCATTGAAACTTATTTTTTGAACATAAAAGTTAGGTTTCTTGTCCTAAATCATCTACTCCTGATGAATAATAATATATAATCATTGTATTTATATCATTGTACCTGCTCAGATATTCTCTGTGCTGCCTCCTTGGGGTCGTTGCACTGATTGATCACATTACAGATTTCCTGGCTGTTCATAATGAAGTTAATGCCATCTGTAGTCAGAACCAGGAAGGCATCATGGACATGGTGCAACTGTTAAAAAAATAAATGAGAGTAATTATTTATTTTCACTAATTTGCATTTGCATGATGGGAGATGACAGGCCAGGAGCAGACGCTACATGTTTAACCTACCGATTTTCTCTTGGTCTCAGGCTGTGCAATAACCCCCATGTTCCTCAAGTCAAAGTCTCCGATGCTACGTGTCATCGCCAGTCTGCCATTGACGTTTGGCTGTCCCAGACTGTTCCAGGTGATGAATCCACCGCTCCTCTTAATTCTTTAGGCCAATGAAAATGCAGAGAGAATAAATGAAGCTCACGTACTAACATTAACATTAGGCACAATTTTGTCAGCGGGGTTCGCTGCTAGAAAACAACACCGTGTTGCAGCTACACTTCACTGTCATGCCGTGTTATTGTCCCTATTATGAAGACATATTGCGAGCATTGTCTCTACTAGTGGCAGTCCCAAACAACATGACCAGAAACACAGACTGTGCCAACAACCAAAGCTTCACTACAGCCTGTAGCAACTTCCATTTTGTCAAACAGTAATTTTTCAACCATTAAATATATTTCAATGACTTTTCCAAAACTTCTCAAAAATGTTGTTTTCCTCCCACTTTTCATGGACCTATAAATTGAATTTTAAATTCTTGTAAAATGTTTGTGTACGTGTTGAGTTAGTATACATTGTCATTGTGTTGTAACCTACCTCTCCTTCTCATCCTTCCTCTCAGGAGTGTGATCAACAGTCAGTTTGAGGGCCTTGCCCCTTCGGCATAGCATGGCGCGACTGTCACCAACACTTGCCACCACTAACTCAATGCCGTCCCTCAGCAAGGCAACAGTGGCCGTCGTTCCCGCAGTAATGCCTGGCACTGTGGAAGACATAACAAAAACCATGAGAGGTGAAACTGTGCCACACTGGACTACACAGCAGGTTAGCCAGATCGCATTCTTGTCAATCACATGATGCTCCTTACACTCTTTCATCTGTACAATTTAACACGAAGAGGTTTGAAGAAACATGTAGAGAGTGTTTCATAAAACAACAGAGTCAGTTGTACATGCAGGTAAAACGTTATGAAGCAAATCAGTGTTGAAATAATTAATAATTAAACATATATAAAAATAAACAACAGCTAAATCACAATGTAACTTCTTTCGGTAATTCTAGAAAATTTTATTGTAACATCTGTGTTTCTTGTTAAGTTACTTAGATTTACTGGTAGCTTTAAGATGACTCAGTAAAAAAAGCAATTGCTTTTCTTCACAAACTGCTCCTAAAATAAATGTCTTAACTGGTTCCTAGAAAAACAACTTGTTATATCAAAACAAGGATAATCACAGACGACAAACGTACTAAGTAACTCCTTTTTCTGAAGTGCGTTTTACAAAGAGAGCATCTTTGCATGTATATGGTGAGAGATGACAAACAGGAGAGAGAAGGAGCAAGAAGAGTGAGAGAAAGAAAGGGAACCTTCCAGTAGTCCAGGATTTAGGACCCGCTGGACTCTCCTTCAATATCTAGCCTCTCGTCATCCACATTGGTGCCAAGGGCCTCCAGCTCTGAGCTGGGTCAGCAGCTGCCGTAGATAACATGCACACACACACATACACAGGCATATTGGGACATTTCACAGAGTGTGGCCACTTAATAGCCACCAAACAGGTAGACTAGGTGTTGAGTTTGCATCAAATAACATCACTTACATTAGCACTTCTCTTTAGGAAAGTCTAGTTCTCTTGGGTTTAGTTTAACACAGGAAACCATGTAGATTGCTAGTAAGACAATCAAAGGAGTGACATCTATAAGGAAATAATAACATTAAGGGATTGTGGTATTTGTTGAGATGACTGCAAGAGTGTGGGATCCAAATGTTTAGGACCAAATAATATGGGATCGTTAAAAGGACATCATAACAACTGCGGCATAAAACTAGGTTATAACTATTCAATAATATAGTGATGATTAAGATTCTTAGCCATCCAGGTCTTGGTCAATATTTTCTAGATAAAAGTTTCAACTCTTACCCAAAAGCCATTGTTATAAACAAACAACTTCCTGTGATATACTTGTGCCAGTAAATCTACTGCAATGCACATGAAATGCAACATTTCATTTCATTTCCTTTAATCTGTCACCAGATAAACTCAAAGTATTCATGTACTGGCTTACCTATTATAGGAAGTTTATATCATAATGGTTACAAAGTAACCCAAGTTGAATGACAGACCTGGAACCATTACTGCTCAGGTCATAATAGTCAACAAACCCAAAGTCCTAAATGGATTAGGTTTTTTTTTAAATGAAAGAAGTGTCATTAAATACGTGTTCATCAGACAGAAGGGTGTGTGTATAAAGAGTAAAAACATTGAAATTACATTTTTTTTAAAAAACCTACCATCTGAGATGTTCAAGTGCTTTGAAAGAGCATTGTCAACTTCCAGAAAGGCCTGCGATAAAACCAGCTCCAGGTTCGTTTCTTTAGCCAAAAACTCCCTATAAAAAAACAAACTTTGTGTCATCATCTCAACCTTGTCTTAATGACAATGATTAAAAGTATTCCAAACTTACTTGATGAACCCTTCCATGTATTTTTCACAAAAGTCAGCTGCTTCAGGTCCACCATGCCCATCAAAAACCGCAAAGTAAAGAATATTATCAGTCATTTCTGAGACCTGGAAGCGATCTTCATTTTCCTTACGCTGACCAATAAGAGAGGCGTGACCCACTCTGGACAAGCTCACTTTGGGGATTGGTTTGCCATATCGAATACTGGAAGGCAGCAGGATTGGTTCATCAATACGATTGTCCCAGATACCAAACGAATCCCAGGTTGTGGGGCGACCACTGCTGTCTGGGTCAAAGCGTGTGCCGCTCAGTCGTTGCTGTGATGGGCTGTATATTGATCTCTGAACAACTGTGAACTGTGAGTGAATGTCCTTTTGCACTGAATGAGGGACTACAGCTGCTTGAAAGACACCATGGCGACCCACGTAAGGACCACTGCACCTTGCCAGGCGCGTAAGACAAGCGGCTGACATCACCTTGACAGCAGAAACACTGGAGGAGTACCAAACACTGGAGCACTGGAATTTCCTGACACAGAAAACAACAAAGTTTTGATCAGGATCATATAGAGTGCTAAATGACAAAAAAAGAAATGTAGGAAGTGTGGACAACCACAAAATATAGTATGTTGTAATGTTTCCTCGACTTACACAAAATTGGCAAGTTTTAAAAAGCAAGGGGAGAGTATATATTGAGTAGATTCACACTTTTCTTGATCCAGATTTCAGAGGCTACTAATCCTGAAATCTGAAGTAGGTTCAGACTATCTGACTTGAAAACATTCAGAGGGACAGTCCGAATGTCAGTTAAGAAGTTGAGGAATAAAAGAACAACCGTCTCATGAATATTTATATTATATACATTAATTTACCAATGTAAGTATTTAGTCAAATTTTAACGTTTGTCAACTCCGAGAACTAAATAGTAGCGATGCAGTCACACAATACAGAGAACACAACATAATATTGAATCTCGTTGATTCTTATTTATCAACAGAATTACGTTGGGTTTAGACGAATGACGCAACAGTCTGTGCTAATGCTAACAATACCCAGTCTTGTTTCCAAAATAAACACGACCGGCCCTTACCAGTGCGGCAGGGTTTTACAAGATGTCGTTACTTTGCTTGTCCTTAATGTATCGAACATATCAAACTGGAAGAAATCGATGTACGTTTTCTTTTACTGACGATAAAAGAAGCCATTATTCCTGTTTGCTTAGCCGTATTTGTGGCGGGCGTAAGAGCCAGAGGTCTGCATATGTATATACCGATCTTGTATTACAGAATGTTGTACTCATACCTTGGTTTGTCAAGTTGAGATGCACGACAGGGTTATTGTATGACTTCTGGGATAACGTCGCTGCTAAAATGAATTAAAACCACCGCTCCTCGTCTCCTTGCCTTTTCTCCACGGTGTTATCAAACAAGACTTGTAATCAGAGCAACCAACCAGAGACAAAAATTGGGTCACGCCTCCATTGACGCCCCACAAAACTCGGAGTTGATTGGCCGAACTAAAGATAACTGGCAGCGGTCTGCACCAATCATTTCATCAGAAGACGATACTGGGCGTTTGCTTTGGTTTATTGTTGGCTTCTTTGATCTACAGTGACGTTGTTACATCATATATTCTTCACGTTCTTTTTCACCCCAAGCGGCTCAAATAATTTAAATTCTATTGTAATTATATAAACAACTTTTTCTTGAAAAATGAAATTATTTCCAATATAATTCATATTAATGGAAAAACCCAGTGATTACAAGTGTTATATAAATACTCTGCATCACATCGCGTTAAGGTCAGTGATTATATTACCTTCGACATAAGCTTGTGGCGGGCCGTGCATTTCAACAGCAGGCCTTCAGTGACATCAAATTAGTACGTCTCATAATAACATCAGTATGACACCAGGACTTGAGAATTTAAACATATACAATATATCACCCTCAACATAGGCTCATCAATCAACACTTAATTTCGAGAGCATTTTAATTAAATTATTCTTAGTATCTTTTACATTTAACTGTGCCAGTAACGATTTGTTTTGTCCCCACGAGGACCCAGGGTTTGATGACACCTGTCAAAAGACATTAAAAAAATTCCTAAGAACCGGCTCCTTTGCGCACGGGTAGTCAAAGTGCAAACGCATACGGCAGGAGGTTTGACAAAGGTATATGGAGTTTACATGAGTGCAGTCCCAAACATGTCAATTGGTCCTCAACGATGTCCGATTTCCCCCACTTATGAATAAATACACACTACATTTTCTGTCATTTAACTTTGTTACAAATAATTTAATAACTGTCAACAATGACAAACCTATTAAAATGCAAATGAAATGTTTGCACTCATGCTGCCACTGCAATCTGGCGAGATGGTTGGTCTGAACGTTTGAAACTGAACGCGCTGTGTCCATTCACTTACAGTGGGCAGAGCCTTCACCCTTGATTCTGGCAGGTTTCATGGAACCTGACAACATTAGCTGGCTGAAATATGACTGGATAAAACGTTTTTATCCAACTTTTTAATGTAAAAACTATTTTTAGATTAACGAAAAAAATAATAATAGAATTTTATTTTATAATATTTATGAATAAATATATTTCTCTGAGTATGTTTAGGTTGACAGAGAAGACTTTGCTGGCCATCAAGCCCCACCACTGATTCCTACGATATTCCTATATTTCCCATTGACACGACATGAAAACAAGTAAACTTTTTAGCTTTCAATGACAGATTGAAAAAATCTGTCATTGTAAGAAAAAAATGTAAGTCATCTTTTGGTCTATTGCATATATATGTTGCTTTTCTCTAACCGGTTGTTTTATAAATTATTTTTTAAATTTGTAAAAAAAAAAATGCGCACGTATACCATGGCATTTGTACACCTGCATTTATATATTAATTCAATTTATGCTTTTTTGTACCTGTTTAGTTAGTTTATTATTCCTCCCCTTCGTCGTCATGCCTGGTATTTCCGCAAGCAAAGACCAATCGGAATCCTTGACGTAAAGTGACGTCACTTTAGAAATCGTACTACTTCCGCATTTGCTTTCTCGGTTGAACCTTGAAACCAGCAGACTTCCAAATTCATAATGCACCCACCCAGGTAACACCCACGTCTGTTGTTTTAAATCGCCAAACCGTATGTCACGCCCTCGAATGTTTTAATCGTTCTAATCATCCCTTTTACCCACGGGTTTCGGTTTCGCAGCTGATCGCCAGTTTTGCTTAAGCCTGCTAAGCTGTGGGTTAGAGTTTTGGCGGTCGTTACTCTAAAACATGGATCCGTGAGTGACCCTGTTTAACCACATGATATTGTTCAAGGTATTAACTATGTGCTCAGTTTAGCTATATTTACTAACAAGCCAATGACTCGTTTTTTGATACACTGGTTGTAATGAACTCAAAAGTAGTACGTAAACTAAATCTCTCATTCAGTTTCGACTCTAGTGTTATTTAATTGATTTACTGAGAACTTTAGCATTGCTGACAATATACGAGATAATAACAATAACACGTATTCTAATGGCTGTAGAAATAAACGTCCTTGATTTTTTGCAGAACCTTGTCAGAAAAAAATACTATGTTTTTATTGAGTATCTGAGAAATAGGAATCGTAGATGAACATTCGAGATTGTTTGCATTTTGGAAATGTGGATTACTGAAGCTCGAGATGCTATGTTTCCGTGTATGAGATTACAATTGGAATACAATGGTCGGATGATATTGGATATAAAGCTGATGCAGGTGGAGGAGATCCATAGACATTTTGGAGAAAAACATAGTATAAATGATGCAGTACAGGAGAAAGGTATACCGTTTGGTTTGGAAACAATTAATTTGTCCAGGTAAACATTCAGCAGTTAGCGTTTTTTTTTTGGTTTCTATGGGTTGCACAAAAAGACTAGGCATCATATGTACCGTGTCCTTATATTTTAAACTAGCATAGTCATTACATTTGTTTTTATTATCAGTGCTCTTGTTCTTTGTCTTGGACCAACAGTGGTCTAATTTCCAACAGTACCCTGTAGGTTAACAGAGCTGTTGGTTGTCATTGTTAACCCGGGCCCTGATACTTTATGGAAATTGTTTGGTTCATTCAAACCCGGATGCCCTCCCTGACACAATGCTCACTATTTATTCTGGCTTGGGACCTGCACTAAAAAAAAACACCAGCAGCTTGTGCTCGCTGTGGCTGGTTTGCTTTTATTATCAGAGTAATTACAGTAAAAACACTGAACTCAATGGCATCAGACTAGAGCATTTGACATTTTAATCAAACCCAACAGACTTGTCCAAATTATACTATTTTCCCTGCAATGCCAGCATTTCACTTATAAATAGCGTAGAAAAGGCTAAAAATATTTTGTCATATTTTAGTATTTAATGTGTTCTGGGAGTGAGAATGATTACCCACGCCTGGATTAGACAGACGAGTTTATATGAACAGACACACAACCACACCTAAGAACTATCTATCCTAACTTCATTTGTTAATACACCACAGTGTGATCACAGCTCTGGGCTGATGTGAACTATTGTCAATTATGCCATTTTTTATCTCTAGGGATGGAATTTACATGAAGAGGAAAAAGCAGTGGTGCTTTCAAGTCTAAACCCTGCTTCCCTCACCCAACTGTCCACCACACTGCCAACATGCTGTGTTGGGGTAATGGAAAGGATGGACAGTTGGGTATCGGTCTGGACAACAACCCTGTGTTCGAGCCCAGGAGCTGTCACGTGTTCACTGGAAGGGGATTGAAAGAAATCTCTTGTGGAGGACAACACTCACTCTTCCTGTTGCATGATGGGAGTGTGTATACATGTGGTTCTAACAGCTGTGGACAGCTGGGCCACAACAAGCCTGGGACTCATCCAGGTGAGTTTGGGGTCTGAGCAACATGACATCCTGATCACTGCTGTTTAATGTTTTTAAGTGTTAAAAAAGTCATGTAACTGGTCATAACAATTACTTGTTTTTTTTTAAGTTGTGGGCAATTAATCTCGTGGATTTTTGACTCACAATGGTACCTGGCCTTGCCTTAGGTCCCACCATTACTAATTAGTGTCCAGCTGCAAAACTTTCAGTTTTTCAAATTTATTTAATATAGCATTTTTTAATGCTTCAGTAATTGTGCTTTTAAAGTTTCATCAGTAATAAAATTATTTTATATTCATTGTTATCGCATTTGGGCTGTTATATCATTGGTTGGTTGTTCTGTTTTTACGACATCTGAACTAAGCTGTGGAACAAAAACCAGTGTACAGTGAGAGAAGCACACCTTAAATTCCTCTGTTCCCACACAACATGGACTTGTCTGTACTCGTGACTTTCGATAAAGTTTAAAATGTTTTAAATAGTCTTGAAGCCTCACCAGATTCATCTCCTATGCCCAGGACTTGTTGGAGCTCTGGACACACAGAAGATAACTATGATATCAAGTGGCCGAGGTCATTCCATGGCAGTGAATGAAGGTGGTCAGATCTTTGCCTGGGGGGCAGGAGAAGGAGGGCAACTTGGTCTGGGGTCGACAGAGGTGGCAGTTCGAATCCCAAGGTTGCTTTTTGTGCAGTGCACCAGAATGATTTATTCATCACTGAAAACCTAGATGAATTCAGTAATGTATCAGAATATGAGTGATTTGTAACATGATATGTGGATCAAAGATTTCAAACTATTTTTTACCCCTTGAATGAATAAAAACATGTAGCTGCTCCACAACCATTTATTTATGTTACTGCAGTTAATTATTGTTTATTTATGAAATATATATTGCTCACTGCTGTGCAATACATTTAAATTTATCAGGTTAAGAAGCTATGCTGCATCGAAATGAGAAAATGTTTTGTAAACTTCCTTGGGCCATAGAAAATAACTTGGTGGGCTTCATTTTCTCCAGGCCTTGAGTTTGACACATATGAATGTTATGTTACATAACATGTCTATGACTACATATAATTGTTAATATAGATGTACAAATGTTATTTGCTTTCAACCGTAAATGTTTTGCGTGACCACTAAGGAACACGTGTTGCTTATTTTGTTTCATTATTTTACTGTGCAAAAAAACTTTAATAAGGTGTTTTTATTTTTTGACATTTCCCCAGGTTGGTTAAAAGACTATGTGATTATCGCATCTCCCAGGTGGAGTGTGGAAACCAGCACTGCATCGCACTTTCCAGAGGTTTGACATTCCTTTTTGTATTGACAAAGAAATTCCAAAAAGGGTTTAATTTTGAGCAACTGGACTTCTCATCAATACCAGAGCAGTCTTTTCTAGGCAGATGTGACAACGACTCGCATTCACATCTGAACATGTGACAAGAAAACTGCTCATTAACATCAGGCGCAGTTTCTGTCTAAAAAGGTGAGGAGACCAAAACAACTTTTCTCACCTTTGTCCAGTGGTGAAGGGAGTGGACTAGAGGAGTAGAACTACTAGAGTTCCCGCCAACAACAACCAGAAACTGATGATGTTCCTCAGTCGAGGAATGAAACGTCTTTCAACTCCAAGAAGAAGTCCAGTTGCTTACAACTAAACCCTTTTTGAATATCATGCCTTGGATGAATGAGAATATTGTGTGTGGCTAATATTAAGTTAACATGACAAGGCTGCCTTTGATGGTTGTTGGATCACATGAATGGTGAACTCACCATTTAGAGTTCCAGAAACATTTTATTCAGTAAATTACAAGATCCACATTACAAGTGTTACAGTCAAACCCAATGTATGGGCAACTTGTTGGTGTGGAAAAGCTCTGCAGTTTGTCTCTGGTCCTCTTAGATGGTCAATTGTTCACCTGGGGCCAGAACACCAGTGGTCAGCTGGGCCTGGGAAAAGGAGAACCAAGCAAACTTTACCCTCAGCCCCTGAAGTCCCTGGCAGGAATTCCCTTGGCGCAAATCACGGCTGGTGGAGACCACAGCTTTGCCCTCTCACTGTCTGGAGCAGTGTTTGGATGGGGCAAGAACAGAGCAGGGCAACTGGGTCTCAATGATAAACAAGGTAGTTGATGATGTATTTCCTGTCACAGAAATGAAATACATTTTAACACTATTTTAATATGTGAGTATGAATAGTTTCTGTTATTTGACATTACTTTTTGTTTCTATTTCTCTTGGGTTTCTGTTCTTCTGTCAGTGTTTGAAACAACAACGAAACAATGTGGACTTTCTTGTTTTTGTTTTGATTTTTGTCTTCAGATCGTGCTGTTCCCTGTCACGTTAAATTTTTGAGATCTCAAAAGGTGGTTTACATCAGCTGTGGAGATGAACATACCGCAGCACTAACAAAGGTGCATTGTCTGTTGACATCTGATAATTGTTTGTGTCATCAACTTTCCAACTATTCATCTGCTGCATCCATCTACTGCGACAATATTATGTGTAAAGTCATGTATCACGTTTACGATAAATGCATGTGTACATACAAAAATGTGTACATATATATATATAGATCTACATATGCAGCCTCTGGTTTCAACAGTCCTGTTATTACATTTAGACAATTTGTTTGAATCTACAATTAAGATTTTCTAATGTGACAGGATGGTGGTTTGTTTACATTTGGAGACGGATCATGTGGTCAACTTGGTCATGGCTCCACCAATAATGAACTCTTACCCAGGCGAGTGCTGGAGCTCATGGGTACTGAGGTGTCTCAGATCACCTGTGGCAGGTAGACTCCATGTTATCACTCATGAGTTGATTGAATGAATTTGTTCTGAACATGACTTAAAAAAATTGCATGTTCTCATCTTTCTTCTGTCAGGTACCACACGTTGGCGTACGTGCCTTCGTCGGGTGTGGTCTACGCCTTTGGCTGTAACACTTACGGTCAACTGGGCACAGGAATATTCAGGGAAGCTATAAGCCCGTTCCCCACGAAAACCAAATTACTGACTGTTAGTTCCAACAGATCTGGTGAGTGCAGGTTGTAAAGATTCAAACTCTAAGTTACGTTTCTGAAGAATTGTAAAATGTGCAATTAGAATAATTAATGTAATGTTACCTGAACTTTGTAATTGTTTGTAAAGAAATGTTTTCATGTAATTTATAAATCACCACATTTTACAGACTGTGCAGTGCACTATATTAGTATTAGTCACGTCTATGAAAGAATTTGTTGTGGAAAAGATAAAAAAATGTTTAAAGTGCATTTGCCTACAGGTTAATTTCTCTAGAATTCAGGTTTGATCTAAACATTTTTACAGTAACCTACAGGAAGAAAAGACTAAGTCATGGAGGGAAAAAACTATAATTTTGGATAAACACATTTCACAATTCTATGGCATGTTATTAAAACCTTAAACCTTATGCAAGAAAAAATGGTGTTGTGATACAGTGATGGCAATTTAATATTAGAGGGAACAAAACTAAGATTTCCTATAATAAATGTAATCAATCCAAATGTATTCACTGAAGGTCCGGATTGTGTGTTTCTTCCTTTTCTTCAACAGAATTGAAACATGTCCTTGTGACCCGGATCATTTGTGGAGGAGACCACAGCTTCTTACTTTACTCTAATGATCACGTATGTGTTCCACTGTTACCGTGTTTTGCCTTTTCTGCATTTACCTCAGTCAACCATCAGTATTTTCTAAGGATATCTGGTATTCACTTTTGTGGATATCATCCAAATATCTATTTTTCCTGTGTCGACCAATATGTGCAATAACCGAGGTAATAGTGGCAAATTTGGCAAAACACAGGCATTGTGAGAAAAATTGGTATTGATCTAACTAGTATCATTGGTATTTATTATTATCCAAATATCATTTTTAATTGTTAACTGTGCTCATATTGGGCTGGTTATATTGCCGACCTAATATATTCACATTTGCCGTTGTTAATTCCGTTTCAAGTTTAGTATTTATTGTTAACACTCCAGTTGCGACAATTCAACACAAGGTGGCGTCATGTCAAAATTTAAATCACACTCACAGCCTCCTGCTTTAGATCAGCAGATGTTGTTATGCAGAGTCCTTTGTGGCAACTGTATTTAAATATTATTTTATATAAATAACATTAACCAGAGTTCAACAGCAGTTATTCTCCTGTGTATTTCAGAGCTCAGCTCCTCCAGAAGACTTCAGAGAGATGAATATCTGTAGAAGTCTATCTCCCATCAACAACGAGAGGTTAAACTCATGGAGGTTAAAACTCATGTACAACGCTGATTCCAGCATCACAAAGTTAGAAATTAATATATGGATTTACTTGGGATTTAATGCCTGAATGTGTCCACTGGGCTGGACTCACCAACTGTAATTTTCTTTTTGCTTTATGCAGTGACATCATAATTCAGCTTTCCTCCTCAGCCTGCTGGAACGGCAGCTTCTTGGACCAAAGGTAAAATTATTTTTCACTTATCAAGTTTTTCCAAAAATCCAGTCAGCTTGCATTTTTGCAATAATTATTATATGCACAATTAAAAGACAGAAGAGTCACCGGTGTGTCCGAAGAGTTAATTACCAACCAGAATGAGGAACAGTTTGGAGGTTGCAATGTTCATCAACATTTATGGGTTCAGTCAATGCTTCATTCTTGATCTCTGTCATTTCTACAATTTCCTGCTCCTCTTTTTTAACTGCGTGTTCTGCTAAAAATCACAACAGTATGTGCACAGTCTTTGTAGCTGCTCCAGGCGGGTCTTATGAATAGTACAATTTATTGGTAGCCCATTTTTTTTCCTTACAATTTTTCTGCACATACAAAATTTGATTAGATAAAAATTTGCTTTAAGCATCAAAACAATTTCATATAAACAGATCCAGTCCTATTTTTGTCTTATTGCTTTCAGGTGCAATGGCTCATTGTATCCACCAGGGGGCATTTAACCCAACACAGAAATAAGATAAAAATAAATGAACCTTATGTAACTTTAAAATACCACATGGGTCAATGCACAGACATTTTAAGCAAAGACTCCATGGGAACTAATTCAGCAGACATAACAGGATCAAACCGCTTTCATCACCATATAAACTGTTCTCATACCTCATGTCGTCTTATCTAACAAAACAAACTGATGGTCACGGCCTGGAATGATAATGCTCTGCTGCTGCTGCTGTTGCTGCTGCTAGCATTTGTTCGAGTGTTTGGTCACTGCTCATTTTCTGACCCTCAGTTGTGTTGTGTCAACTTCAAATCCCTCAGCAGATACTTATCATGTTCAGGAAATAAGGCGTAGAGAACATAAGGGTGGAAAATAGATGTTCAGACACAACTAGAGAACTTGGCACCATACACTGTGGAAAAACAGTGGAATACATAACCTGAGTGATGAAAGGATGGAAAAAATGACCAAGACTGTGTACATACACACATAAGGTACATGCATGTGTGTGCACAGTGATGCTTCACCCATCACGGCCGTTACGTTCCAAGACTCACTGTGAGATGGAAAAAAATGTGGTTAAAAGATTGTTTTATATATATATATATATATATATATATATATATATATGTGTGTGTGTGTGTGTATATATATAT